>JAVANC010000029.1:25766290-26366290 GCA_033319125.1 Parnassius glacialis | reverse complement strand
AACCGTATTGGCGGTCACTAATCAGCTGGTGATCCTCAAGGTACCGGATGAGCTGGCAGTTGATAATGGATTCCATTATTTTGGAGAACAAGGAGGTGATCGCGATAGGCCTATAGTTGGACGGGTCTGAGCGGTCGCCTTTTTTAGGGATCGGGTGGACAAAAGCTGTCTTCCATGAATTCGGGACTACGCCTTGGGAGTAGGAGTACCGAAAAAGACGCGTTAGGACCGGTGCCAACTCCGGAGCACACGTCCTCAGCACAATTGGGGGGATTCCGTCAGGCCCACTCGACTTCTGGATGTCCAGGGAGAGAAGTGCTTTGCGAACCGAGCGCTGTGAGAACAGCACATCCGGCATAGAGCACTCACACCGCGGGATGGTCGGCGGTGTTTTCCCCCCGTCATCAAGAGTCGAGTTGGACGCAAAAAGGGAGCCTAAAAGGTCGGCTTTGTCTTTTGCGTCATGGGCCAGTGAGTCGTCCTCCCTGTGCAGAGATGGTAGTGATGGCTTACAGAAATTCCCTTGGACAGCCTTGGCGAGAGACCAGAATGCACGGGTTCCCGAAGGAAGGCGAACTAGTTTCTCGCCAATTCTGCCTATGTGCTCTGACTTTGCCTTGGCAATAACTCTTTTGAAGGACCTGGAGGCGAAGTTATACTTCTTTTTAAGTGTGCTGGTGTTTACATCCCGAGTCGCCGAAGCCGCAGCCCAGGCTTGATAACACTCCTGCTTACTGCGTAATGCAGTTTTACAGGAGCGACCAAACCAAGGCTGAGATCTGCCTCCGATGGGTACCACAGATGATGGAATAAATAGTTCCATTCCCTGTAGCACCACATCAGTGACAGAGTCAGCAACAGCGCTGGGATCATCCGGCGAGAAGCAAACCCGCCCCCATGGGTAGGATGCAAAGAAAGACCGCATTCCGTCCCAATCCGCCGATCTGTAATGCCAAACACGGCGGCAACCTGCAGAACGCAACCGCGAAGGGAGCGTGAGTGGCACCATACTCCGGATCAAACAGTGGTCCGAAGAGCCGAGAGGGGCATCGGCGGAAACCTGATATCCGTCCGGATGAGAGGTCAGCAGAAGGTCCAACAGGGAAGGTGTATGATCCTCCACATCTGGAATCCGCGTAGGCGAAGTAACCAGTTGTGTCAGACCATATGCCAAGGCAAAGTCATAAACAGACCTCCCCGCATGATCGGTTAAACGTGAACCGAGCCATTCGGCATGGTGGGCGTTAAAATCGCCAAAGATCACGATCTCTGCGGATGGGACCTGTTGTAGCAAGGAATCTGTAGCCATTTGGACGTGGTCGATGAGTTGGTCTGTTTCGGCATTACCGCTATGGGACCTATAGAGGCACCCGTAGACGCGCGGATGGTCGTCGCTGTCTACGCGTAGCCAAAGGATGGACAGGTCCGAACCTTCAAGACTGCCGAGGCGTCTAGAACAGATGTCCTCTCTGACATACACGCAAACTCCAGCCCGAGGCACAAAGGAGTGCTCCAATTTGTACCCAGGGTAGGAGAGATACGAAATATCAGCCGGAGAGGAAACCTGCGTCTCTGTCAGGAAGAGCAAGGCCGGCTTCGCCGTCTCGAGATGGTAGTGGACGGCGTTTAGGTTAGAGTTAAGTCCCCTGATGTTGCAGAAATTCACGGATAGCGTGGCAGGGGTCGCCTTGGTATTGTTGCTCTGTTTACCCCGAGCAGTTATGTTTTTGAGCGGAATTTTGCCCCCCCCCCCCAGAATACGCGGGGCAGCCTGAGCACCCACGCTCAGGATTGGAATAACATGGTCGTGGATGCTCAGCGAGGGATTCTCCAGGGGTACTGGTACCCTCCTGGGGTAGTCTATTGTGTAATTCCGCTACCATGTTGATGGGGGGGGGGGATTGGGCCTCCGGCCACCCGCACTCACCAGACGAAACGCAGAAGCAGAGCTTCTACTTCACGCCGGTATTCTGTGAGGTCGTGGTACTAACCCGGCTCGAGCCGGCCCATACGTGCAACAGCAAAAACTGCTGCATGGCTTTACCACCGTTAAAAAATTGTTACACTATGTACTAATTTAATTGAGAAGTTGCTTTTTTAATAAACGTTTATCAGTTTCTAGAGTATTATATTACTACAAAAAACAATGCCTCAGTGGTTTGCTCTTTAATTTTTTGCACAATTTTTATTTTTTTTTAATTTTCTACTTTTATGAATATCTGTGGTTTCGTTTATTTATTTTTAATGTAATTAATATAAAATATAGCTAATAGTACAAAACGAAACAATAACTTTTACATTTTCCGAACAAATTAACCTCCCCGCTACGAAATCTGTCAAATATTATACATCACTTTCTAGTGGCGCCGCCCTGGTGGTTGAAAAAGTCGTGCATGCCCTCATTGTTGGGTTTTACTTATAACAATATTGTTAGCAAGTTTAACAATTATTTAACATTTTCATCATCTAAGTACTTAAAATATTCTTACAAACAAATTTCGTCCTTACTGCTCTTATATCCATGCACAATAGGCAACACTGCATACTGTTTTCTTTTTTCCCTATTTCTATCCCATTCTCTCGCAGGCTAAATCCTAAAGATGTATATGTTTGTCACATATATTAATAAGGACCTTAATGCCGCTTTTTCGTTTCATTGAGTTTCAAATCACAATGATTTTAAAGAAGTTTTCACATCAAAAATTAACCTCAGGTGGTGGTTGTCCTGGTGGCAGAAAAAGTTGTGGAAGCCCTCATTGGCAAAATGCCTTTGCTCAGAAGTAGGGAGTTTATTAATGTCATATTTTTTTCATTTTGTTAATAAATAAAGTAAATATAATGTAGGTAATTTAATATTTACTTGTCACAGTTGGTTTTTTGTGATACTACCAAGCTGAATACATTTCAATATTTAACCTCTGTGTTTTATTTAATACTAGCTGTTGTAGAATTTATTACGGGTGGATCAATAATACTAGCCGTTGTCCGCGACTTCGTCCACGTAGAATTTATTACGGGTGGATGTCATGGGTTTTGATTATGGTGCAGAACCTTATATGTTTTTTTTTTAATAAAAGTAACCTAATTTACTCCTTATAACAAAAGCTACCTGCCAGTGAAAGTCCCGTCCAAATCGGTCTAACTGTTACCGCCAGCTACTGCAACCGGTTCCATGCATGACGTCAAGCGCCTCGCCACTCGGACTTACGATCGCCCAGATTTTTTTATATGATAAGGGTGACAAACGAGCACACAGTCCACCTGATGGTAAGTGGTTGCTGCGGCCCATAGACATCTACATCTATCCTCTATTACAAATCAAAATGCAGATGCGTTGTCACCCGTGAGGACTAAGATGGAATGCCTCGTTTCCAGTAAAAAAGGGCCTCCGGCCACCTGCACTCACCAAGCGAAACGCAGAGGTAAACCTCTACTTCACGCTGGTATTCTGTGAGGTCGTGGTACCACCCCGGTTCGAGCCGGCCCATCCGTGCGACAGCAAAAGCTGCCGCGTGGCTCTACCGCTGTTAATTTCTATTTGTTTTACTTGCTGTATACTTTATGCATATAAATTTATTGTACAATAATATAAACAGTTTGGCACTTATCCTGGAATTTTATATTATCCTGCAACCTTATCTGGTAGCTTGAGGGAGTGCTAACACTAACCATTCTAACAAACAAACAAACAGACAGACAGACAGAGACATTTTTTAAATTGTTGTCTTGTTTTAAGTATCGTGTATGTTAAAAGCTGTTATTTTGACATTACAAACAGACACTCCATTTTTATTAATTTGTATAGATTTTGAACATATTAAAGATCTGTTACTAAACTAGTGCATCCACTTTTTATGCCACCAGGGCGGCGTCACTTTCGAACGATGTGAAATATTAATTGACAGATTTCATAGCGGGTCAGGATCTTAATTTGTTAGCAAAATGTGAAGTTTAATGTTTCTTTCTGTAATATTATTATATTTTATATCAATTAGATTAGAAACGAATAAAGCAAACTACGGATATTACTAAAAGTAGAAAAATTTGAAAAGAGTGAAAATGAGCAAAAAATTGCAAATGAGCAAAAGGTTAAAAGCGCTCATTAACATTTTACCTGTCCCTAAGTCCGGCCCCTCGAACACTTTGTCCTCCATTTTGAATTTGTCTCTAATTAGTTTCTCTAAGCTTTGTCTTATTTCATACGCCTGAAAGAGAAAGAAAAATATATAATAATAATAATAAACTTTATTTCAGACAAAGGTCCATATTTGCAGAGAAGGTTCAGAATAAGTAATATAGGCAAATGGTCAAGAAAAATTAATAAAACAAATCTCTAACATTCTGTCATTTTTATCTTCAAAATTCTAAATACGTGACAATGCATTATTTTAACTGATTTTACTGCGCACGCACACATTCGTAATGGTCGATCCGTAGGCAAAAACGTTGTTGCCCATAAATCACATTGAATTTGGGATAATTTCAAATAAAAGTAGAAGCCTTATTTACTCTTATTTTTAAAAACTGCAATAACGGTATATCATTATTTATATATTTGAATTTTAGCTAAAAATTAGGCTACTCTTTGAAAAATAACCCTATATGTACTAAATAAATATATAGTTCTACTTTCTACAAAAAATCTTTTCAGTTATTGGAGTCACGCTTTGGAACTCCTACCTCCCTTTTTTTACATTTATTAATTTTATTAACTTGATTAGAAAATTATTGTACGATACTAATATCACTAAAATGTTTATTTAATTACTTATTTTAATTTTATTAAGTATATTATTATCTTATTTTATGTTTCACATGAAAATAATAATTACTTTATCAAGTATAATATCCTGACATTAACATCTCTCTCTGTCTCTCTCTCTCTCTCTCTCTCTCTCTCTCTCTCTCTCTCTCTATATATATATATATATATATATATAAATATATGTATATGTGTATGTATATATATATATATATATATATATATATATATATATGCTCACTACTTATTAATAATATCGACTTGTTCCCTTAATATTTTCATCCTAAAAATTTAAGATTAAAATAAAATTATCCAGAGTTACATCATCAAGTCACAAATCGTTAACACCGGCCTTTATGCCATGTCAATAAAAACATATAACAAAATTTCAGAACCGATCAGAAGCATTAAAAGCGTAAAAATCTTTAAAAAGGAAGTTAATACATATTTAACGAAAAAATGTTATTACTCGTTGCAGGAGTTTTTTAGTGATTGAGTAGGAAATAGGAATAAATAATAAAGTATGATCTCAGTAATATCTGAGTTAATTGTAAGTATTCATTAAATGATAATTTTATTAATAATATTATGATGTTATTATAATAATAATATTAATAATTACCAATATTTGCAGTGCCCTTGCAGGGTTCTTGTTTTGAACAATTTTTTAATAAATTAAAACCAAATGTACAACAAGAATAACAAATAAATTGAAATAAATAGTATACCATTCACTATAAAATGTGCTCAAAAAATAGACACCTTTAAAAAACAAATTAAGAAACATTATCGTACCATCTTATTTCTTCTTCCATCTTTTTCTGTCGTTTTATGATTACTAGTCTATCATTTAAGTAAATACGGTATATTTTAATTTTCTTTTATATTATAATATTATTGAAAGTGCACTCAACCCATTAAAGATGTTTTCCTTCACCGCCGAGCACGTAGTATTTACATGTATAAATAATATTAAATAAATAAATGAATACCTTCTCCATAACTCTATAATTAATGTACATCTTCTGGCACCAGTCTTTGCACGCCTTTTTAGATCTTTTTTTATCTTGCGACGATTTCACTTTTAAATAAGCGTCGAAAATGTTCAAATACATCAATATGTCACCCTCAGCGACCTGCGGAAGAAAACACGAGGAAAGTATTGCATGGATTATATTAAAATATCTCAAAGTGTATATTATTATGGTAATAAATTGTTTATTTATTACCTACATAAAATCAAGAGATAGAATAAGGAATGGATCATTACCGAAGTAACTTAATTTGTTTAAGGTGAAATCGCCAGGGTGGCCCGCGAAATACAAATTTTCTTAAGTATGTGTTTACAGAATTATTGTCATTAAAATCACCAAGACAACCCTCTAAGTTCATACAATCCATTTGTATGAGTTTTTCTAGAAATAGCCATATTCATGAAATATTATTGATAATTAATTGGTATTATTTTACTTAAGAAATATGTTAGATTCATAACGTAATAAAATTACTTTGTCGCTTTTATTGTGTTATATACGCACTGAAAATAGTTAAATAGATAGAACATTTTCGGTACCTAGTTATGTTGAGTAAATCGTGGTCGTGAATAACCCTGATAATTACTTTGTTCATAATATTCTAAATATGGCGCTATCGTCGCGCTATAAGACAAAAACTATAAGATAAACGCAACGAAACCTAAATCACGCTATCAAAGTTCCGAAGTACTGCGGCATAGAATTTTTATATAGGATATGGTGACAAACGAGCACACAGTCCACCTGATGGTAAGTGAATTGGGTGACCCATAGACACCTACATCTTTCCTCGATGAATCAAAATCCAGATGGGACTAAGATCACCCCTGAGGTCTAAGATGAAATGCCTCATTAAAATGACAGGGTCTCCAGATCTCCCCACTCAGCATACGAAACACAACAGCATTGAGCTGCTATTTTACGATGATATTCTGTGAGAGCGTGGTTCGTCACCGGACGAGCCGACCCAGTCGTGCTACAACCATACAGCTGCACATCGATTTGGATCACTGGGGCTCCCTTCTGGATATCAAGGTAGGCGAGGTATACCTCGAAGTTGTTCCTGCGGGACACCTTCGCTGCAACATTCCCCTTCCCGCTTGTTTGCTTCACGAACACACTGTCCACTTGCATCATCGCAACTATGGAGAGGATCTCGTCTATGCAACCGAACTCGCCTGGAACAGTCGAATTAACTGTGTCAGAAATTACACAAAAAATGATTTAAGATATATTTAATATTACTTCATAATTTATTTACTAGATAGCAAATTATATACACTTGAATAATATTACCTTTCTTTCAGAACAGGTAAAACGTACTAATCAAGCTATTTTAACTTTTTGTTGTTTTACTATACGTGGTAGAGCCATACTGCAGTTATATTAATAGTATAGTTGTAGCACGAATGGGTCGGCTCGACCGGGGAAGGACCACGCTCTCACAGAATACCAGCGTAAAATAGCAGCTTAATGCTGCTGTGTTTCGTATGGTGAGTGTAGAGAACCGGAGACCCTTTTTATTGGAAAGGAGGCATTCTTTCTTAGACAACGCATCTGCATTTTAATTCGCAAGCGAAGATGGATGTAGATGTCTTTGGGCCGCAGCGGCCAGGTGGACTGTGTGCTCCATTGTCATTCTCATTCTATATATTTTTTTTATTTATTTATTTATTTGGTTTACCAACAAATGTTACACTGATACATATGCTTAATTCTAATATATTAATATAAACTAAGTGCACATTCAATAATAGGTAAACACCGCATGCTTAGTGTTCACAGCATCTCCTACAAGCCGTTACCAAATAGCTAAAAATATACGATACAAACTTAAAATAAAAATCATCATCATCATCATTACAGCCCTTCACAAGTCCACTGCTGAACATAGGCCTCCCCCAAAGAATGCCACAAAGCACGGTCCTGAGCCACCTGCATCCATCGACTTCCTGCATATCTTACCAGGTCGTCACTCCATCTAGTGGGGGGACGCCCTACACTTCGCTTGCCGTTACGAGGCTGCCACTCGAGAACCTTTCTTCCCCATCGGTTGTCGGTTCTTCGAGCTATATGGCCGGCCCATTGCCACTTCAGCTTACTAATCCGTTGGGCTATGTCGGTCACTCTGTTCTACTGCGGATATCCTCATTTCTGAGTTTATCACGCAGAGAAACTCCGAGCATAGCCCTCTCCACTCCATAGCTCGCTGAGCGACCTTGAGCTTCCTCATACGGCCAGCAGTGAAGGACCACGTCTCAGTTCCGTAAGTCATCACTGGCAACACGCACTGGTTGTACAATTTAGTTTTAAGGTTTTGAGGTATGTCTGACGAGAAGATGTGTCGTAGCTTCCCGAACGCTGCCCAGCCGAGTTGAATCCGTCGATTGACCTCTCGGCCGAAGTTGGACTTACCTAGTCGGACTATTTGTCCCAGGTAAACATACTCGTCAACAACTTCGAGCTTAGTGTTCCCAACAACTACCGGCATAGGTGTGACATGGACATTAAACATGATCTTTGTTTTGTCCATGTTCATCTTAAGACCTATCCGTTGGGAAACACTAATGAGGTCATTGAGCATAGTGCTTAGGTCCTCCAGCGATTCTGCCATAAGGACTATATCGTCGGCAAATCGAAGGTGAGTGATGTACTCGCCATTGATGTTGATACCGTATCCTTTCCAGTCCAGAAGCTTGAAAACGTCTTCCAATGCAGCGGTGAAGAGTTTCGGGGATATGACGTCACCCTGTCTTACACCTCTCTGCAATTGGATAGGTTTCGTACTCTGGTTCTGTACTCGGATAGCCATCGTAGCCCTACTGTACAAGCACTTCAACACTTCGATATACCGACAGTCAACTTGGCACCGCTGAAGGGACTGCAGCACCGCCCAAATTTCGACGGAATCAAAGGCTTTCTCATAGTCCACATACGCCAGACATAGTGGCAAATTGTACTCCTCGGACTTCTGTACAATTTGCCGTAGGGTATGTATGTGGTCTATGGTGCTAAAGCCCTTTCGGAAACCGGCTTGTTCGGGAGGCTGGAAGTCGTCAAGTCTGCGCGCGAGACGATTCGTAATGACTCTCGAAAACAGCACGTAGACGCGGCTCAGAAGGGAAATCGGTCTGTAGTTCTTCAAGAGAGCGTTGTCACCTTTCTTGAGGAACAAGACCACCGCACTTCTGCTCCACGCCTCCGGTGTAACGCCACCATGGAGGACGGAATTAAAGAGCTTCTGAAGGACTTCAAGTACCGGTTTTCCACCCGCTTTCAGAAGCTCCGCTGTAATTCCATCCTCGCCTGGGGCCTTGCCGTTTTTAAGGTCCTGGAGAGCCATTCTAATCTCGCTCAGACTGACGTCCGGGATATCTTCGGAATAGTGTCGAATAAGACTCGCTCTTGGATCGTTACTCACACTTGCGTGTGGCTCCAACGATGACGTGTACAGCTGCCCATAGAACCTCTCAATCTCACTAAAAATCTCAGGTGCCCCGGAAACGATGCTGCCACATTCGGTCTTCAGCTTTGACAGTTGGCTCTTTCTGGCAGACAGATCTCTGGCAAAGACTTTGGAGCCTTGGTTCCGCTCGATCGCTTCTTCAATACAAGCTGTATTGAAGTTGCGTAAGTCCCGCCGCATGCATTTGGAGATCTGTCTGTTCAGTTGCCTGTATGCTGTCAAATCTGTTGAAGAAGGTAGCTTCATCTCCCGTCTAACAGCCATGAGATTAAGAGTGTGATCGGAGAGTTTTTGTGTTCTTCTGCGGCGGGTCTTGCAGAACTTAGCTCCGACCGCATGGACAGTTTCCACGAGCTTGTAATTCATATCGTCCACTTCATTGCAGTCTTCTAGGCACTGAAAACGGTTTTGTAACTCGAGCTGAAAGGTTTCGGGACTTTGGATTAGAGCACGAGGGGGACGGAGCGTTGACTTCATCAGACGAGACCTCTCCAACTTAACGTTTAGGTTCAGTGTGCCTCTAACCATTCGGTGATCGCTGCCGGTTTTCACCCTCGCGATCACTGAGACATCACTGAACAGTTGTCGTTTGGTCGTCATAATGAAGTCAATCTCATTTTTTGTCGAACCGTCGGGGCTCGACCAGGTCCACTTCCTGTGAGGCCGCTTCTGGAAGAAAGAGTTCATCAAAAAGAGTCCCTCTTTCTCCATGAAGTCGGCCAGCTGCTGGCCCCTTGGGTTCCGTTGCCCTATTCCAAATTTCCCCACTTTCAGCTCACCGTTCTCTCTTGTGCCTAGTTTTGCATTGAAGTCTCCCATTAACACCGTATATTGGGTTTTGGAGGAATGCATGGCTCTAGAGATATCCTCATACATTTCCTCCACCTCCTCATCGGGGTGTGCCGAGGTTGGTGCGTAAACCTGTATGACCTTCAGCGAATACCGTTTGGTGATTCTGAGTATAAGGTACGCAACCCTCCTCGACACACTCTCAATCTTTACAACGTTGTTAACGAGAGACTTGTGGACGATAAATCCGACACCTCCTTGGGACAGATGGTCGAAGTCGAAGTCAAGTTGCCGGATTCGAGGATTACCGTGTCCTCCCCCTCTCTTCGGACTTCGGATAATCCTATAATATGCCAGCGTAACTTGTCTATCTCTTCTTCCAGCTCCACAATCTTCTCGTCAGTCCTCAGGGTCCGTGCGTTGTATGTTGCCAGGTCAAGTCGTTGTAGGTGGCAACAGAACCTCCACCGGAGATTCTTAGCACCCCAAAAATAAAAAATAAAAAAATATTATAAAATTAATACAAAAAAAAATTACTACAAAGAAACATTAATATTTTGATAAATTTTGTGCCGAGAATCATTAAAAGAGTCGTGGTGAATATCTACTACATTATTATAGGTATTTAAAAGTCTGGAAAGTCTGGATATTGGGGAATTAAATCCTAGTACAGTTCTACGAAGAGGCGGCGAAAGAGGAGTAATGAATTTACGAGGATATCTACTTGGGATACGAAAATTAAATTTACGTAGTAATAAAGGGCAATCTAAGTTATTTCTAAATATTTTATATAAAAGTTGCAAATCCAGAATGTCCCGGCGTTTTGATAGTGAAACCATTTTAAATGACTTTAATCTATCTACATATGATGCATTTTTATATGCTTTTCGTGTTGAAAAGGCAAGATGCCATAAAAATCTTTTTTGTACGCGCTCAAGGCGAAGGTTATGGGTAGAATAATGGGGACGCCAGACTGTGCTACAATATTCTAATATACTTCTAACAATTGAGAAGTATAAAAGTTTATTTGTGGTAACATTACGGAATTCTTTACTATTTCTTATAACAAAACCTAATGATAGAGATGATCTTTTAATTACACTTTCTAGTTGTGGTATAAATGTAAGCTTTTTATCAAATACTACACCTAGGTCCTGAACAGTTTCCACTTCTTGGATAACTACACCATTGAGGGTATAAACTGATGGGAAAATATTATTTTTGCGAATGAATTTAATATGTGCACATTTTTTAGATTTAGATTCATTCCATAAACATCACACCATTTAGAAAGTCTAGTTAAATCCTCCTGAAGAAGTATCATATCTGACGATTTATTAACAATTTTACAAAATTTTAAGTCATCAGCATACATAAAGCAATTGGAATGTAAGAAACAATTAGGAATATCGTTAACAAATATGTTAAATAAAATTGGTCCCAAATGTGATCCCTGGGGAACTCCGGATGTGAAGGGAAATATGTCAGAACTGAATCCATTAATAACAACAAAATAATTTCGACCTTTTAGATAAGACCTTAACCACGCGAGAATAGGGTCAGAAAAACCATAAGTTTCTAACTTTCTTAAAAGCATAACATGTGATACTCGGTCGAAAGCCTTACTGAAATCGGTATATATCTATTTGCTGTTGCATGTCTACAGTTTTCACCAACATTTCAACAAACGTAACTAAATTAGAGCAAGTCGAACGAGATTTGACAAATCCATGCTGATCATCTGTAATAAACTGTTTTGTATAATTTTGAATATAGGGACATACTAATGATTCAAATATTTTGGGAAAGGTTGATAATATTGAGATCGGTCTATAATTGCTAACTAAAGTATCATCGTCCGCTTTATGTATAGGGATAACTTTTGCGAGCTTCCACATATCTGGAAAGCATCCTGTTTGTAAGGATTTGTTATATATAAAACAAAGAGGAGTAGACAGTTCTATGGCACATTCAGCGATGAAATAAGGTGAAATAGAGTCTGGACCAGGTCCTTTTTTTCGGTCTAAGCCCTTTAATTTAATTAATTAAAAATAAATAAATAAATTTAATATATTTAATCACCACACTAGAATTTTCTCTATGTATCTACCTACTTCTCCTACTCCCCCTTCTTTACACCACCAAATTCCATCCTCATCATCTTGATGGCTGGCGGTCCACTACCGTGCGATTCACATGAAATTTTTTCTACCTCGCACAACCACACTGGAATTTACTATCGCCAGCGGTTTTTCCGGACCGATAAGATTTAGGGACCTTCAAGAAAAGAGTCTGCTCGTTTCTAAAAGTACGGCAACACACCTGCGATTCCCCAAGTGTAATAACAGCTTAACGCAGCTGTGTTTCGTATGGTGAGTGTAGAGTACCGAAGACCCTTTTACTGGAAATGAGGCATTCCATCTTAGTCCTCACGGGTGACAACGCATCTGCATTTTGATTCTTAATCGAGTATAAATGTATATGTCTATGGGCCACTGCATCCACTTACCACCAGGTGGACTGTGTGCTCGTTTGTCACCATTATTCTATAAAAATATATTTTTATTACAGATAAAAAAGCCGCTCACCACTGTTACAAAGCATTTTCGCGCACATCGGCCTCAACGGCAACTCCGCCATATAAACTCCCACGTCTTCGGTCAAGTCGCCATGCTTGTCGATCGCTTTCAACGCGTACAACGTCTCCAAGCCGGATAGCAGACTTTTCGCCGGCGGTGGAGTTGGGAATGTGAACCTTAGCACAAAGGACATACGTCAGTTTATCGATTGATTCTGCGGTTCTTTTGATGTCGACTATAATACTCTTATTAGTCGACATCAAAAGAACCGCTGGTATTATACATGTAACAAAAACCCTGTGGTTCCCGTTAAGTACGTTATCAGGATCAGTATTCAAACCGATAGAAATAACTTTTTTTTTAAAAACTCGACCAATATTTTTTTTATTTTATTATGTTTTTTTTTTATTTGGTTTTATTACCTCTTACTGACACTAGCCGATGTTATAGCAAAGTAAAGCGGGGTGTTTAACAATCCTCTTACTCCCCGGACAATGCAGAGGTAATAAAGACACATACAATTTGCATACAATTAATTTTACAAATAAAAAAAAAATTGGTCGAGTTTTTTAAAAAAAGTTCTTTCTATACGTTCGAATACTGATCCTGATAAAGTACTTAACGGGAACCACAGGGTTTTTGTTACATATTGTATAGTGATTGCAGAAATGAAATAAGTGAAATGAAAAGAAAATTGAAGATGTTAATAATTAATTAGCGAAGATTCACGTAATAAAATAATATTATGTGTCTTACCTAGTTTGAAGAGAACCTCCCGGGCTCCCTCAATTGCGTGCACTATCTCCGTCATCACTAATCCCAGTATGGAGATGATGGAGGGCGGGAGGTTCTGTTCAAACTAGGTAAGTTAATTTTTAAACATCTTTAATATAACGGATTTCCGCAAAGTATAACGCCTGATTCTATGGATTATCTAAGAGATCATCTTATAAACAATTTTCTAACGCGAGAACTACATCAGGCCGTCGTACACGTCTGAGATATACACATGAGAGGTTAGTGTGCAAAACAAACCGATTCGCGTCGTGCAATGCGTGTTGCGCAATGAGTGTAGCGCAACATATATCGTTCAACGCGAATCGAGCAATGGTATTCGCGAATTGTTTTACGCTACGAGTATCACGCAACGTATGTCGCGTAATGTAAACCGCGATACTAAATGCACATTGTGTGTTTCTCAAACTAATTTGCGCTACATGAATATCATCAGTATAGAAACTGGGTCACGCAATAAATTGCTTGCAATCCAAGTGTAGCGCAACATGAATCGCGTAACATGTTACAAACTACTTGTGTCGCACAACGAGTTTAACTAAATATGACTTTCAACGTTTGTCGAGCTATGTAAATCGCGTCCAGTGGCTTATTATCCTTAAGGTGCCTAGGGGCGCAGGTTAAAAAGAGGTTAGGGAAGAATTCAAACGAAAAAGAAATTGTCTATTTGATTACTCGTACATCACCCTCACTCTCTCATCACATTTTTCATTCACGCTCACTTGTTAAGAGTACTCGTTTCCTAATTATTTTGCAACTATTAGAGACTATGTTATAAATTATAATAAAGTTTATTTGCAAAATGATTACGTTATAATTTATAATATATGACCGCTAGAGGGGCGCCGATGAGGTGCTAGTTTAGGGCGCTGTCGATATTTAATCAACCTCTATAATCGGTATAAATTGGGAAAACATCGTGAATGTTACTGGAAATGAGGCATTCTATCTTAGTCCTCATGGGTGACAACGCATCTACATTTTGATTCGTAAACGAGGATAGATGTAGATGTCTATGGGCTGCAGCAACCACTTACCATCCGGTGGACTGTGTGCTCGTTTGTCACCCTTATCCTATAAAAAAAATGTACAAGATGTAAATGTTGTGGTTGCTGAATTTAATTCAACCATATTATCTATATATAACCTGTTAGCTCCGATCAAAAAAGCCTATATTAAGGAACAATATCGTCCCTGGTTAACATATACAGTCAAATTAATGATGCGACTCCGTGATCGAGCACATTCAAGGGCACGTTTAACAAAAATAGATTCACATGTAAATTATTATAAACAATTAAAAAAACAGGTCGTGACTGCTATTTATAACGAAAAGACCGCTTATTTTAACACGTACATTAATTGTAATATTGGTAACTTCAAAACGTTATGGACGCACTTACATCGTCAAATAAATATAAAAAATAAACATGATACTTGTCTACCCTACAATTTGTGTGACCCAAAAAAGATTAATGAACATTTCCTTGACGTTCCAGGCCAAAATTTCGCTTCTCAATCCGCTATCAACTACTTCGAAACCATTGAGATATTATGTACTTCGTACAAGAGGCGACACTGCACAAAGTTGCATTGTTTCATTCAACAGCGGCAATGTCACCGCACTTTAATCAGTCGTTCGCTAGGCGCTTGTAGAGTTGTCACGTGTTGTGTTGATTTTAAAAAAAATCTCTTGATAAAATATGCCGCGGTGTGTTCTTAGATATTGCACAAAAAATTCACGAAATGTTAGTAAAAACCAAGGAATCACTTTTCATCGGTAAGTAATAAAAAAACATTATAGATTAATAAATAAAAAGTTATTTCTTTGGCGCCAACTTGTGTCATGGAAAATAGATTATGAAATTAATTTGTTCAGATACGACATTTCTGTGAGCAAGTGTAGGACGATCATATTATGCACAATTTTTTTTGTAGAAATAAATATAGGTACCTAAGTATTTATAATTAGGCTAAATTTCTTACGTTTATATTTGCTGATTATTCTTTTATTTTATTTTTAGGTTTCCACGTCCAAGCCACGAAAACCGAGAAAAGTGGATTAAATTCGTCCAAAATAATCGTAGAGATGTGGTTACCTACAAATCATACATACATTTGTTCCTTGCATTTTAAGGAAGAGGATAAATATAGTACGAAGAATTCAAAAATTTACAAAACTTGTATTGTTTAAAGGCACTTAATTAAATACCTAATATATATTTTTACAATAACATTTATACATCTTATTAATTGAAATTAGTTTTAAGCAAAAAGAAACAAATAAGTGTATATACGTATAATTCATGTGTAAACAGAAATGGTAGAAGTTTTTAAAGTTTTACTATGTTTTCTCACAGTAATTCATAAGGAATAATATAAATAATATCAGCTCTGTGTCCATGCCTAACGCAAACTTAGGTTAGGGCTTTTGGGGATCCAGTTCAAGATTTAAATAAATATATTTCATTAGCTTCGATTCCTTCCAATTTATATAGTTATCTTATAAAATATTTATATAAAAATGTAATTATATAAAAATGCTATTGTGATAATATTAAATATTATCATATTAATTTACTTCATATCATAAATAATAATTGACAAATTATTAAAAATTTAACTCGTTTTAATAAATTAATTAACAATATGTGTACTCTAAATAAACAATAATTAAATACCTACTGATCATTCTACCTACGCATAATCTATTATGATAAAAAACCGCGCATGCGCGGTAAGACTGATGCGCAACGACATAGAGTAGCGCACATGTTTTGTTTGAAATAGCTGTTCTAGTACGTAAGTACATTATACTTCAATGTTCGAAACCCATAAATTTAGTTCTAAAACTTTTGAATTTAATGAAATAGATAGTAATACAGTTTTACAAATTCTACATGATCTGAAGTCGAATGCCATTGGGTTGGAAGAAATTTCACTGGAAATGCTGTTATCCACTCTCCCATACTCTTTAAATGTTATTACGGTAATTATGAATAGTTCTCTGAGAGCTAAGACATTTCCCAAACAGTGGCAAACTGCTTTAATAAAGCCGATTCCTAAGACAGATAATATTACGGACTTTAAAGACTTGCGACCTATTAGCGTATTACCCTGTTTGTCTAAAATCCTAGAGAAAGCTGTATGTAATCAGTTAACTCATTACTTAGACCAAAATGAAATTCTACCGAGTGTACAGTCTGGCTTTAGGAAGCGACATAGCACTACAACAGCTTTGGCCGATGTAGTGGATAATGTTTTAAGTGCTCGGGATTCCGGTATTGTTACAATTCTAGTTCTTCTTGACTATTCCCGTGCATTTGACACGTTAAATAGGCAATAGTTTTTCTCTAAATTAAACTACTATGGATTAAGCTCGGAAACTATAGATTGGTTTCGTAGCTATTTTAATGACCGTAGGCAAATTGTCGAAGTAATAGATGAAAACGGCAATAAAATAGCATCTGATTGCTGTGCTGTTACAAGAGGTGTTCCGCAGGGTTCAATACTTGGTCCCTTGATTTTTTCGCTGTATAGTGCTGATATCGTAAAACATATATTAAACTGTAGCTATCATATATATGCTGATGATATACAAGTGTATATTTCTTTCAAGCCAAATGAGAGTACTGTAGCCATACAAAAATTACATGAAGACTTAAATCGTATAGTCGACTGGTCTGAAGCAAATACATTAGTACCAAACCAAACTTGGTACCAAAAAACAAATAAATAAAGTTTTGGCAAATCGTCCTGTAATTTCAATTAAAAATGTAAATATTGATCGAGTTACTGAGAATAGAAATTTAGGAATATTGATGGATGAGGCACTACACTTCGAAAAACATATAATGAATAACGTTAAAAATTGTTTCTACAGATTAAAAGTGCTATACCAGATAAGGGATGTATTAAAGACGGAAGTCCGTATCAGATTATGTGAGTCCTTGATATTGTCCAAATTCAATTATGCAGATGCAGTAATAGGTCCTAGACTTCTCAACCGTTCAAAGAAACTTATACAGCGCGTACAAAATGCCTGTGGCCGTTTCTGTTTTAAAATACCTCCCCGTGCACATGTTACACCTTACATTAATAATGCGAAAATGCTTAAAATGGATTACCGCTGGCAGTTGCATTTTGCTACGCTGTTGTTTGGTTGTATCAAATACAGGACACCGTCTTATCTCTATGAAAAATTGCGCTGGGCTCGAGACAACGTCTTAACAAATGTAGCGACAAGAGCTTCGGCGTACGGGTTGCTTCTGCCTCAACATCGCTCTGCTGCGTTTCGAGGCAGTTTTCGATATGCAGCAACCAAGTGTTGGAACAATTTGCCGCCGCCGTTCCGTAATACGCAATCGATACATAGCTTCCGTCAAAAATTTAAATTGTTCCTCTTAGATCAGCAATCTCAAAGTTAAGTAGTGCAGATATGTTGATAGTATGTAATTTTATAAATAATGTATGAGCGTGTATGTATGTATGTGTGTATTTTCTTGTAACTTAAACTTAATTACGTTCCTGAGTGAATTTCAATGCAACCTCTTACAGTATTAAGAATATTTTATAAGAATTATGACAATATTACAAGAAATAAATTTTTGTTATTATATTTGGTTTAACACAACAGAACTGCCCTCTGCACATAAAGAATATATAATATACGTATATATTTTTTTGTACTTATTTGTGTATTTTTATTTTAAATATATAAGGGTGCCACTGAAAATAAGGGTTGGGGTGCTGCACTCAGCTATGCTCTGATACATTCCAACATATCCTGAGTGGTTTTCCTTTTTGGAGCACAGCAGCATTAACGGGTGGATTATCTTTATAATACACCTTATGCATTACTCCTTATTCTCTAGTTCTTTATTATTATTATTATTGTTTTTTTTTTACTTTTATTGTTTGCTTTTTGTTTTTTTTTTAGTTTAATTTTACCATATCTATAAACAAGGAGTTAATGTCCTGTTTCATGATTTCTATGTATAATTTTTTTATGTTTGTTTGTATGACTACTTAAATGTTATGTGTTTTATGTAATCCGCTTGAGTGTGCTGCATGTGCCAAATAAAATCTGTTTCTTTCTTTCTTTCTTTCTCTGGTCGCGTCGCGTATCACGTTACGAGTGTCGCGCAACGTGAGTCGCACAGCATGAATCGCGAAACACGAGACGCGCAACGTGTGTAACGTATTGCGTAGCACTCCTTGTGCGACACGAAACGCACGACAGTTTGTGTCGCGCAGCAACTATATAACAACACGTGACTCATTTTTACGTGTTAGATCCACGCTGCAGCTATATTACGCTTGTAGCACGAATATGTCGGCTCGACCGGGGTAGGAGCACGCTCTCACAGAATACCAGCGTACAATAGCAACTGTTTCACATGGTGAGTGTAAAGAATCGGAGACCCTTATTACTGGAAACGAGGCATTCCACCTCAGTCCTCAGGGGTGACAACGTATCAATATTTTTATTCTTAATTGAGGATAAATGTTTTTTTTAGAGGATAGGGTGACAACCGAGCACACAGTTCACTTGATGGTAAGTGGTTGATGTGGTCCATAGACATCTACATTTATCCTCGTTTGCGAATCATAATGCAGACGCGTTGTCACCCGTGAGGACTAAGATGGAATGCCTCTTTTCCAGTAAAAAGGGTCTCCGGTTCTCTACACTCACCATACGAAACACAGCAGTATCCAGCTGCTATTTTACGCTGGTATTCTGTGAGAGCGTGGTCCTTATCCGGTCGAGCCGACCCATTCGTGCTACAACTATACTACTAATATAGCTGCAGCATGGTTCTACCACGTATAAAAACTACTCTTTGGAGTCGAGTAACTAACTTGTGCTTGTTCCTAGTGTTGTCCTAGTGTTTATTGTATGGTGTACACTGTAAATCTCTTTATCCGAATACCTTAATACGTTGTGTATGCCGAGAGCCTTCAACTGCAACAACATGGCGGACAGGTCACTCCTGCTCATTTCCGGCGGGATGCACGGCGCCAGATTCTCGTATTCCGATTCCGTGTACAGCCTGCAAACATTTTTTTTCTTAATTTATTTGGGAAAAAATCTTGCATAATACAGTACTTATTCGACTCAGTGCCACTTAGAAATTAAATGATATATCTAACAGATTTCATGACAAGAAAATTTATTAGTCGTAAATGTCGACAGAGGGAAACTGATCGAGGAGATCGAGCATCTTGCCGATTACTGTTGAGTTTATATAAAAACTTCGGCTGCCAACCCAACTGGCAAGCGTGGCAACTATGACAAAACCCAATGAAGCAATCTATGAGGAAGGCCTATGTTCATCAGTGGACTTTGGTAAACTTTAATGAGTAGTAGTAATAGTGATATCGAAGACATGTAAAGTCTTACACATATTAGGGCAGTGCGGTTGACTCTTGCTTGGCCGAAAATCCTCTTATAAAAATGAAGGTCTATGCCCAAGAGTGTGCCTTAAGTAGGATGTAGCTTTACATATAGCAGAGCCACGTTGCAGCTATATAATAGTTGTAGCACAAATGGTTCGGCTCGGCCGGGAAGGACCACGCTCTCACAGAATACCAGCGTAAAATAGCAGCTTAACACTGCTGTGTTTTTTATGGTGGGTGTAGGGAATCTTAGTCCTCAGGGTTCACAACGCATTTTCATTTTAATTCTTAACGAAATACAGATGCTGCGTGCTTTATAGGGTTCCGTACCCAAAGGGTAACCAACGGGACCCTGCTACGAAGCCTCCGCTGTCCGTCCGTCTGTCTGTCAGCGGGCTGTCTGTCCGTAATAGGTAGACAGTTCAAATTTTTACAAAATGTGTATTTCTATTGCCGCTATAACAACATATGCTCCCATACTAGAAACATGTTTTACGATGGTACGGAACCCTTCATGCGCGAGTCCGACTGGTACTTGGCCGGCTTTTATTTTTTTCTTTGTGATGAACTCGGAAGCATCAGTAGCCTAATGGCAGGGCACGGACCGCGAATTCGAAAGGTCGTGGGTTCGAATCCGCCATTCGACTACTGTCGTGAACCACTTCTAACACAGGCATTTTAAGCTTACCAGAAGTGGTTAAAGGGAATATTAGTAATGTTTAACAGCATCACTAGTATTTAAAAAAAAACTCATATTGTTGTAATTTTGCAAGTGCTCGTGCACTTTGTGTTTTGTAAGTAAAGTAATAAGTAATAGGAAATCATAATTTATAATAATTTGTTTAAAAACCTCTTCAGTGGGGCAGCGCGGCGGTCATTTCCTTGTTCTAAAACCCTCTCAGAAATGATCAGAACTCAGAACAGTCACTTGGAAGGGAAGGCCAAATTGGCCTCTAAAAAGCTTGGCGTGCTCAGCAGAGCGGGACAGTATTTCAAGCCGGCACACCGCCTGCAACTTTACAAGGCGCAGGTTCGGCCGCACATGGAATACTGTTCCCATCTGGGCAGGGCTCCCCAGTGCCAGCTCCTTCCACTTGACCGCATCCAGCGCAGAGCGGTTCGAATCGTCGACGAGCGAGTTCTTTCTGATCGGCTCGATTGACTGGCGCTGCGTCGTCATGTTGCATCCCTATGCATTTTCTATCGCATCTACCACGGGGAGTGCTCTGAGGAATTGTTCGGATTGATTCCAGCCACCAAATTTCACGAACGCACATCGCCTCACCATCTCGATGCTTGGCGGTCTATCACTGTGCGTTTAACTAGGAGTTTTCTTCCTCGTACAACTTCTCTGTGGAATTGTTTACCACCGGCGGCTTTTCCGGACCAATACGACTTAAAGAAACAAACTTACACCTTCCTAAAAGGCCGGTAACGCACCTGCAATTCCCCTGGTGTTGCGGTTGTTCATGGGTGGCGGTAGTCACTTACCATCAGGTGAGTCGCATGCTCGTTTGCTCCCTCTTTTATAAAAAAATCGATGTTTTCACTCGTTAATTATATACTGTTTAAAATATTGATTCGATATAAATCGATGTTTTTTCTCTTTGCCATACCTAGTAGGACTATACGCTCGTTTGTCACCTTTATACTATAAACAAAAATACTGACCTATAACATTTGCCCCGAGCAGTTCTGCCAGCTCTTCCCGCCCGTTGTGTCGCGTTATTTTTGGATATGGGCGCTACGCAAACGGACTCCACGCCTATCGATGGATCAAAGTACGGCAGCTTGTGGAAACCGCAGTCAATCACTGCAAATTCAATAAATAAAAACAAAGTTATATCTTATTAGGTACCTTTTTTATAGTATAAGGCCAAACATATAGTCATATACAGGGTTATTTTACAATAACCGTCCATACAGGCTTATTTTGCAATAACCGGCCAAATTTGCAAAGAAGGTTCAGAATAGGTAATAAAGGCATTTCAAATATTTTGCCCTTTTTATCACTTAAATTCAAAATTGAACTCAACACCGTTTAAAAGTTATTATTAAAAGTCTATCAAAATCTCCGTTATTTTTTTTCTTGTAAAAATTATCGTCACTATTTTTATATTTTTTTTTCATCAAAATTAAATGAAACGCGCATGAGGCGTGTTTGTGTGTGCACTTTTGAGTTTTCCAAGCTATTTAAGATTATTACATCATTACAAATCATTTCACACGCAGACTCGACGACTTCCAGCCTCTGGAAGAAGCTGGTTTTCGCAAAAGCTTTAGTACCATATTTTATAAAGTTTTTGCTTAAAAAAAATGTTAATACAGAGTCATAAAACGGCATAGTAATCACAACATACCATAAACAATCCCAGATATGGTCACACTGGTCTCTGCTATATTGGTCGCAAGTACGACCTTCCTAACGTTCCTCTCGGCCATCTGAAACACCTTGATCTGCTTGTAGTACGGCAGACTACCATACATTGGCAACACTGACATGTTCGCTGCCTGCATCCCGCTTGGGAAATGTTTCCTAAATTTATTTTGCTCGTTGCACTGTTCCGCGTAAGTTTGTAGAGTGTCTAAGGCTGTAAGGATTTCTTCCTGGAAAAGGACATATTATTATCTTTACGTACACATAGGTATTTACTTACATAATTACCCTTACGTACCTTACTTAAAAAGTAATAAGAACTTACTAATAAAGTAATAATTACTTAAACATTTCTACGTATATAACTCTATGCGTTTACCCTTATACTATAAAAAAGGTTGTTTTATTTATTGCATTTGCAGTGATTGACTGCGTTTTCCACAAGCTGCCGTACTTTGATCCATCGATAGGCGTGGAGTCCATTTGCGTTGCGCTCATATCCAAAAAAAAACACAACGGGCGGGAAGAGCTGGCAGAACAGCTCGGGGCAAATGTTATAGGTCAGTATTTTTTTATAGTATAAAGGTGACAAACGAGCACATACTCATACTAGGGATGGCAAAGAGAAAATGCATCGATTTTTATCGAATAGATATTTTTAAACAATATATGATTAAAGAGTGAAAATATCGATTTTTTTTATAGAAGAGGGGGCAAACGAGCATGCGACTCACCTGATGGTAAGTGACTACCGCAGCACCAGGGGAATTGCAGGTGCGTTGCCGGCCTTTTAGAAAGGTGTAAGCTCTTTTCTTGAAGGTCCCTTAGTCGTATAGGTACAGATGAATGCAAAATACGAATCTCGTATCACCGACGGTCGAATTAATCAGGTATCGATCGTTAGAGGAATACTTGCAACATTACAATTACGTATGCAGCGGCACACGAGATGTAATTAGGTGGGTAATTACAAGCGATTACATGATCGTTCTTGATTCAACCACTGGCATTAGCAGCACGAATGGAAACCGCGTAATAATATATCAAATATGCGTAATTCTTGCTATGTCTACTTGGAAAACAGTTTGGTACAGTTATGAACAGCTATCGGAAATTAAAAAACCGGTAAGGGTAATATGGTCACCTTAAGATTTGCCTACCTATAAAACCAAAACTAAGATTGAGGACAGAGACAAATACACAAAGTTGTATACTATAACTCAGTTTATACTAAAACTATGAATATAAATATATTTAGAAAAATCTGAAAAAAACT
The DNA here is from genome assembly GCA_033319125.1 of Parnassius glacialis. NCBI lineage: Eukaryota > Metazoa > Arthropoda > Insecta > Lepidoptera > Papilionidae > Parnassius > Parnassius glacialis. Next base: position 26,342,813 of record JAVANC010000029.1, on the reverse strand, counting down.
GTCAAAATGGCTTCGATAAGGCCTCTGTCTTTTAACCTTTTATTATTTAATTAACTGATGAAGAGCTGTCGTATAACAGAGCCATCTATGTAAACAAGGCTGCAGTTTCTGAGATATAAGAAAGCGACCACATTAACTGGATGACCATATTACCGCCACGTACACTACCAGTTCTTGTAAGTCACGACGTCAAGATAATTTCTCGATAGAAATAAGAGAATAACTAATTTTTGGCCGAACCTGAAATTTGAACACGGGACCTCATGGTCAGCAATCGTGTTTGCGACTACTAGACCAACGAGGTATAGTCTGTTTGCTTATATGCGGTCGCCTTTGACCTACCGCATCTTGTCAAAGGCGCCGCCGCGACATCAAGGGTCACCGCGTCCGGCGTACACCCGCAGGAGAATTTGGCATAAAACACCGTATTGAAAGGTTCTTTGCTACCTAACTTGTGTTTATTATTATTGACATTCGTATTTTATTACAATAATCATAAGAATAAAATAAATAATAAAAAAAATATTTTATTAAAATAGTATATAACAATAAAATAGCACACTATTTTATTCTTAGAAAAGAAAAACACTTTTTTAACAAACACAATCAAGTCAAAATTATAAAATAAAAACAAAATAATAAGTGCGCCTCCGGGTGTACCGACACTATCTGTGAACAGACTATGGTCAAAAAAAAATTATTGTTATAATATGTCAACCTATACAAAAAAGCTTCGTAAGTACTATACATTGAACGTTTCCGATGGGATACTTTTTCCTTCGAAGCCCAAAAAGTAAGTAGTAAGTAAGTAAGTTTTTTTTTTTTCTGTGGCAACCCCGGTGACAAGTTGTAAAATAATTGCTCCCAACTATTTTTAAAAATTAAATATTGTAAATTGATAATATCCACCTCAATTTTGAGTTACAGTTGTTAAATACGACTTATTTGTATTTGTGAAATAAGTAAAACTCAGAAGTACCTATTTTAATTACATTGTGATTAGTGTTCTAAGTACCAACCAAAAGTAACAGCTGTAACGAACATCGTTTAAACTTACTGTAAGTGTAATTCTTGTTATCCCTTTAACATTTTAAGATTTACCTGTTAAGTAAGTATTGTTCTGGATTTCATTTTGAATTACTTACATGATAATTTAATTTGAAATCTGTAAATAAACCCATACATCTAGTCATTTGCTTACTCTGCTTCTTTGGTTTTCTTTCTTTGTTTTATTTTGCTATTTACACTTAATAGTAAAATGAATACACGCAACGCCAAAACGCGCCAATTGGAGAACCAACTTCAAATGGCGCTTCAAGAACTTAAGGCGTCAAAGGAGCAGTGTGAGCTGTTACGTAAAGAAAGGGATGACAATGAAAAGGAAATAATAAATATAATAGCTAAAAATACTGAGCTAAAAAGTGATATGGTTAAGTTGCATACAGAATATACATTTGTTTCAAAGGAAAGGGATCAACTTCAGAGAACAGTCGATGAGTTTGACCAATGCAGCAAGGAATATGAGGAATCCCTCAGATTAGTTGCTGCATTGCAGTTACAGTTAAGTAAGGCTAATGAGCAGATTGTGCAATTAAAACATTACATAGACAACATGAAAGCGTCCCAAACTCAAAGTCTGTTCAATGAGCTCATAGAATGTGAATCTTTTAAAGCATTGCAACCCTCCACAACAATTGATTTGACTGGTGATGATTATGTCACATCAAGAACAGCATCAAGGACTACCTGCAGTAGAAGAAAATTAAAGAAATATATAAAAATCAATAAATATATTAGAAAAATGCAAAAATTAATTAAAACTAAAATTAATGTTAAAAATTATATAAATGTATGCAAAGAAAAGCAACAATTAATTAATAAACTTAAAATATATTCAATTGAGGTGGAAAATATGAATCACTGTTATGAGACTGATATAGAGTGTCTAAATTCAACAATTTTATCCCTTAAAAACTCCCTACAAATTTTATCAAATAAATATGCATCGGCTCTAAATGAGATAAAAGAACACATATTGGCCATGAATGATCTGGTAAAATCATGTAAATATAATGAGGAGCGCTTTGACTCCTTAATAAAACATCAGAGTGAGTATCAGCGCTCCATACCAGGTTCATCGGGGACAATATGTGTAAATAACAAAGTAAAGAGTAAGGACTCATTATTTTCACCTACACTCTATGACAGTGCCATGACAAAGGATATAAACTTAAAAAGCAATGTAAATATTAAAAAAAATAAAGTTATTATGTATTGTGATGACATAGGCAAAAATTTGGGCATGATGTTAAATAACTGTTTAGAAGGACATATGATTAGTAATTATTGCATGCCAGGAGCATCCTTTAGTCATATAATGAATAAAGTTTTAGCTAGTAAATTTTGCCCTAATAGCACATTAATAATTCTTGTTGGGAGAAGAGGCAATCTAAACAAAAATCAATTATTAAAATATATTGATAATCTTAATAATTTAAATGTACATAAAATTATCTTGTTTACATTGCCTTACATACAGGGTTGGCCGCAGGAAAATAAAATAAGATATGATTTAAATTTATTAATGAATAACTTTTCATGTAATAATAATATAAACTTGACATTTAATTGTTATAATTATAATAATAAATGTAATTTAATAGACATAAATAATTTACTTAAGAAATTTTTGACTAATGATAGGTATTACCTATCTAAATATATTTTAAGACAGATAGCAAATGTGCTATCTTATTGTTTATATATTAACTCAGCCAAGGACTTGGCTACACAGACATCTGCTCCTTTTGAGCAGTGTAATGACTTAATATGTAATTTGGAATCAGTTCCAAGTAATTTAAATTAGAAAATGAGACAATAGAGGTAATCTCTAGCAGTTGTAATAATTTAAATAATTTAGAATGTAGCTTACAAATCTTTAATTGTATGACTCCACAGAATGATAATGAAAATTGTATACACCTGGTGCATCAAAATATACAAGGCATGGTAGGCAAAGAGTTAGAAATTGAGTTGTTCTTAAATAGCAACAATATTCATATTTTATGTATTACTGAACATTGGTTAAAAGCTTATAACTTAATGTTTAACTTCAGTAATCACCAGGTGGTCAGTTCTTTCAATAGAGAAACGGTTTTAAGAGGTGGCTCCTTAATATTAGCTAGTAAATTATTGTCATGTAAAGAACGTAAAGATATTGTGAGCCTCTCTGTTGAGCGAACTGTAGAAATGGCATGTGTTGAGTTTGAGCACCTCATTGTTGTGAGCGTCTACAGACCCCCATGTTCTATATACGATACTTTTGAAAAAATTATGGAGGAAGTTTTTGCTAAGCTTAATCAACGGAATAAATCTGTTGTAATATGTGGAGACTTTAACATCAATCTCCTAGAAGCTTCCTCAATCAATATTAAATTTAGATCATTGTTTAAATCATATGGTCTTTTTAATTTATTTTTAGAGCCAACGCGTATTGCTCAATCTAGTGCAACATGTATAGATAACATTTTTACAAATGTGAAGCCGTTGCATAAATGTATAATTCAAAAATTAAGTTCTGATCACTGTAGACAAGTAGTTTCGTTACCATATGTTCACAAAAAGCAAGTAGATAAGAAAGTTGTGTTTGTTCCAGTAAATGCACGTCGCTTGGAGAAATTTAGAAGTAACATAGTGAAAAAACTTCCATCACTTACATACCAAAATGATCCAAATTTTTTGTATGGAACATTATTTAAGCTTATTTGCAATGAATTTAATAATACTTTTACTTCTAAGACATTCTCCTTGAACAGTCGGAAGTCATTTAATGAATGGGCGACAGTAGGAGTCCATAAGAGCAGACATAGGTTATATGATCCTTACCATGAAAGGTCATATAATCATAGCGTCGAATTTAGGGAATATGTAAAAAAATATTCAAAAATATTTAAAAGAGTGTGCTCCACAGCCAAGTCTTTGCATTTGAGCAACAAAATTAAGACGGCTTCTAATAAAATTAAAATGACATGGAGTATAATTAATAGCGAAACTGGTAAGATTAACTCTCGCAATTCAAACTACCAGTTAAGTGTTAATAACAAATTAACCGAATCAGATCTGGACGTTGTAATGGTTTTTGAGAAATATTTTACTGATATTCCGATATTAACCACTAAGTCACTGAATTCTTCTCCTGCGGTCGCCGAATCATTACTTAAACAAAATGTAAATGCGTGTACAAAGAATTTTACATTTCATAAAGTATCATCAAAAGATATTGTAAAATATTTTAAAACTATTGATGTTAAGAAAACTGCGGATCTGTGGGGGATTTCCGTTAAAGTTATTGCGTCTATAATAGATACAATCGCGGCTCATTTAGCTACTATTTTTAATACTAGTATCGAATCTGGTGTGTTTCCTGATTTAATGAAGTATAGTAAAGTAATACCTTTATTTAAATCTGGTAGTACATTAGACTCCGCTAATTTTAGACCTATTTCTGTACTACCAACACTTAGTAAGATTTTTGAAAAAATTATTCTTCATCAAATGTTAAATTTCTTTAATATAAATAATTTACTTCATAAAAATCAATTTGGTTTCACAAGGGGTCGCTCGACAACTGATGCCGGTGTTGAGCTGATTAAATATATATTTAATGCATGGGAGAATTCACAGGATGCTTTGGGTATATTTTGTGACCTATCCAAAGCCTTCGATTGTGTTCACCATGAAACATTAATCAGGAAACTTAAACACTACGGTGTAAGAAGTGATGCTCTTAAATTAATTATTTCATATTTAAGTAAGAGAACGCAAAAAGTTGTCATTAACAGTATGAGTTCTTCCGGGTCGATGGTACAGATGGGCGTGCCTCAAGGCTCAATTCTAGGCCCCTTTCTGTTTCTTGTATACATTAATGACTTACCTTACATAGTAGGAGATAACCATGATATAGTATTATTTGCAGATGACACTTCTTTAATTTTCAAATTAAGTCGACAATTGCTAAAATATGACGAAGTAAATAATGCTATATCTAAATTAGTAAATTGGTTCAATGTTAATAATTTGCATTTAAATGGCACTAAAACGAAATGTATGAAATTTATGACTCCAAATGTCAAACAATTAAATACTAATGTAATTTTAAATGGGGAGAAACTGAGTCTTGTAGATACCACCATTTTTCTTGGAATCACACTAGACGCGAAGCTTCAATGGAGCCCCCATATATCAAAACTAGCAAGCAGACTTAGTTCTGCAGCATATGCCGTAAAAAAGATTAGAAGTCTAACTAGTGTTGAAACAGCTAGACTAGTTTACTTTAGCTATTTCCATAGCATAATGTCGTATGGTATTTTGCTATGGGGACACGCAGCTGACACTGAAATTATATATTATATTCGTCCGTATAGCTTGACACGAGAACTTTAGTCGCCGTGTTTTTATTACGTTTTTCGGTAAAAATGACAAGTTTTAAAGTGGAGTCTGCTTTCGCTGATTTGTCAAAGAATGTAGAAGCATTGACAACAAAAATCACAACGCAAGTGACGCTGATTGACGCACAGAATAAGAAGATTGAAAATCAGCAGCGCATTATTGAGAAATTGTTTTCGACGATAAGTGAACTGAAGAGGGTAATCGAAGAAATGCCCGCCAGAACAATCGACCTATTGCGGGCTGGGCAGTCAACCAGCGAGACCGACGTGCCGACTAAGGTACTGACAGTCCCAAGTGCGAGCGAGAAACCGATATCCTCAGATACGTTTGCCTTATCAGAGAAAAAAATAACGCAGCGCGCGCGCCGAGCAATGCAGCGGGAAAAAAAGGCTGTTTCCACACTGGAAGTAAAAAATACAGAAAAAGATGATTCTACTATAATTGAAACGTCTGCGACTGAAGAATGGAAAGTAGTAGGTGGCCATAAAAAGTCTAAGAAGAGCCATCTTACGGCAATCCAAACTGGAGGAAACGCCCAAATCGGTTCGTTCCAGGCTATACAGAAGAAGAAGTTTTTACACGTGTGGTCACTCCATCTCGAAACCTCGGAAGATGCGATAAGGGAACACGTGAAAAAAATTTGTGGTTCTGAGGATATCAAAATTGAAAAGATTGTTCCAAAAACCAAGAGAGACTATTCGTCATTCAGGATTGGTGTTCCAGAATCCACGTTTGAAAAAGTGAACTCCAGAGACAGTTGGCCAATACATACCCGATTTAATGAATGGGTGTGGTTTCGAAACACCCGTAAACCAGCAACAGATAATGAAAACCTGTTATAAGGGCATTAATGTCTACTACCAGAATGTTAGAGGACTTAGAACAAAATTGTCTACTTTTTATTTGAATATTTTGGAGTCACCGTACGACTTATTTGCAATTACGGAATCAAGTCTTCATAGATCCATACATGACGGTGAACTTATCCCTCCTGGTTTCCAAATACTGCGATGCGATCGAGCTGATGGCCGCAAACACGGAGGAGTATTTCTAGCTTCTTCGTCATCGCTGGAGTTGAGATGCGTTCCTGTCGGCAATGTGGACACCGCCTTATTTGAAATCGTGTGTGCGACGGTACACCGTGATAAGAAATTAATGTTTCTATGTTGCGTTGTTTACATCCCACCGCATAGTGTAGCTAGAGAATACATGCAATTATTTCTTATATTAGAAAATGTTTGTGTTAAATACAATAATGTTATAGTGCTTGGTGACTTTAATATGCCTTCAGCACCTGTGGAAATGCACAGTTATATGGAATATTTTAACGCTGCCTGTGGATTTTGCCAGGTAAATAATATCCGTAATATTAACGACCGTACTTTAGATTTAGTGTTTACAACGTTTTTAGCACGTGACGTGGAGGTAAATTTGTGTAATGACCCGTTAGTAGATATTGACGTACAACATCCTCCGGTGTATGTCAGCGTGACGATGGGCACTGCCAGGGAGCCGCAGGCGCAACGCCTCTATTCTCGTGATGAGATTGATAATTCTTTTATTAAACGCAGATGGAATTTCTATAAAGCCAATTTTCATATTTTGTACGATAGTTTTCAACAAATTGATTGGGGTAATTTGTATAAAATTGACGCCCCAGAGGTAGCCATATCGTACCTATATACAGTTGTAAATGAGGTAATAGACCGTTTAATTCCTAGAACCCGTACTGCCAAACTTAATAGGAATCATTCCAGGTATGTTTACCCGGAATGGTACTCATCCGATTTAATACGCGATATAAAGCGAAAGTGGAGGTATCATAAACTGTATAAAATGACGGGTGCGCAATGTGATTATGAAGCGTTTTCTCGGTATCGATCTCAGATAAAATATAAGTTAAAAGTCAATTATGAAGCCTATCAGGAGAAATTACAGCTGAATTTTAAGGACGATCCGAAATCTTTTTGGAATTACGTAAGATGTAAGCAGTCTAGACGTAACAAACCTCGAGTAACAAAAAACGGTCTAGAGGTAAGTGAGTCATCGAGTGCGCAATGTTTCGCGTCTTATTTCCAAACTGTGTATAGCGAGACGCGACCGGCGCTGGACCCGGAGGCGGCGGAGCGTGCGGCGAGCGCGCGTGCCGGCGCAGCTCGTGTGCACGTCGGCCAGCTGAGCGTGCGCGACATCCGCACCGCTCTCGCACGCCTCAAGCTTAAGCGCTCTGTAGGCCCTGACGGTATACCACCTTACATAGTCAAAGACTGTCGCTCTGTTTTTGAAAAGCCTCTGCTTCACGTTTTTAACCTGTGTCTCCGAGAAGGCTACTATCCCGAAGAATGGAAATTGACAAGAGTAATACCGGTGCCTAAAGGAGGTTCGAATTCAGATGTGAGCGGATACCGACCTGTGGCGGTGCTGTCTGCGTTCGCCAAGGTATTTGAATCCGCATTACAAAAATGTATTTATACGCAGGTCAGTTCGCAGCTGACCGACGTTCAGCATGGGTTTCGGCCGGGTCGAAGTACAGCGAGTAACTTGCTGTCATTTATGACATACCTGACGCCAGTTATCGACGCTGGGGGGCAGGTGGATGCCGCTTACTTCGACTTTCGGAAAGCTTTTGATACCGTGGATAACGACATCCTTTTAGAAAAATTTGCGGCGGTGGGTTTCACACCGCATCTTTTAAAATTTTTCGCGAGTTACCTTGGTGAACGCCGGCAGTACGTCGAGTTCGCGGGGTATGAATCCGAACCTTACTTCACATTTTCGGGTGTGAGCCAGGGGAGTAATTTGGGCCCCTTAGAGTTCATATTATTGATAAATGATCTCCCAGAAGTCATTAAGGTATCGAAATGTCTCCTATTTGCAGACGACTTAAAACTGTTTTTGTCGGTAGCAGACGTTTTGGATTGTGAGCAGCTTCAGCGAGATATAGATAGGGTCGTGCAGTGGAGTGCAATTAATAAGTTATATTTTAACACGTCGAAGTGTGAGGTAATAAGTTACGGGCGTAGACAGGCGCCGCTGCAATACCGGTACGAAGTTGACGGAACGGTAATGCCGCGCGTTACTTTCGTACATGACTTAGGTGTGCAGATGGTGGCGGAGTTGACGTTTCGTAAGCACATTGAAGATACCTGCGGTAAGGCATTCCGAAACTTAGGTTTTATCCTAAGGAATTGCAGGGATTTTCTTAGTACGGCGATTATTAAAGTTTTATACAATGCACTTGTTCGCAGCCGGCTGGAAACGAGTGCAATTATTTGGAATCCCCATGAAGATAAATATATCAACATGGTGGAAAAAATTCAAAATAAATTCACGCGGTTCCTTTATTTAAAGGAGTACGGCGTCTATCCTTACTACCCGCTGATGTACCCAAGCTTGTTCGTGATCGGCATGGTGGGATACAGCCAGCTTGGTGTGAGGCGTGACGTCGCACTCTGCAAGTACGTGTGGCGTGTCTTGCGTAGCCAGCTACACCATCATGAGTTACTGGAGGCGTTGCAGCTGTTTGTGCCTGATAAGGCGATGGTTAGGCGTCGCCCACACCCCACCTTTAAGGTGCCGCACGCGAGGACAAATCTGCTCAGATTTGCACCTATGTCACGGGCTTTAAATTTATTGAATATTATTTCCGAAGAAACGGACATTTTTCACTGCAGCCTGGCAAAGTTTACAGAAGTGGCGCACAGGGTCTGTGAGATTTTTTCATAATTTTTTTTTCTATTTATATTTTTTTTTCTTATTTATAATAGTATTAAGCATATATTTTATGTCAGTTATATTTATCATTTATTATTTGGTTTTTGTACAGCATCGTCTTGGTTTTGTGCTGTTATGATGCTGTTACTGTTTTTGTAATAAATAAATAAATAAATAAATAAATATTTGTTTTACAGAAGAGGGCCATAAGAGCAATTTATGATTTAAAGCCTAAAGAGTCGCTGCGACAAAAATTTAAGGAAATTAATATATTAACTTTGGCCTCTCAATACATTTATGAAAATGTAATGTACGTACACAAAAATAAAAGTAGTTTTACAAAAATAAGTGATATTCATTCTGTAAATACTAGGAACAGACACAAGCTAGTAGTACCGGTTACTCGACTCCATCGAGTCAGTAATTCATTCTTGGGGCGATGTATACGCTTTTACAACCAAATTCCAGAAAATATACAAAATTTGACCTGCTCAAAGTTCAAAAACTTTATTAAACTAAGTTTGTATAAAAAGGGTTATTATAGTATTAAAGAATTTATAGATGATAATAACCCCTGGAAATGAGGTGATCGCTACCAAGCTATTTCTAATTTGTTGTGTTGTTAATTTGTGTAACATACATGATTGTAAGCTGTTATTTTTTAAAAAAAAGTCCCGCTGGGTTTCTTGCTGGTTCTTCCCAGGACAGAGGTTTTTTTTTCGAACCAGTGGTAATTATACAAAGGAGTGACTTTCAATAAGCATTATTTATAATCTATATTGAATAAAAAAGTTTCTGTTTCTGTAAGCAATCTAAAAGACGACTCACCTGTGACGTGAGGAAAGCCAGAATATCGCCAAAGGGTTCGTTCTCGTGTATTTTAATTACAGTATCTACTGTGAACTTCACGTAATCCGGCACTGGTTCTGAAACAAAGTTTTAATATATGTTATGTTTGACGTCCTGATGTCATAATTAACAAGGGCACCTTCAATTGTTAATTATTAAAATTTGGTCCAATCTACACAGAACGAGCTTACATTATCTTAAAGTCTTGCTTTAGTATGTTTGGGCTTGGATTTAATTTTATTTACTAAGTATAGGATCCCAAGCAGATGGTAACACCAAGCCTATTAACATTAGGGTGTTTTTAATTTCAATAGCCTCACGAATCAGCCTTGGTATAAATCGGTGTTGTTTTGTGAAGACTTATGGTATATCAAATATGATGTACCCTTAGAATAATAACACCTAGAACGATAGTTCCCTACAAAGCGGACGTTCAAAAGTGGGGCAAGAACGAAATATATGCGTGCGTTATCAACTTGTGTTTACGCTAGATGAAACACACAAAAGTGAAGAAATAATGTGGCCAATGCATTAAATTTTTCCGAAAAGTAGGGAAGTTGAAACTATATTGGACTAATAGTTAGAATGTACCGTATGACTCACACAAATGTGAAAATAAGTTTGTTTGAATTCTATTATCGAAGTGTAGCCCGCTAAATTCAGAATATTTTGAATAGAATATTTGCCTATCTAGCCAAGTGAGATACTTTTATGGACCATATAAATGTGATTTCATCATATTTTCTTTGTAACTGTATAGAGACGTTATAATTATTTGACTAATGCAAATTCAATATACACCCGCCCGATGCCTGATACACGACTGTTCGACGAACGATTGACCGTATTCAGTATCTTTTATTCAGTTTGTTTTTAACAATTTTTTTATTAATCGTTGAGTAATGGTGTACCGCATCTCACTGCATGCATAATGTAAGCTACAATACGAAAAACAAAAGAAAATTTTAATTTTGGTAGGTTTTACACAGTCCTCACGGATGAAAACGCATCTCTTTATTGAGGATAGTTGTAGGTGTATATGGGTCACAGCATCCACTTACCATCAAGTGGACCGTGTGTTCGTGTGTCACCGTATCCTATAAAAATGTAAAGAACAAATTTTTGTATTTTAGTGGGCTTCCAACTGCTTTCATTTCGATTGTGTCTGATGTTTTCTGTCTCACAAGCCGCAATGATCGGATCAGAAAGAAACATAAAACGAAAATATTTTTAATTTTTTTTTAAAACGTTACCCCCGCACTATGATTTTCTCCTGTGTCGTGGAGGCAGCTTACAAACATAAATTGCACGAGGACAAACATCCAGACACGGAACAATGATTTGTAAGGCATACAAATACTTGTTCCGTGCGGGATTCGAACCCGCGGCCACCGGCGCAACAACTCATTGCTAAGCCACTGCGCCACGGAGCTGTCGATAAATAAAAATAATGCGTTGCATTTTTTCAATGTTGGCAGCCCTCGTAGTAATAAGTTGTCAAGTTACGTTACGCACTCTATTTAATGAGGGCTAATAATCTTCCACTCACCAGATGTTGCTAGTTGTGACTGAGGTAAAGTTTTTTGTACCATAGTGTCAGTTAATTGAAAAATTAAATTTTAAATAAAGGTTTATCATTATCTAAAATATTATATTATTACACAACACAATGACCACGTCAGAGGTTTGATTTTTAAATTCTTTGCACTTTATAACTCTTTTTAAAAAATCGGCTTTTAGTTATATTTTATAGTTTGGTTTATTCATTTCTAATGTAATTAATATAAAATATTACTAATAATACAGAAAGAAACCTTACATATTACATTTTCTTAAGAAATTATTATACCCGCTATGAAATCTGTCAAATAATTTACCTCACTGTAAAGTGGTGCCGCCCTAGTAGCAGAAAAAGTCGTGGATGCCCTCATTCCTATTGACGTGTTTTAGTTTTAATTAAAAAAAGGTGGGAGAATTTTTCTTTCACTTTGGCAACATTTCCATATAATTCCATGTCAGTTTTTAAAAATTCATATTTATTTTTGATGAATGTTTTACGTAAAAATATAAGTTTAAAAGCATTAGTTACTCGTGAAATGTAATGTTACTATGTTTCTTGTGTTTCTCTGATGTAGTTACATCCGTTCATTGCATAAAACGTCATTTTTAATTAAAATTTCGGGAGCTCTTGTCAACACGACACGACTTTGAGCACTAACGGGCTGAGTATTGAACTAAGCCATACTGGCTTAGTTTGAGTTGCCTCACATTACGGACGCGGACTCGGCTTCTAGGTGTTATTATTCTAAGGATGTACCTAATGATTGGGCCGATCTTGAACATGTTGACACTAGAGATGCCGTGAATACTCTCTATGAATATCTCTAATATCATAGCGAATGCTATTCGGCATTAAACGATTTTTTTTGTTAATGTTTTTTGTAATAATAGGTTGTTTTATTCAATATTCGGCGAATAGTTGTCTAAAATAAACTTATAATGAACAAAAAAACAATAGACTGAAAAATAATAAAACATTATTTTTTCTTAAAAAACGAAACACACTTAGTATTAATTATTATCATTAATATAAAAAGTTAGCCAAAAATCAGTCATGTCATGTAGTTAATTAGTTAGGAGTGTTAATTACCGCCCTAAAAGAAGCAAAATCGTATTATATAGTATATAGTATTAAACGGTGGGTTATACAAAACGAGGTATTCCCCGTAAAATAGGTACAACAAAAGGGTTGCCAGCATTAAAAATGTAAAATTAGTATAATATGAGACTGATTTCTTTAATTCATTGTTTTCTTTTCTCCTAACCTTGGAAAAATTTTAGATTACAGTAACAAATAAATGATTGGTAACTTCAAGACAAGATAACAAATAAATTATATTTTATATTCCTTTTTTTATGTCGAATAATTATGGCGAGTTGTTCCACTATTTATTCCAATAGCATCCTAAAGACATTTAGCGGATCGATTCACATCACCTCTCTGGAGGTGCTTTGTGCGAAGAGTGACGATCACGGGAACCTACCCTTTCTCCTGACAGTCACTCTTTGTACCTTATAATTTTCATATTGTTATTTTTGTACCTTATTTAATTTACTACTAACGTAGTTTTAAGTTACTTTATTAACCCATATGGATGTACAAGTTGTCCGAAATAAACAATACTTTATTATTATGGGGGTATTTAAATATTTCTCTCATCTGCTTGGGCTCTACAAATATATAAATGGAAATGATAAATATACATATATTAATATAGTGGAATAAATACATAAACAATACGTAAATAAATAAAAAGCCAACCAGATGGAAGCTCTCGGCAGGAGTGACCAAACGGCCGAGGGTTAGGTGGAAAAGGAAAGAAACCGGCGGACGATGCAGGCGGGGTATCTGTATAGATTTATTATTATTATTATTATTATTCGCTATAGGGAATCGCGATTAATCACTATTCGACTATTATAACAAATGGCGTATCTCTAGTTGACATATTGCAGTCTTTCCGGGATTTCCCGAGCCCGGGAAGTCCCGAGCGGTATATTCAATGCACCGAGCAACCGTTCGAACCGAACAATTTAATTTATCTTTCGTAACGCGTTCAGCAAATGAGTGGAATATTCTACGGTATATAACAGTGGTAGAGCCACGCAGCAGCTTTTGCTGTCGCACGGATGGGCCGGCTCGAACCGGGGTGGTACCACGACCTCACAGAAAACCAGCGTGAAGTAGAGGTTTACCTCTGCGTTTCGCTTGGTGAGTGCAGGTGGCCGGAGGCCCTTTTTACTGGAAATGAGGCATTCCATCTTAGTCCTCACGGGTGACAACGCATCTACATTTTGATTTGTAATAGAGGATAGATATAGATGTCTATGGGCCGCAGCATCCACTTACCATCAGGTGGACTGTGTGCTCGTTTGTCACCCTTATCCTATAAAAAAAAACGGTGTATATCTTTCCATCCAATTACAATCTCGGCGTGTTCAAGGCAAGGGTGAATAGACTTATGTTACTCTTAGACAGTGCGATATATCATCTAGGGCTTCCTCACAAGTTATCACCAGTAGGGATTGTAGTCAAGCACTAGCTTATACGTTACAATAATATTAAATTGAAATTAAAAAAAAACTCCCGAAACAAAGAGCTGATTATCTTCAAACGGCTGAACAAATTTCCTAAAAACATATAGCTAAGGATACTCGATTAACACACCTTTCAAACGAAACAAAATTAAACAAATTCGGTTCTACCGTTAGAAGTTATGATGCCACAGACAGACACACATATAAGCAGATACACACTACAAACATATAACACCCCTCTGTTTTCGTCGGAGGTTAAAAATGGACCTCTCCTTGGCCTCGGTGACCATGGGTGCGATACGTCATAAATTAAACAATTTAAAAAATGCGTAAACTTAGTTCCACTTAATGTTCAATTTCATGCGTCAGTCTTTTGACGTGAACCGTCAACGTCTATATGTATAACACAAACTATATTATTAATAAATAAACGATAATTTCCGATTACTTAACACTAGGCTTAGCGCTTGTTGTAAACAGTACGCGAGTAACTCAAGTTCGATCCCCGCCGGCACCAATGAAATTGTTAATTGCAATTTTAAATGATGATTTACGACGTGCTCGGCGGTGAAGGAAAACATTGTGAAGAAACCTGCATGTCTGAGAAATAAGATAAAAAAGTTCAAAGACAACATTTCCTTGCCCTAAAAACCTCTCAGGAACAAGAGGCCTGTGCCCAGCAATGGGACGTATAGAGGCCGTAATTTTATCTTTAACTTTTTAACACTGGCAAAAGTACTAGTAGTACGAGCCCATAACAAAGTTCGCGCCAAAACAAAACACAAAGTGGTACAAAGTACAAACCTTCAACATAAAAAATGTCAATAGGATGCGTCCGACCCTGCATCGACATGATCACTGACGTGCTTTTTCTATCACGCTCTTTCCTGTCAGTGAGGTTAAAGAAGTCCCTCAGAAACTCGGCGTCCATTGTCGCCGAAGATATAATTAGCTTTAGATTTTTGCGTTTCTGTAACAATATAGTAAATTTAGTAATTTAGTTAATATATTTTAAATATGCTTAAGAGATTTCTTGTGTTTACGCGAACACTACACTTTTTACGATTCGATCTGCGTAGATCGGACCTAGGGTTGCCACCCGTACTATAATATATACTATACAGTATCGTACTACATTTCAGTTAATTGTAATATATATTATAGAAAAATAATATAGTACGAAAAATACTATATTTTTGTCCCTAATTCAGCTGTCGCGCTTTTTTATATTAACTATGACTGGAAACCCGGAACAAGTAAGTTTTACGGAAATAATTTTTTCCGTCATTAATGTAAAATGGGAAGAAGAAAGAAATAGAATATCTATTAATTTAATTAAAAATAAATTGTTAATTTATTTTAATATGAATCTAAATTGCTCAGATTCCTATAATTATTTTAAAGGTAATAGATCAGTGATGGCCAAAGTGAAGAGCAATAAAAAAATATATAAGAAAAAATACATAAAGGTTAAAAATAAATGTGTAAAAACCTTTATTTCCTGAATTTCCTAAAAGTACTATATTTTTGCTTCTTTTTTGGGACAAATACTATATTTGTTTAAAAAAGGCGGCAACCCTAATCGGACCAAAAAGAAAGATACGTTCTTTCGTCGAACACCTCAGTCTCCCCGTGACCATAGGTAAAGTACTGAAAACGTCGGGAATATAAAATAAGTTAATAAATGCAATAAAATCCGTAAAAAAAAAAATAGTTTTATTTGTTTAGGAAATTTCTGAGATTACCATGTTGTGATAGCGTTATCTACTACTACATATAGAGTAGATATTAAATATGTATATTGCACACATCGAACGCGAAGCGAAGATGTAGTGCTTGCTCTATTGTCACCAAATCAAAAAATCGCGATCCACTCAACTTAAATCACTTCCACCATGTTTATATTGTACTTAAATAATAAAAAGTACACCAATTCAAAATTCTAACGTAGTTAAAAGATTATTTATTTCGATTACATATTATTAAAATAAAAGTTAATTGAAAATAATTTCACTTGAAAGTCAGTTGGTATTTATGGATGTGAACAAGATAGTAGGTAACTTTCGAGAGAACTTATCACTTGATTTTTTTTAATTAGTTTTAGATTTAATCCTTAGGAAGTCTTTTGAAATTCACAATTGTAAACCATCCCGTTCATTAATATATATATTTTTTATTTTATAATTTATTTGGCAATTTTTTTTCACCGGTATCAAACAGTCAAAAAAATTTCGTATTAATTAAACAGAAACATTTTTTGTACCTTAAAACGAAATACGTGTTTCCGTTAATAATAAAAGTAAATTTAAAACATTACATGAGCGTTCGAGGTGTGCACTTTTCTATTTTCTAAACTTTATTTTACTATTATATTATATTATATTATATTACATATTATACTATTTTCTATATTCTATTTATTCGCACTTATAGCACCATGATATTTTTTATACTTATTATTAATTTTATTATAATAGTCGTGTAGTTGCCGTGTAGTGGCGGTCAAGAATATCCACTACCCCATATCCTCCCGTGGGTGTCGTAAAAGGCGACAAAGGGAAACAGGCAGGAGATGGGCAGCAGCATCTTCCTGATTATAGCCAAAAGTACAATAAAAAAACTGCGGTTGCCAATCCGCTCGCCAAGCGTGGCAACTATGGCAAACACCCCCCAATGAATAGAGCAACAAACAGACGGCCCCCAGTCCCCGGCGGCCCCGCTATTCCTGGCTACGGTGGCGACCATGGTAACGGCGGGGCAGGGGGTGCTAAGAATCTCCGGTGGAGATTCGGTTGCCACCTTAGACGACTCGACCTGGCAACGTACAACGCATGCACCCTGAGGACTGACGAGAAGATCGTGGAGCTGGAAGAAGAGATAGACAAGTTGCGCTGACATATTATAGGATTATCCGAAGTCCGAAGAGAGGGGGAGGACACGGTAATCCTCGAATCCGGCAACTTGCTCTATCACCGGGAGGGCGACCATCTGTCCCAAGGAGGTGTCGGAATTATCGTCCACAAGTCTCTCGTTAACAACGTTGTAAAGATCGGGAGTGTGTCGACGAGGGTTGCGTACCTTACACTCAGAATCACCAAACGGTATTCGCTGAAGGTCATACAGGTTTACGCACCAACCTCGGCACACCCCGATAAGGAGGTGGAGGAAATGTATGAGGATATCTCTAGAGCCATGCATTCCTCCAAAACCTATACGGTGTTAATGGGAGACTTCAATGCAAAACTAGGCACAAGAGAGAACGGTGAGCTGAAAGTAGGGAAATTTGGAATAGGGCAACGGAACCCAAGGGGCCAGCAGCTGGCCGACTTCATGGAGAAAGAGGGACTCTTTATGATGAACTCTTTCTTCCAGAAGCGGCCCCACATGAAGTGGACCTGGTCGAGCCCCGACGGCGGGGGGCTTTTCAGCTCGAGTTACAAAACCGTTTTCAGTGCCTAGAAGACTGCAATGAAGTGGATGATATGAATGACAAGCTCGTAGAAACTGTCCATGCGGTTGGAGCTTAGTTCTGCAAGACCCGCCGCAGAAGAACACAAAACCTCTCCGATCACACTCTTAATCTCATGGCTGTTAGACGGGAGATGAAGCTACATTCTTCATCAGATTTGACAGCATACAGGCAACTAAACAGACAGATCTCCAAATGCATGCGGCGGGACTTACGCAACTTCAATACAGCTTGTATAGAAGAAGCGATCGAGCGGAACCATGGCTCCAAAGTCTTTGCCAGAGATCTGTGTGCCAGAAAGAGCCAACTGTCAAAGCTGAGGACCGAGTGTGGCAGCATCGTTTCCGGGACACCTGAGATTTTGAGTGAGATTGAGAGGTTCTATGAACAGCTGTACACGTCATCGTTGGAGCAACACGCAAGTGTGAGTAACGATCCAAGAGCGAGTCTTATCCGACACTATTCCGAAGATATCCCGGACGTCAGTCTGAGCGAGATTGGAATGGCCCTCTAGCACCTTAAATTTGGCAAGGCTCCAGGCGAGGATGGAATTACAGCGGAGCTTCTGAAAACGGGTGGAAGACCGGTACTTGAAGTCCTTCAGAAGCTCTTTAATTCCGTCCTCCATGGTGGCATTACACCGGAGGCGTGGAGCAGAAGTGCGGTGGTCTTGTTCTTCAAGAAAGGCGACATCGCTCTCTTGAAGAACTACAGACCGATTTCCCTTCTGAGCCGCGTCTACGTGCTGTTTTCGAGAGTCATTACGAATCGTCTCGCGCGCAGACTTGACGAATTCCAGCCTCCCGAACAAGCCGGTTTCCGAAAGGGCTTTAGCACCATAGACCACATACATACCCTTCGGCAAATTGTACAGAAGTCCGAAGAGTACAATTTGCCACTATGTCTGGCGTATGTGGACTATGAGAAAGCCTTTGATTCCGTCGAAATTTGGGCGGTGCTGCAGTCCCTTCAGCGGTGCCAAGTTGACTGTCGGTATATCGAGGTGCTGAAGTGTTTGTACAGTAGAGCTACGATGGCTATCCGAGTACAGAACCAGAGTACGAAACCTATCCAATTCCAGAGAGGTGTAAGACAGGGTGATGTTATATCCCGAAACTCTTCACCGCTGCATTGGAAGACGTTTTCAAGCTTCTGGACTGGAAAGGATACGGTATTATCATCAATGGCGAGTACATCACTCACCTTCGATTTGCCGACGATATAGTCCTTATGGCAGAATCGCTGGAAGACCTAAGCACTATGCTCAAATGACCTCAATAGTGTCTCCCAACGGATAGGTCTTAAGATGAACATGGACAAAACAAAGATTATGTTTAATGTCCATGTCACACCTATGCCGGTAGTTGTTGGGAGCACTAAGCTCGAAGTTGTTGACCAGTGTGTTTACCTGGGACAAATAGTCCGACTAGGTAAGTCCAACTTCGACCGAGAGGTCAATCGACGGATTCAACTCGGCTGGGCAGTGTCCGGGAAACTACGACACATCTTCTCGTCAGACATACCTCAAAACCTTAAAACGAGATGGTACAACCAGTACGTGTTGCCAGTAATGACTTACGTAACTGAGACGTGGTCCTTCACTGTTGGCCGTATGAGGAAGCTCAAGGTCGCTCAGCGAGCTATGGAGAGGGCTATGCTCGGAGTTTCTCTGCGTGATAAACTTAGGAATTAGTATATCCGCAGTAGAACCAGAGTAACCGACATAGCCCAACGGATTAGTAAGCTGGAGTGGCAGTGGGCCGGCCATATAGCTCGAAGAACCGACAACCGATGGGGAAGAAAGGTTCTTGAGTGGCAGCCTCGTACCGGTAGGCGAAGTGTAGGGCGACCCCCCACGAGATGGAGTGACGACCTGGTAAGACATGCAGGAAGTCGATGGATGCAGGTGGCTCAGGACCGTGCTTTGTGGCATTCCTTGGGGGAGGCCTATGTTCAGCAGTGGACTTGTAAAGGGCTGTAATGATGATGATGATGATGAGTCGTGTACACCTGCCACAGTTTGTTAAATCATCCAGGGTTGACTGGTAGAGATAGCCAAAAGGCATTAAGTCCGCCCTTTACATCTCTTATTATAAGGTGCAAAATAAAGGTTAAATAAATAAATAAACAAACGACTATTGTAAATGCGTGACAAATCTTATGGCTTACGATCATAGCTACCGATAGATGGCACTAGTGATAGCCGTGTAGTGGCGGTGTAAGAATATCCACTACCCCCATATCATTCCGCGACAGAGGGAAACAAATCAGGAGATGGGTAGCAGTCTCTCCTAATAACGACTAAAAATAAAAAAAAACTGCGGTAGCCAACCCGCTTGCCTATGAGGCAATCTATGGGGAAGGCCTATGTTCAGCAGTGGACTTTAATAGTAGCCCTTTGAATGAGTTTTTCCAGAAAAATATGAACTTATGACTAATATGAACTTACAGGGTTGTATTGGTGATTTTAATGACAATAATTCTGTAAACACATAATCTCTACGGTCGCGAATCATATTTTGTTAAATATACAACCTAACCCTGACCTGCAAATTCCAAAAAACGCAAGAAAATTTGAATTTCGCGGGCCACCCTGGAGCTTCCACCTTAATGCTGCTGTGTTTCGTATGGTGAGTGTAGAGAACTGGATACCTATTTTACTGGAGAAGAGGCATTCTATCTTAGTCCTCATAGTTGACAACGCATCTGCATTTTTATTCGCAAACGGAGATAGATGTAGATGTCTATGGGCCACAGCAACCACTTACCATCAGGTGGACTGTGTGCTCGTTTGTGACCCTAATTCTATGAAAAACATCCAGATCTCCGATGGACAGCATTGTAATGGATTCTTATATACCATTCCCAGATAAACCAGATGTTACTCACTTTCGCGATTTTCTTTAATAATCCCATCAGAACATCTGTCATTTGAGTTCTCTCGTGCACCTGAAAAATTAAAAACACTTTTTGTACCTTGTAGTGGCCAATAAGAGATACTAGCCAAGCTGCAGCTATATCAGCAGTATAGTTGTGGTACGAATGGGTCGGTCCGACCAGGGAAGGACAACGCTCTCACAGAATACCAGCGTAAAATAGCAGCTTAAATCTGCTGTGTTTCGTATAGTGAGTGTAGAGAACCGGAGACCCCTTTTACTGGAAACGAGGCATTCCATCTTAGTCCTCACGGGTGACAACGGATCTGCATTTTGATTCGTAATGGAGGATAAATGTAGATGTCTATAGGCCACAACAACTACTATGAGGTGGACTTTGTGCTCGTTTCTCATCCTTATCATATAAAAAAGGTAATACCACCACCATAAAATTTGTTGCCAGGTCTCAGAAACGGAATATTTAATTAGACTCAAGTCATAGAAATGTTTAATCAGCTAGGTGATAGAGTAATACATAATCTCATTCACTTATGGACGCGATATTAAATCATAGAGTTAATTAATGTATTAATTTCCTATTTGCTCACGTTAGATCTTTTTTTTATTAAACTGTGTTTGCTAAGCGTGGCAACTATGGCAAACATCCCCTCTAAGAGACAGTCTATGGGGGAGGCCTATGTTCAGCAGTGGACTGTTATAAGCTGTAATGGATGCATGCAACATTACATAACGTTTATGTTCTCACCTCATCCAGCACAATGCAGCTGTACTGCATCAGGAGGGGTGACGCGAACATCTCTCGGAGCAACACTCCCTCCGTCATGAACTGGAACAAGATGGTATAAGCTTAAAACAAAACAACGGAGGATAAGTTGTTAAAGAAACACACAAATACCCACACATACACACGCGAGCGTACGTACACACACACACGCACACGCACACACACATAGACTTTTTTTTATAAATTATAAGTGACGAAACGAAGGAGTCCACCTAATGATTTCCTTACGTGGCAGAGCCATGCTGCAGCTATATTGTGGTTGCAGCACGAATGGGTCGGCTCGACCGGAATAGGACCACGCTCTTACCAGCGTAAATAGCAGCTTAATGCTGCTGCGTTTCGTGTGGTGAGTATAGAGAACCGGAAACCCTTTTTACTGGAAACGGGGAGCTACATCTCAGTTTTCAGGCGTGACAACGCATCTCCATTTTGATTCTTAATCGAGGATAGATGTAGATGTCTATGGGCCACAGGATCACAGATTACTTAATAGTTGACAGGATCCACTTACCATCAGGTGGACTGTGTGGTAAAAAAATGATAAGTGGCTAGTGCAGTCCATGGGCATTTGCAGCCAACTTTAAACAAAGAATCCATATCACCTTTGAGGACTAAGCTGGAATGATTCACAGCCTGTTATTATACTGGCTTTCTATATCCTTCAGAGACTTCATACAATAACACAGCAGTGCAAGCACTAATTTTTAGCGGCAGAAAAGGTAACTTGGTAGCTAGCCAGACGGATTTCTTATCTTCTCTTGGTGCACACGGTATCCACGCAGGTGTACTCACATGTTTTTTCTAGAAGTATACATACTTCTAGAAAAAAAAACATGTGACTATTGTGATTCTTAATCGCAGATAGATCTCCAACTAAGAATCACAGTAATTTCCTCCAGACCGAATTTCTGTCACTGCGGCCAGACCCAACGGAGACTAGCCACCGGCGCAAGACGGCATCATACCTAGGTTGTACCCGAGTGTATGCACAAGCGCTGGTTCACTCTCTATTCCTTTAATGTCATAATCTGACGGGACGGTAAGCCGATACGAATGGAGGGAGATCAGGCGCAAGACCAACGGCTTTGCGTACTTTACTAGGTTTGAGGGTGAAACACCGCCAACTTCCCGACCCTGGATCGCTACTGGGAATTTCTTTACAAAAAAACGTCAATAACTGATTATTTTTGGCCCGATCCGGGATTCGCACCGAGGGTCTCATGCATTGTCGCATTTACGATCATTGGATCAAAGAGGCAGTCAAGAATGAAAATGCCGATGCGTTGCCACATCTAATAACACTTGGTTACACAAGTGTGGAGGCGCCGTCATTGCGCCAGAAGCGAAAATACATCGAAGCCTAAATCGCGCTATCAAAATTCCGAAGAGTAGGATAGAATTGGGGCTTCTGCTTTGTGTCCAACAGATTTATATTGATAGCACTTATAGAACTTTGGTTAACAAGGCAATAACAACGGGAAAGTTACAACCTCACGGAATTAACCACTTTTAGGAGACCACGCAGCGTAGGTATATTTCATGCTTAAAGCGCGGATTGAGACAGGCCTGGTATGACTTGAATTGAAAATGTTAAAAACCCCCGAAACAAAAAAGCTGATGATCTTCAAATGCTCAAAAGATTTTCTTGAATCATAGCTAAGCACACTCGATCAAGGTCACCTTTCAAACAATTAAAAGTCAACTTTTTTTATAGGATTGGGTGACAAACGAGCACACAATCCACCTGATGGTAAGTGGTTGCTGTGACCCATAGACATCCACATCTATCCTCGTATGCAAATCAAAATGCAGATGCGTTGTCACCCGTGAGGACAGAGATGGAATGCCTCTTTTCCAGTAAAAGATTCCGGTTCTCTACACTCACCAAACAGCAGTGTTACGCTGCTATTTTACGCTGGTATTCTATGAGAGCGTGGTCCTTCCCCGGTCGAGCCGACATATTCGTGCTACAACTATACTACTAATATAGCTGCAGCATGGCTCTACCACGTATAATATATCATATCGTCGCTCGGCATTCAGTACCGCGAATGTGAAAATATGGCAAATTTTTATTTTTTGTTGTTTCGATAGTATTCAATCAAATACGCGATTTTGTATTTAAAATATGACCAAAAACCTTTCAAAAATAGATTTAGAAATACTTAAAAAACTCTTTCCAACAAATAGTAAAGCGTACATTATAAATAAATCAGTTTTTTGTCTCTCCTGTAAAGTGACTCAATTACACATTCGCGGTACTGAATGCCGAACGACGATATGTGTATTCAAATCATAAAAATAAAGAAACATTTAAATCGGTTAAGCGTTTTTAAGAGATTGGTGAACTAGCATTTTTAAAAAACTTAAAAATACAAAAAATATATTTACAATAATTTATATATTATATATATTTTAAGATAAGACTTTTTTATACTATGTTCTTATGTTGAAATTTTACAGTCCGATAATCCATTATGGCTGTTATCGCCCCGGTTCGTCAAAACATAATTTAAAATTAAAATTAAAAATTTTGTACAACCGACTTCAATATAAATTATTAAGAATAACTCAAAAACTATTGAAACCTTGATCAAATTTATATGAGACCATATGAAAAGCATCAAATAAAAACAGAATCATCGAAATCGGTTCACCCAGTAAAAAGTTATGAGGTAGCACACTTAAAAAAAACAAACTACTAAACATACTTTCTAACAGTGGTAGAGCCACGCGGCAGCTTTTGCTGTCGCACGGATGGGCCGGCTCGAACCGGGGTGGTACCACGACCTCACAGAAAACCAGCGTGAAGTAGAGTTTTAACTCTGCGTTTCGCTTGGTAAGTGCAGGTGGCCGGAGGCCCTTTTTACTGCGAATGAGGCATTCCATCTTAGTCCTCACGGGTGACAACGCATTTGCATTTTGAATTGTAATAGAGGATAGATGTAGATGTGTATGGGCCGCAGCAACCACTTACCATCAAGTGGACTGTGTGCTCGTTTGTCACTCTTATCCTATAAAAAAAACATACGGTCGAATTGAGTACCGTCTCCATTTTGAAGTCGGTAGAAAATGGTTTGCGTTAAACAATAGTGGAGTAAATTTAACTATATTGCTACGAGGATAGATGTAGGGTATCTTTCCCACAACATCCACCTTAAATTAAGGGCTGTATTCCCAAAGTGTGTTCAATATCATCAATCTAGTGTAAAAACGCTAAACATAAATATAATTTAAAATGAAAAAATTTTGTACAGCCGACTTCAATATAAGTTGTTAAGAATAACTCAAAAACTATTGGTCTGACCTTGATCAAATTCATATGGGACCACACGAGAAGTACCAGCTTTCAAATAAAAAAATAATCATCGAAATCGGTTCACCCAGTAAAAAGTTATGAGGTAACTCACATTAAAAAAACATACGGTCGAATTGAGTACCGTCTCCTTTTTGGAAGTCGGCAGAAAATGGTTTGAGTTAAACAATAGTGGAGTAAATTTAACTATATTGCTACGATGATAGATGTAGGATATCTTTCCCACAGCATCCACCTTAAATGAAGGGCTCGTTTGAAATATTCACATCTATAAAAAAGGTTTTTGGTAGTCATATTTAAACATGACAATTCATTCGGCAGTATGTGTTCTAATACAACTAGCTTAAATATTGCCGGTTTGCAGACTGAGGGTTTTTCCAAACCAGTGGTAAAGTAAAAATAGTTTGTAAAACCCAAAAGTGCACGCATCATGTGCGTTTCATTTAATTTTGATGAAAAAAAAATAAAAATAGTGACGATAATTTTTACTAGAAAACAACAGAGAATCGGATCGACTTTCATTGATAACTTTTAAACGGTGTTGAGTTCAATAACAAAAATCAATAGGGATCCTCCTTAGAATATATGGAATATTTTTTAATACTATATATCTCAATCTATTGCCTACATTTCTATTTTAAGCGAGAAGACTCTCCGACGCGCAGACCAACGGACGGCAGTTCATATATTTTTACAATTACATTTTTTATTGTGTAATCTAAAGTGAATCAATTAGAAAATAAACTAATCCTATAATTCAATGTCTATAGTTATTGTAACGTTAATAATATAATGGGTTTGATATCTAGCTAAAAGTATATGTAGCGAAATTTAGGTATGGCCATATATCGAGAGCAGCATTGTCATATGCACTCCCTCACGTTGTTAGGCGTGCAAATGACTTTCAATAAGAATTACATGTAATCTAATCTATATTGAATTTAAAAAAATCTATTGTTTTTTATTCTTTGAAAACAATAAAAAGAGAATTTCATACCTACCCTATGTCACTTTCACAACGAACAAAATGCTAACGGCACTCCCATGGACGTATAAATAAGGCAATATTATACGTCCATATTTATACGTCCATGGGCACTCCATTACTTTTAAAAACATCTTAGCACCCCATATGTTAAAATAATAAATAATAAAAAAAAATAAGTAATAATAATAATAATAAATTAATAAAAAAATAAATAAGGCAATATTATACGTCCATATTTATACGTCCATGGGCACTCCATTACTTTTAAAAACATCTTAGCACCCCATATGTTAAAATCCATCAAGCCATTTAGGCTACAGGGCTGTGCCAAAGAAATAGACATACATACATACATACATATATCTACTCTCGAAAAACATTACCTACCCTCCTTTTGGGGAAGCCGGGTAAAAACAAAATCTTCCTAAATTAACGTTTACCTTCAGAGGACCCGAACGCCATCTACAAGCAATGTTTATTACAGAACCTAATATTCAAATTAGTTGTATTTCACCGCGTTGGCGGTGTAAGAATAACCACTACTCCATATCATCCAGTCGGTGCCGTAAGAGATGGCAAAGGGAAACTGAACCAGGACGGTAGCAGCAACTTCCTGATAACAACTGAATAGAAACAAAAAACTTGCCAACTCGCTTGCTAGCATGGCAACTATAGTATATATCCCTCTTATGAGTCAACCTATGGCGGGGGAGATCTGTGTTCAGCAGTGGACTTTAGTGGATATAATTGGAGTGAGACTCGCGAAAGAACTATGTTGCTAAGACTCACCACTATCCCCGTATCAGGTCCTCTCGCTGACGTCATCGAAGCAGCATATCCAACAGACTGCCCTGGCTCCTCCCCTCTCTCCTGAGCAACTCGGACTGCCAGGGAAACGGCTGCTGTCACTCGAGGTTGGGTCACGCAGACTCTGTGGCCAACTTCGTGTAAGTACTGCAAGGAGACATTTTGGGGTCACTTTTATTTAATTTCTATCAAAGTAAATATAAAAGCTGCATTACTTACTAAACATAATAATAAGCCGAATAGGTGAGGTTTTTGGTCGCAAGTAAAGGAAGGGAAGACAGACAGTCTACCCTAAGACTGACATCTATCCTCGATTAAGAATAAAAACGCAGATAATTTGTCACCTCTGAGGACTAAGACGGAGCGCCTGTTAAACAGTTAAGTCTACGGTTTTCTACACTCACTATACCAAACACATCAACATAACTCCGTGGCGTAGTGGCTTAGCGATGAGTTGTTGCGCTGGGAGCCACGGGTTCGAATCCCGCACGGAACAAGTATTTGTATGGCCTACAAAGTTCCGGGTCTGGATGTTTGTCCTTGTGCAATTTATGTTTGTAAACTGCCTCCACGACACAGGAGAAAATCCTAGTGTGGGGGTAACTTTTTAAAAAAATAAATGCTGCTATTTTACGATGGTATTTAAATTTTTTTATATGGTAAGGGTGACAAACGAGCACATAGTTCACTTGATGGTAAATGGTTACTGAGGCCCATAGACATGTAGATGTCCACTAGACTATAGATGTAGATCTATCCTCGATTACGAATTAAAATGCAGATGCATTGTCACCCGTGAGGACTGAGATAGAATGCCTCGTTTCCGCTAAAAAGAGTATGTTATCTACACTCACCATACGAAACACAGCAGCGTTAAGCTGCTATTATACGCTGGTATTCTGTGAGAGCGTGGTCCTTCCCCGGTCGAGCCGATTAATTATTATTGAATCCAATTTTTTAACTTTACTACTGATTCGGAAAGAACATCAGTCGTTACTCCTGAGAAGGTATCTCTACCTAATCTACATTCCCTCCTCAATTCTTAATCGAGAATGTATATACATGGCCCACAGCATCCACTTACCATCAGCTGTGTGCTTGTTTTGCTACCCTTACTTTATAAAAAAAAGTCTATTCTAATAAGTAGGTAACAAAAATATGCATTTCTCTATAATTGAATTTATATTAAATGAATTGTGATGATTGGATATAGTTTTCAAACGCAGTTTTATTTTTTTTTACATCAGTTCACCTACTGCACCTGCCAATACAAAAATCTGGGCATCAAGCAACGGGACCTTACGCTTGATAATTTAAAATTAAAAATTTTGTACAGCCGACTTCAATATAAGTTATTAAGAATAACTCAAAAACTATTGGTCTGACCTTGATCAAATATATGGGACCACACGAGTAGACCCAGCTTTCAAATAAAAAAAGAATCATCGAAATCGGTTCCCCCAGTAAAAAGTTATGAGGTAACACACATAAAAAAACATACAGTCGAATTGAGTACCGTCTCCTTTTTGGAAGTCGGCAGATAAAACCGGACGACGCGTATCACGCTACACCACGCCTATCGTAGCATCACTAAAAATACGCAATACTTAGGCAGACAGCACACTGTCCCGGATTAAAATCCGGTTTGGGATTCAACGCTGCGACGATAAAGCTACAAAATGGAACCGTAGTGTCAAATAGAATTTGGGCACTGTCGAACGGCCTGATGGACTATCGTCCATTGTCATAAAAATTATTAAAAATTCTTAACTCATCTAGTGTGTTAACTTAATATATTATTAGTTTTTTCATGTGGTAGAGCCACGCTGCAGCTATATTAATTATATAGTTATAGCACGAATGAGTCTGCTCGACCGTGGAAAGACTACCCTCTCACATGATACCAGCGTAAAATCATCTCATCATACGAAACACAGCTCAATGCTGCTGTGTTTCGTATGATGAGAGTAGAAAACCGGAGACCCTTTTTATTGGAAAAGGGGCATTTCCCCTCAGTCCTCATGACTGACAACGTTTGCATTTTGATTCGCAAACGAGGATATACGAGGGCGGTACTGAAAATTTCGGGAATCAAGGAAGTGACACAACATTACTATTTAAAAATGTATTTATTGCTTTTCGAAGTATTCTCCGCGAAATTTGACACATTTTTCCATACGATGGAACCAATCATTGAAGCAACCATTCGGAAGTTAGGGTCTCCAAAATGGTCGTTTTGTAGACGTCCACGGCTTCTTCAGGTGATGAAAATCTCTGTCCACGCAATTTATTCTTTATTTTAGGAAAAGTATAGAAATCATTAGGGCTTAAGTCGAGGCTGTACGGCGGATGGTCTAATAATTCTATGTTTTCTTGCTCTAAAAACTCTTTTGTTCTGTGTGCGGTGTGAGAACTCGCATTGTCGTAATGGAGGATGATGCGGCGGTTGCAGTTCTCTTTACGAAGTTCAGAAACAACCTGTGGCAAACAAATGCTAGCATACCATTCTGCATTAACCGTTCTTTGTCCCTCAAGAGGAATAGTCGTAACATGGCCGGTTTTGGAGACAAACGTGGCCACCATTTTTTTTGCAACACTCCGTGAACGAACAATTTTTGTTGGCTTTAACTCATTTTCGAACACCCAAACTCGTGACTGGTTTTTTGTTTTGGGTTCGTACGCATATATCCAGGATTCGTCACCTGATACGATGTTGTATACAGCATTTGAGGATCCTGCGTGGAATCTTTCGAGAGTTCTGACGCACAAAGTAACGCGAGCCGCTTTTTGCTCTTCACAGAGTGAATGCGGTATCCATCGGGAAAAAAAACTTTTTTACACCTAATTGTTCATGCAACATTATTTGTATTTGACTCATGCCAATGTCCAAAGTTGCCGGAATTTCGCGATATGTCACATGTCGATCTTCCTCAATCAGCTTACGCACAGCATCAACGTTTTCTTGGGTAACTGCGGTGTTTGGACGACCTTGACGGGGATCATCACTGAGCTTGACACGTCCACGTTGAAATTCAGCAAACCAGCGATAAATTTTGGTTTTGGATGGGGCTTCATCACCAAATGCAGAAATCATCCGGTCAACACACTGTTTTCTATCTAAATCATCGCTCTTGAATTTTCTCGAGTCAATTCTATTTTCTCAACGACTAAACAAGTTTGACAAAACCTTGTGACAATACCGAGAATCTTTTTTTAAATAAATAAATGGTATTCGATTTTTGAAACCAAAGAGTTTTAAATACACAACAATTTCTTCAATATACAAACTGTATCCCCACACAACACTCCGAGGTGTGGTTTAGTGTAAGATGCGCCTTAAGCCGCGAACGCGTCTATAAAAAAATCGCACGATGCGTCTGGAACCGCTTAAAGTTCAATGACACGTAATTTTATTTCATTCAAAGACACGCGCTTCGATTATTAACATATAGGTGCAAAGGAAAAAAAACTCAATTTATAATAATTATTGTTCTACCGTTTTTTTAAGCTTACAGTATATAATACAGTATATTTAGCTAAGGTTATTTTTTACGTGGTAGGGCCATGCTGCAGCTATATTAGTAGTATACTTGTAGCACGAATGGGTCGACTGGTCGGGGAAGGACCACGCTCTCACAGAACACCAGCGTAAAATAGCAGCTTAACGCTGATGTGTTTCGTATTTACAATATAATATTGTATATATACGATATTTATTTAAATATGAAATATTTGTTTCCCATTGTTTTTTTTTATTATTTAGGTAGGTACACCACCGTCGTTTTGTGTTTTAAATTGACCATTAAAAGATTGCCTGGAAGAGATCGCTTTCAGCGATAAGGTCTCCCACTACTTATTAAAATGCATAATGACTTTGTTTTTTGTATGTATAATGTGTATGTGAACCTTTTTTGTAGATCCTTTTTTTATTTAAAATATAAATTTGATCAAGGTCTGACCAGTAGTTTTTGAATGAGGCTTAATAATCTTCCACTCACTAGATGTCGCTAGTTATGACTGAGGGTAAAGTTTTTTGTTACACAATGTCAGTTAATTGAGAAAATAGTTTTAAATAATAGTTTATCATTATCTAGAGTATTATATTAACCCTTTCGCTGTCCCGTGCACTACATATAGGTCATTGCTATTGTCTTACTATTGTGTCTGAATAGCGGACAGTGAAAGTGTTAATACACAACACAATGCGTCAGTGGTTTGATTTTTAATTTTTTGCACATTATAACTCTTTTTTTGAAAAAAATCATCTTTTAGTTATATTCATAGTTTGGTTTATTCATTTATAATGTAATTAATATAATGTATAACTAATAATACAGAAAGAAACCTTAAAGATTACATTTTTTTTAAGAAATCATCGTCCCCGCTATGAAATCTGTCAAATATTTTACCTCACTGTAAAGTGGCGCCGCCCTGGTGGCATATAAAGTCGTGGATGCCCTCAATTATCCTTAATAATAATTTATAATAAAGTCGCTTGTACAAAATTTTTATTTATTAACAGTTGTCATTTTTGCTTATGGTGTACTATAAGTTATATTTATTTATTACTATCTGTGCTCTCAGGCACATACCTCTAATTCATCATCGACTAGCTGTGCAGATTCACCAGCGTATACCTATTATGAGTCGCGCGACATGACACCTAGCTTAAAGTTACAGCCTATAATAGGTCCAAAGGTTTCTGGCCTGAACTATATAATGAAGGATAAATCTTAAACCACTATAATTATTTTTAGATATAATCTCCTTTTATTTCAATACACTTTTCACAGCGCTTAACTAACTTTTCTGTACCCTTAAATAATAGTCTGCTTATAATAATTTCTGCTTATGGTGTACTATAAAGTCTTATTTATTTATTATTATTATTATTATACTACTTACATCTCACAGGTAGATTGCTACATATCTATTAATTTATCCTCGATTAAGAATTAAAATACACATGCGTTGCCACCCCCGAGGATTAAGATGGAATGCCCCGTTTCCAGTATAAAGTCACCGTGCTATGTTGAAGATGTTAAAAATATTTTTTTTTATAGAATGGGGGTGACAAACGAGCACACAGACCACCTGATGGTAAGTGGTTGCTGCGGCCCATAGACATCTACATCTATCCTCTATTACAAATCAAAATGCAAATGCGTTGTCACCCGTGAGGACTAAGATGGAATGCCTCATTTCCAGTAAATAGGGCCTCCGGCCACCTGCACTCACCAAGCGAAACGCAGAGGTAAACCTCTACTTCACGCTGGTATTCTGTGAGGTCGTGGTACCACCCCGGTTCGAGCCGGCCCATCCGTGCGACAGCAAAAGCTGCCGCGTGGCTCTACCACTGTCAAAACCTCCTCCTCCTTTTTGAAGTCGGTTAAGACAGCATCACACTAGCATTTCTTTTTAATTTTCTCTATAGTTACATATCATATAACTTACATGGCTATAAGTTTCAGTACAACAGTACAACGGTATTTCTCGTATACATATTTAAGGTAAATTGTTTTCATTGTTAATTACATGTTGTACTTGATATTTTCGCAAATACGATTGTTATCGTTGAGAAATAATAGCTTTTCTGCCGACTTCAAAAAGGAGACTGTACTCAATTCGACTGTATCTTTTTAGGGTTCCGTACCTCAAAAGGAAAAAACGGAACCCTTATAGGATCACTTTGTTGTCCGTCTGTCTGTCTGTCTGTCTGTCAAGACCCTTTTTCTCAGGAACGCGTGGATGTATCAAGCTGAAATTCATATGAAATACTCAAGTCTACTGTCCCTTGGAGCTGTGAAAAAATCAAACTTCTAAGCCAACGCAATCAAAAGATACAGCCGTTTATGCCGCAAATTTTCGACATTCGCAAGGGAATCAGGGAATCAAAACCTACAGGGTACTTCCCGTGAACTCAGAATCTTAAAATTTGGTACGAAGCGACGTATTGTAGCACAGATAAAGAAAAATTGCGAAAAGCATAAATTTTTAGTTACATCAAATAATAAAAATATTTTTAATAATTTTAAACTACGGATTTGTGCGGAACCCTCGGAGCGCGAGTCCGACTCGCACTTGACCGGTTTTTTTTTATGTGTGTTACCTCATAACTTTTTTCTGGGTGAACCGATTTAGATGATTTTTTTATTTGAAAGCTGGTGCTTCGCATGTGGTTCCAAATAAATTTGATCAAGGTCTGATCAGTAGTTTTGGAGTTAATCTTGAAGTCGGTTGTACAAAATTTTTAATTTTAAATTATTAAAATAATAAATATTTAAAAGTTCTACTTTTTTATTATTTCATGTTGCATATTTTGGCCCTTTTTATGGATTTTCGTGCAGATTTTAGCTATTTTGCTTACATATTTGCATGCATATTTTGGGCTTTTTATGTTGCGTCTAACCCGGTCTTTAGCTGTAATATTTCATTAGTTGTAGAACACAGGAACCCAAACTAGGTTACCTACTGTACTCCGCTGCGTTTTCTTTATCTCCCGATTAGTTCCAAGGCCTTATCAAATCGTGAACAGTTTCTACGCCATTAGTTAAGAAGGGCGAGGGCATGCTTGCTTCGTCCAGTACCTAGGTAGGTACTTCGATTTTTCTGCGGACTACCAAATAGGAGACGGTACTCAATTCGACTGTATGTTTTTTTATATGTGTTACCTCATAACTTTGTACTGGGTGAACCGATTTCGATGATTCTTTTTTTATATGAAAGCTGATATTTTTCGTGTGGTCCCATATGAATTTGATCAAGGTCAGACTTATATAATAAAAGTAAGTTTTGAGTTATTCTTAAATAACTTATATTGAAGTAGGCTGTACAAAATTTTTAATTTTAAATTATAAGACGCTTTTATTAGCTTCGCGTGTATCTATCTATGTAACTTAATCTTTAAATGTAATTTTCACCACCTTTTTTTATAGTATGGGGTGACAAACGAGCACACAGTCCACCTGATGGTAAGTGGTTACTGTGACCCATAGATATCTACATCTATCCTCAATAAAGACTCAAAATGCAGATGCGTTGTCACCCGTGAGGACTAAGATGGAATGCCTCTTGTCCAGTAAAAAGGTTCTCTTGTCTTGTCTTGTGTAAGGTCTAACTGATACATTTGCACTCATATCAAGGACCGAAGACTATACAATAATCTTATAAATAAAAATTAATGTTTGTTTGTTCGTATCTTATGCGTTGTCATACCGTTCATCAGATTGCGGTACAACTTTGTCAACTTATTGCTGGCACTTGTGCGAAGGTTATAGGCATAGTACAATTAACTTACAGTAGGTAGCGCGCGTGTCGTACCGAAAATTTTATTTGAAATTTGGATTTGTCCATTTATTTTAGTAAGTATTTTTTAATTTTATAACCTGAAGCCAGCTCTGTAATAAGCTCCATTCTATTAAATTTTCGCAAAATAGCAAATCTCATGAGTAGAAGTACCAATAAAGATAACACTGAGTCAGACACAATTATGTGTTGGCGGTTGGTTAGTGGTCTGATGTTTGTTGACTATAGTCTGTTTTCATTTGATGTGTTTAAGTTTAAAAAATTATTTATCACAGTTAGCAACACTCTGTTTCTAAAATGTATGTAGAAATTCATTTATATAATCTGATTTAATATAAAATATTGCCATAAACATAATTTAACATATTACCATAAATTTTACGTGGTAGAGCCATGTTGCAGCTATATTATGGTTGTAGCACGAATGGGTCGGCTCGACTGGGCTGGGACCACGCTCCCACAGAATACCAGCGTAAAATAGCAGCTTAATGCTGCTGTGTTTCGTATGGTGAGTGTAGAGACCCGGCACCTTTTTTATTGGAAACAAGGCATTCCATCTTAGTCCTTAGGCGGACTTCTAAAGATGGCGAACTAAATTTTTTATGCTTTCCTACAATATTGGTGTCAAATGAAAGGACTTGCTGATAATACGAATGCGAGTTAACCAAAAATAAGATGGTCATCATAAATTCTGTTACTCCAATCCGTCTGAAATTTTGGTGTACTGGGGTCTTTGCAGTCCTCGATAATGATATTGAAGTCGAATTGTTCGAGTCTGTAGCATTAGTCGGTTAACTTTAACTTGTGTAATTTGGCGAGATAGGCGTCAACAGCATCAAGCTGAAATAAGTAGTGCATTCCTCCAAACACCAGAGTCAAGGTGAGGCCGTGCCGAGGACTGAGTGGCATCAGGGTGTAACATGATGTCAATCCGTCGGAAATGTTGGTGTACTTTGGTTTTTGGAGTCATCGAATAGGTCCTCGAATAGGAGGTCGAATTGCTCGAGTCTGTAGCGTTGGTTGGTAAACTTTGACTGTCCAAAGGTCTGGAATAATTTTGGACGAGGCTAGGTCCTATGTGCAGCATGCATTATATATCGGCGAGAAGGCCGCTGCTTGCTTCGGGAAGATGTCGCGACTGTCTTCATCGACCTGGGGCATAAGATTTCACGCCCTTAGAGTCCTGTATTCAGGGACCTATGTGGCAACGTTGAAGAGCTAGACTGTTCAAAACTAACCGACATACGACCTTGCAACAATGATGCGTTGAATGAGATGATCAGACTGAGAAACCTGTCCAGCGATAACTAAAAAGTAAAAAAATAATTAAAAGTAAAAAAAATATTTTTTAAAACAAGCTTTTATTTAAATGCGCTAAAAAGAATAAAATAAACTTTTCCTTTAAAACTTTTACTATCAACTTATAACGTCATTACACAATTTATATGATATAGAAGCTTGTCGCCAGATTTACCTGTGTAGATAAACAGTATCTGATTGATTTTAATTTTTTAAATTTTCAAACTAACTGAATACGAGTAAGTAGAAATGAGTAGACACTTAAAGAGGTAATTTTCATTCATGTATTCCTTGACATTATAATAACCATTTAGGTACAATTTTTCTCTGATAATACTTTTAAACTTGTTTATTGGCAAACTTTGAAACTTTTCTGGGATTTAGTTGGTAAAAAAAACCTCTCCGGTTCTCAACACTCACCATACGAAACACAGCAGCATTGAGCTGCTACTTTACGCTGGTAGGTACTCGTCCTGTGAGAGCGTGGTCCTACCCCGGTCATACCGACCCATTCATGCTACAACTATAACATTGCAACGTGGTATCACGTGTAACGGTGTAACATATGGTTTGAATATGAAATTATAATATATTTTTGTATGTAAAAAACGGTTACCTCCACACTCATTTTCCCCTGTATCGTAGGCAGTTTACATACATAAACTTCACAAGGACAAACATTCAGTAGCATACTTGTTCCGTGCGGGATTCAAACCCGCGACCTTTAGCGTTGCAACTCATTGCCAAGCCACTGCGCCACGGAGTCGTCGATAATAATTTATACATTTAAAATATCTCAGAATAGAATTCTCTGTAGGGCTAGATCATGCGGTCATGGCTTCATCTAATAATAGCATTCAATGGACACGTGGCAACGCTGGCAACATTGTATACATTCATCACACGAGCGAACACGTGGCGATTTAAATTAACGGGTATGCCGACTACGTACGCCACGTTCGGCCTTAGTCGTGCGTAAGGCCGGCCATATACAGTCGGAATTCCGCTTCGAAAAACCGTTTCGGAATACTGAATATCAAGGAAATATCAAGGTCCACGTGTTTTTTTTTTTAATAGACTAAGAGTGACAAACGAGCACACGGTCCACTAGATGGTAAGTAAATACTGCGGCCTATACACATCTACATTTATCTTCCAGTAAGAATCAAAATACAGATGAGATGTCACCCCTAAATGAATAACTTAAATATTTTTTTTTTAAATCCTGAAACAAATAGAACTGATCATCTTCAAACGGCTGATCAGATTTTCTTGAAACATACCTAAGAACACTCCATTAAGACACCGGGGAAGGACCACGCTCTCACAGAATACCAGCGTAAAATAGCAGCTTAACACTGCTGTGTATCGTATGGTGAGTGTAGAGAACCTCAGCCCTTTTTTACTGGAAAAGAGGAATTCCATCTTAGTCCTCACGGGTGACAACGCATCTGCATTTTGATTCTTTATTGAGGATAGATGTAGATGTCTTTGGGTCACAGCAACCACTTACCATCAGGTGGACTGTGTGCTCGTTTGTCACTCTACCCTGTAAAAAAACCTTTCAAACGAAAAAACAAATTAAATTTGTTTTATCTGTTTAGAAGCCATGATGCCATAGACAGACACACAAATAAGCAGATACACACTACAAAGTAATAACAACCCTATGTTTTCCTCGGGGGTTAATAAAATGGCATACCCACACGCTCCACTGCGGTTTTTTGTTCCGATCTACTAATTAAAGGACATTGGGATGTCAAACACTTCAGTCACCCGGTGACCATGTGCTGTGAAGTGCTCGAAACGTCAAGAATGTAAAATAAGTTAATAAACGCGAAAAAATTCAGAAAAAACTAGTTTTATTTTAACGTGTAGTGTTTGCGTAAATATAAGAAATCATTATATTTATAATATGTTACTTTTCTTCGAGTAAAATTAACTATTAATGAAAAGTAAAGGACGACTTTAAAAACCAAAAAGAGTAAAATAAATTCACATTCTGAAGTCGGTACTAGGATATAGTGTATATGATGTGGTAAAATTAAAAAAATTGTACATCCGTAAATAAAATGCATCATTAAATAAAATGAGAAACATCATCAACATAGTCGAAGTCAATTAAATACACATTATTGAGGATAACTCCAAAACTACTTGTTAGATCTTAGTCAAATTTATATGGGACCACATGAGAAGCGCCAACTTTCAAATAAAAGAATTATCAAAATTGGCTCACCAAGAAAAAGGTTCTGAGGTAACACAAATAATAAAATACATTCGAATTAAGAACCTTCTCTTTTTTTGAAGTCGGTTGAAAATAGTTTAAAATTAAAAAATTTGTAACCGACTTCAATATAAATTATTAAGAACAGCTCAAAAACCATTGCTCAGACCTTGATCAAATTTATATGGGACCATACAAGAAGCACCAGCTTTCAAATAAAAAAGAAACATGGAAATTGGTTCACCCAGAAAGAAGTAATAAGGTAAAACACATAAAAACATACAGTTGAACTGAGTCCCTCCTCCTTTTTGAAGTCGGTAGAAAAAATGGGAGAGGGGGTTGATACAGTCGAGATGAAATCTCTCTTTTTGAAGTCGGCTAAAAATTATGACTCTGAGCGCAGTTTGCTCGACTCCGTTCTGTCGGGGCCGCGTTCATAATATATTTTATTTGAAAGTTCGCTGACCTCCGCTCCGCGCCACTAAGGCCAGCCACATACATTCGGAATTCCGTTTCGGATTTCGGAATTCCGATTCGAGATTCCGAACGCAGCAAATCCATATAAAATCTAATAGATTTCCGTTCAAAAATTTTGCAAGTAAAACGGGATTCCGAATGTATGTGACCGACCTATTATATATTGCCCTTACACTGTTTCCATTCATGCAGATTGGAGATTTCGTACTATGTATTGTATAATATATCTAATATATAATATACAGTGGATTTCGGGTATAACGACAATGAAGGGACCACTCTATTTTCTTCATTATATCCGGAAGTCGTTACAGGCAAAGGTAACAAATTTAATACATTGCAGTTGCTACTCAGAATATCACTTTGTAACTGAACCGTAAATTTAACTCCGAAAAGTACATGCTTACCTACCTACTTAGCTGATATCTGTAAACAAAAGGTAAAGGTCTCCACACTTGCTGACCATCTGTATGGATGTAAACAAAAGATAAGAAATGTTTGTGAAAGAAGGAAATCTTTGTATATTTGGCGGCCGACTCCGGTCGCAATATCTGCATGGGATTTCTAGGAATTTGTTACAAATGATACATTAAAAACAGTCGCTACACCCGAACTCGGCGTTACATCCAAAGTCGCTATAGCCACATGAATTTTTTTTAAAGAAACTTTACCCCCACACTAGGATTTTCTCCTGTATCGTGGAGGCAGTTTACAAACACAAATTGCACAAGGACAAACATCCAGACCCGGAACAATTATTTGTAGGCCATACAAATACTTGTTCCGTGCGGGATTCGAACTCGCGCCCCCCAGCACAGCAACTCATTGCTAAGCCACTGCGCTACGGAGCTGTCATTTTGTACTAAAATATGCTTTAAAGGCTTTTATTTCCAGGGACTTAGATTTAACGTCGCTATAGGTAAATGGTCGCTACAACCAAGGTCGTAATAAATGAAATCCACTGTATATGTATTACAACTATGATTGGCCAATTCACAGTCCGCTCCTTTCCACTCCGCACGCAACGCACACTCGTCACACACGTACAGTAGTTTTCCGTTCGAAATTTGCTTCGATTCGAAATTCCGCATGACTGTCTGTGAGTTAGAAATTCCGCAAAAAAACCATTCTTAACGCAAGTCTTCCATAGATATTGTATGAATCGCAAGACACATTAGTACTCGTAAATTCCGCACGGAACGCGCCGAGTGTGCGTCGCACGACCGAAACGAGTAGGCGTGTTTATTTATGTTTTACATGTAATTTTATATGTGTATCTCTTTTTGCAACCTTTTATCTTACTTTTTTTACTAATTCGTCCAAAGAATTTATAGACATCCATACTTAAAAAAATCTCTAAGATAGATAATCTTTTTACAATATTATTGCAACAATGAAATCGCAATCAGAAAATCATCGTCATCATTCGTTCATTAACTATTCATTAACTAGTCTCTTAACTGAGCCTTGCTATTCCGAACGGAAATAAAAGCAAATGTATATGATATTTTTACGGAATCCCAAATCGGAATTCCGAAACGGAATTCCTAATGTATGGGGCCGGCCTTAGCCAAGCTTTATGCTTGTTTCGGATGTGTCATAGCGTAATCAGCATCCAACACGTGTTTTTATTACTTATCTTATTACAACATATTAAATTATAAGATTTTCTCCTGTATCGTGGAAACAGTTTACATCCATAAAATTCACAAGGACAAACATTCAAACGTGGAGAAATTATTTGTAGGCCATAGAAATACATGTTGCATGCAAGATTCAAACTCACGGTCCTCGGCGCCTGAACTAGTTTCCAGTTAACAACCACTCGTTCACACATGTTTTACTGCATGAAGCGTCGAGAATAGATGACAGTGGAGCCTGATTCATATCTCAGCTAAAATACTGACCCCTACTACTGGATATAGGTTTTTGTACGAATGCACCATTATTGGTAAAATTGAGGACGGGTAAAAAAGAACATGATGTTTAGTATTCAATTGATCGACTTTTAATGCAAACCGATTATTTGTTGGTAATTGTTAATATTGTTAATGTAAATGTATAATAAAAAAGTAATAATATTTTAAATGTAATTTTATTGATTTATATATGATTCTTCAGTCCTGACTGAACTCCTAAATGGCTGGATCAATTTTAAAGAGTCTCCAACTACATGCATTATTTTCTTAAAAGGAGACC
This sequence comes from Parnassius glacialis, assembly GCA_033319125.1. Taxonomy (NCBI): domain Eukaryota; kingdom Metazoa; phylum Arthropoda; class Insecta; order Lepidoptera; family Papilionidae; genus Parnassius; species Parnassius glacialis. The sequence continues at coordinate 26,302,936 of JAVANC010000029.1, read as the reverse complement.
CCGGCCACTAATTATTGTAAACCAAATCTTTGTATTAAAATAAACTTTATTACTGTTATTTATTACTATCTATGTATTTATTTATTATTTACATGTAATTTTTATTGAAGGTCATTTTTAAAATGTCATTTTTAATCTTATGGTTTCCAATACATAGCCCTACAGTTATTTGTAGGCCCTGCACACCAGAAACACCAATAAAGTCACGTGGTAGAGCTAAGCTTTGACTATATTATGGTTGTTGCACGAATGGGTCGACTCGACAGGGGCAGGACCTCACTCTCACAGAATATCAGCGCAAAATAGCAGCTTAATGTTGCTGTTTCGTATGTTGAGTGTAGACAACCGGAGCCGGGACCTACGGCTACGGTGCCAACAGAAAGTTTATGCCGGGCTCCTACCGGTTAAAACCCCACGGTGATCTCCATACCGGGATCTCCGCTTGGAACGCAACCGGGGACTTTGTCTCACTTGGCTTTATCGGAAGCATCTCTCCGCGGCAGTACTTGCTGCTCCCAGCACCCTCGCAGTGGTATCACGTTGTCTCGGGAACACTTCCGAGTCATCCCTTTTTTTATAGGATAAAGGTGACAAACGAGCACACAGTCCAGCTGATGGTAAGTGGTTGCTGTGGCCCATAGACATCTTCATTTACCTTCGATTACGAATCAAAATGCAGATGCGTTGTCACCCCTGAGGAGTAAGATGGAATGCCTCGTTTCCAGTAAAAAGGGTCTCCGGTTCTCTACACTCACCATACAAAACACAGCAGCGTTAAGCTGCTCTTTTACGCTTGTATTCTGTGAGAGAGTGGTTTTACCCCGGTCCATTCGTACTACAACCATAATATAGCTGCAGTATGGCTCTACCACGTACAAAGTCCTCCTCATTCCCTCCGTTACCGCAACAGTAGAAGCTCCTTTTCTGGTAGGGGAACACCATCATCAAGGCTAGGGTCGTGACAAACACCTAAACGACGTCGTCTCCGAGAGGAATCTGTCCCCCTGGACCATTACGGACTGAACGATGCGTTCATTAACCCGGCTACAGAATATGGTGTGGAAACACCTTCGTCTTCTTTCTGAGCATAGAATCAAATAACGTATTCGTAATAATTACGTCATAAGATTACGTTAATTCTAAACAGGTTTTTAGTCCTTGCAATAAGTCTTTTATTACACTCTTAAATGCTGTGAGAACTATACAATCGTCCAAGTTAACATTCAAGTTGCATTGTTTTAAAATTCCCGTATACTTCCGAAAACATGGTGAGTAGCGAACTGTAGCATTCTTGAAAAGGTATATTATGTAGAGCTATGGGCTTAAAAAGGTTGACTATCCCTAAATTTAATTAAACTCACGATACCATAATTACCAGTAGCCGTGGTAGCTCAGATGGTTAGCGCTCGCTATAAGCTTCACAGTACTCTAGCAACCCGGGTTCAATCCCCGCCGGCACCAATGAAATTGTTAATTGCAATTTTAAGTGCTGAGTTACCACGTGCTCGACGGTGAAGGAAAACATCGTGAGGAAACCTGCATGTCTGAGAAATAAGAAAAAAATATATTTCGAAGACATGTGAAGTTCGCCAACACGCTTTAGGGCAGCGCGGTGGACAATTCCTTGCCCTAAAACCCTCTCAAAAATGAGAGGAGGCCTGTTCCCAGCAGTGGGACGTAAATAGGCTGCAACTTTACTTTACTAACTTTACCATACGTGTAGCGGCAATGGAAGAATATCCACTACCTCATATCACCCCGTGGGTGTCGTAAGAGGCGACGTGAGGAAACAAATCAGGAGACGCGCAGCAGCGGCTTCCTAATATTTTAAATAAATAAAATGATATAGGTTTGCAGTTGTACGCGGAAAAACTACTGGATAGATTTTAATTAGGCTTCCTAAGTTTTATTTCTTAGACACTAGTCCCTTATCTAAAAAAAATATCACTGCGATATCTTCATTTAATATAAAGTTATTAAAGGTTTAACAAACGAGTTTTATAAGCACTACGTGTTTTTCTGACGCGGAGAAGATCGGACACTGTGAAATGTGAATACATCAAGCAACGCGGACGAATTCGGGGGTATCATCTAGTAACAACTAAAAATAAAAAACTGCGTTTAGCCAACTCGTTTTGCGTTGGCGTCTATGACAAATTTCGCCCCCATGAGGCAATCTATGGTGGAGGCCTAACCAGCAGTGGACTTTGATAGGCTATAATGGCGATACCATCTATAACTTCCGGATGATTGGCGATCCAGCACTGTACGATTTATTAGAAATTTTCTTCCTCGCACAACTTCCTTGTGGAATCAACTATCACCATCGATTTTCCGGAACGATACGACTTAGTGACCTTCAAGAAAAGTGTCTACTCTTTGTTTGTTTGTTGTTGTTAACTTGTTCATGGGTGGCGGTAGTCGCTTACCATCAGGTGAGCCGCATGCTCGTTTGCCCCCTCTTATATAGAAAAAACCGCTGTTGGATTTTTTTTATTTGAGAGGGTGACAAACGAGCACACAGTCCACCTAATGGTGGTGTGACCCATAGACATCTACATTTATCCTCAATAAAGAATCAAAATGTAGATGCGTTGTCACCCGTGAGGACTAAAATGGAATGCCTATTACTATTTTACGATGGTATTCTGTGAGAGCGTGGTCCTTCCCCGGTCTACACTACTAATATATCTGCAGAATGGCTCTACCACGTATAGAAATTGATATCGTCAGAACAACCTTGTTGTGTATAACCCATGACGGTCTCGCTTATTCTACAAGGTAAGGTTATCGGTCGCTAAAAGATCGACCACGCCGGCTCGTTTTTTTTTAACTTGACCTTTAGCATATCGTTAGTTAAATATGTTAATACTATGGAAATCTACATTTCAAGTAATAAGAAAGGATGTCGCAGTCTGTTTAAAATAAAATTTATTTTAAAAATTACATCAAAAATTAAATATTTTAAACCAAATTCTTTCTACTCGGTGGAGAAGTAATTAGAAATATTTTTTTATAGAATTAGGGTGACAAACGAGCACACAGGCCACCTGATGGTAAGTGGTTGCTGTGGCCCATAGACATCTACTCTCACAGAATACCAGTGTAAAATAGCAACTTAATGCTGCTGTATTTCGTATGGCGAGTGAAGAGAACAGGAGACACTTTTTATTGGAAAAGAGGCATTCCATTTTAGTCCTCACGGGTGGCAACGCATCTGCATTTTGATTCTTTATTGAGGATAGATGTAGATGTCTATGGGCCACAGTATCCACTTACCATCAGGTGGACTGTGTGCTAATTTGTACCCTCATTCTATAAATAATAAAAATTTGCAATGCCTGAGAAGGGCGTCTAATTTGTAAGCAAATTTTTAATTTAAAACCAATTATATACACTTGATTTGCAAATAAATGATTTGATTTAATTTGTTGTAGCTAGTAATATTTACGCAATTTTAGAGTTCCACTATCAAACGAAAAACCCTTGTATATCCCATAGTAACCACTCTTGTGACTGGCTCGTTGGTGTAGTAGTAAACGCGACTGTTGAATTTGAAGTCCCGGGTTCGAATCCCAAGCAGGTCAAAATTAGTTATTGGGTTTTTTCTATAAAGACATTTTCAGTAGCGGACCGGAGTTAAGAAGTTGGCAGTGTTTCACTCCCGGGCCTAAGAAAGCACGCAAAACCGTTGTTCCTGCGCCTAATCTTTTTTTTTATATAGAATAAGGGTGACAAACCAGCACACATCTCCATGTTATTGTAAGTGAATGCTGTAGCCCATATACATCCTCATTTATACTCGATTAAGAATCGAAATGCAGAGTGACAACTATGGCATATGTCTTCCCTATGAGGCAATCTATGCGGGAGGCCTATGTGAAGCAGTGGAATTTAACAGGCTGTAACAGCTTTCAATGGATGACGTGATAACCATCTTATTTAACATCATCATCATATCATCAGCCTGCAGCAGTTCACTATTTGACATATACCTCTCCTAAAACATGCATAACTTATTCTATGAAAAAGTTTAAAAGCATTTTTTTTAATACGGGGTTATTGAACTACTAAAGAGTACATGACGGATAACAACCCCTGCGAATGAGGTGATCGCTGCTTTACGGTTTCCAAATGTTTTCATAGTTAATTGTATAAAATAGTACATTGTAAATTAATGTTTGAAATAAAGTCCCGCTGGGATTCTTGCTGGTTCTTTCCAGAACAGAGGTTTTTTCCAAACCAGTGACAAAGCTTATTTTAATAAGTATTATTTTAATCTATTTTGCATAAAAATATTGTAATATATTCTAAAGTACTGCAATTAAGGGCCATCCCATAAATTACATCACACGTTAGAGGGTAGCGGCCCAACAAAATGGGACATTGTGTGCCAAGAGACAGGGGGAAGGGGGTGTTAAAAGCTATGTGACGTCATAAGTTAAAATTTAAAAAATACTAAAACGCAAAATTTTTATGTAAGCCTAAAACTTAAAAATTTTCGATCTATAGTTTTCGGCTCGATTTTAGCTATCGCGAAAATTAGTCCTCGAAGAATTGCGGATAGACGTGCTAGAGAAATTCTTTGTTCAATGAATGACGACGATGCTATAATGCTATATGGTTGGAAAAGATTATTTTCATTACTTCTGAAATATAAAATTGAAAAATATGTAACGCCACACCAGGAAGAGGGGATTTCACAAGTATGACCATTTGCGACAAGGACGGGGGGGGGGGGGTGTAAAAAACCATAAAATTTGTGTGACGTAATTTATGGATGGCGCCTTAGCCCATTCTCATTCATTTATGCTAAGTTAAAATCTCATATCCAACAGTGGGCCGCGATACGAGATGACAAGGCAGTAAAAATGCATACAATAACGAATTAATAGGTAAAAAATAATACAATAGTTATTTTCGGAAACATATAATTATAATGAACGTATTTTAAAATATTACAAACACTCATACCAAACGTTAACGTGGCATTTTGTGGTGATAACACATTTTTGTAACATGTTTGACATGGCAACATTAAAGGACCAGAGACAATATAAATATAACACTTATAGACCATTAAATGAAATTATTTTTTTCGGATTTTACCGCGTTTAATTTAACTTTTTAATTCCCGGCGTTGCGGGTGCTTTACAGCCAGTTAAATTACATGTGATAAAATCCATAAGAAAATTAGTTTCATTTAATGTGTAGGTAGTCTTCGTAAATATAAGAAATCATTATTTGTAGATCAATTTAAATATGGAACTACTTAATCGCAAAAACTAAACGGAAACTTCAACCAACCATAGATTCGTAATCTATAGTTGGTTGAAGTTTGAAAAATAATATTCAGATACAATTTCAAGTTTCACCTTAAGGCGTTTACCCGACCAAATAACCTTGAGCATTCGTTCCCTCTTTAGACGTACGCCGCTTTATCATAGATTTCACACAATTTTTGGAATTATTTTAATTAAAAAAGAAAAACGAACTTTAAAAATTAAATATAACGTGAAGAATATATATTTTTAAATTATCTATGCATTAGTGTAATCCTCAAAAGATTAGAGCGTTGCCTTTAGCAACAGATGGATGTTATCAATAATTTTAGTCACTTTTTACAGTACATTTTAAATGTAATAACACATAACAACAAATTAGAGCGTGGAATGTTATGATAGGATATCGAACATTAATAATGTGCTTTTAGATATAGTTTATTTCTTATAACTAATGAGATAATAGTCTCTGAAAAACACACTATCGCAAGGTTTTGGTCGGGGTATCGCCTTAAACTCCACAATGTTAAAATGGGTGCTTAGACTATATTATGTTACACTAATTTTGACATACTGTGAAATTTATATCACATCACATTTCACAGTACGCGAGCAACCCGGGTTCGATCCCCGCCGGCACCAATAAAAACATCGTGAGCAAACCATAATATCTGAGAAATAAGAAAAAGAAATATTTCCAACACATTTGAAGTTCGCCAACACACTTTGGGGCAGCGCGTCGTGCGGCGGACATTTCTTTGCCCTGAAACCCTCAGAAATGAGAGGTCTCTGCCCAGCAATGGGACGTATATAAACTGTAACTTATTTATCTTTAATTTTAACGTTGTGGAGTTTGAGTTAAATGGGTTTAAACTCGAGATTGTCTCGGAGACAATCTCGCCTTACAGCCCAAGATATTCACTAAAATAACAATATTCGATATTTAAAAATCACAGTTTAACAAGTACAAGCCAACACGTCTATGACATCACATTACTATATTTCTTATAAACAAATATTGGAGCAAACATTAACTAACGTTTACACGAATTTCTATCCGAAAATCAGTCGAGATTGTAGCGAGTGTTTTCACAAAATATATTTCTTTAAACATTGACAAAAGTATCACAACTTCTTATCAGTAACTTTTAAACAATTATATCAAGTTGGACATTGCTAGTATTGAATAAAACAATACTTATTATAATATTGGATGGAACGTTTGCAAACGTATACATATTATTACTAGAGATATCACTGCCGGATGGATCTTTTATCAAACATAGCCATTATTTTTAAATAATATAAATTTGTTACGATGCGTGCACATTGTTCTTCGAATCACTATCATAGCATAATATTCTATATACTAAATAGTTATGTTAATGGAAGACAAAGAAAACGTTGGTACGTTTACTTTGTCTTTGTTCTAGAGGAGTCGACATTCTTTATTTATATTTATAGCAGAAGGGTGACAATCGAGCACACAGTCCACCTGATGATAAATGGATGCTATGACATTCTACATCCAACCTTGATAAGAATCAAGATGTGATCATAATTGCCATAGTTGCAACGCTTGTTAGTCTGGTTGAAAACCTCGGTTTGCAATTATTTCGATATGCAATAGTAGATCCTCTCGTCACCTATAAACGTGGTAGAGCCACGCAGCAGCTATATTACGGTAATAACACGAAGGGGTATACTCGACCGGGTAGGAACACGCTCTCACAGTATACCAGCGTAACATAGCAACTTAATGCTGCTGTGTTTCGTATGGTGAGTGTAGAGAACCGGAGACCCTTTTTACTGGTAAAGAGGCAATCTTTGTTCTCAGGGATGACAACTCATCTGCATTTTGATTCTTAATCGTGGATAAATGTAGATGTCTATAGGCCACAGCATCCACTTACCATCTGGTGGACTGTGTCGCACGTTTGTCACCCTTATTTTATAAAAAAAATACTCCACGGAATATTTTGTCGTGTAGTTTCGTATATTTTTAATTACAAAAATGGTCAACCTTGTTTTATATTGAGAATACGCTAATTATGTGTCCATGACGTTTAATGTGCAAAAAAATTATGAATAATGTGATACGATAAAAAAAACCGTATTAATTTTCATTGTCTCATGTTTAAAAGATGTATTAACTTTACTAAAGTGGATTTCAGTTTCAATAACTCGAATTTATTATTTAATATTTTCTTAACTTATATTATTTTTATACATGTAATATTAGAACGTATGCGAATATTTTTTATGTTTATATACAATATATTATGTTTAGTAATTTTAACATTTTCTGACACCTACCAACTTTTACTTGTTTAATTCTCTCAGGGTTGACTGGTAGAGAATGCCATATGGCATTAAGTCCACCCATTGTAATCCTTAGATTAAGGTGTAACACAATAAAAAAAATTTCAAGGCAAATACTAAAAATTTCGAATTAATGAATTTTCTACTTACTTGGGAACGAGGCGTTCCATCGTAGTTTTCCGGGGTGACAACGCATCTGCATCCACTCACCATCAGGTGGACTGTGTGCTCGTCTTTCACACTTGTTTTCGACTCGTTTCCAGTAAAACGAGTCTCCGGTTCTAAACACTTACCATACCATACACATCAGCATTACTCTGCTATATCACGCTGGTATTTTGTAACAGCGTGGTCTTACCCCGGTCGAGCCAACCCACTCGTGTTACAACCATAACATTTTTTTTATAGGATATGGGTGACAAACGAGCACACAGTGCACCCGATGGTAAGTGGTTGCTGCGGCCCATAAACATCTACATCTATCAACTATTACAAATCAAAATGCAGATGCGTTGTCACCCGTGAGGACTAAGATGGAATGCCTCATTTCCATTAAAAAGGGTCTCCGGTTCTCTACACTCACCATACGAAACACAGCAGCGTTAAGCTGCTATTTTACGCTGGTGTTCTGTGAGAGCGTGGTCCATCCCCGGTCGAGACGACCCAGTCGTGCTACAACCATAACATAGCTGCAGCGTGGCTCTACTATCCTGTATTCTGCGGAGAGACGACTGTACTGTGATTGCATTGCTAACTCTTAATTATTTTAAAATTTTACATGTACATGCTCTTCATCTGATTGACTGTATTTTAAAGTAATTATATCTAAAACTACCTTGAGCTAATCGAGTATGGAAATCATTATTCATTGCAGAATAAGTAATACAAACCGCTAAAGATAAAATATCGTTTGGTGAAATATTTGAAAAACATTTATGTCAAGGTAAGCTTATTGAATTAGTTTATCTATGCATATAAATAAAATTAAAGCGTCTGTCTGCATTATCTAAATAACTGGTTTATATTAAGCTCGGGGGCTTTTTTTTATCATCTTATAAAGACATTTTTTTATAATCTATCTGCCTTTATCGGCTAATTATCGGAATTGCCGAACCTATTATAATGTAACAACACGAGCAGATAGTGAGCAGTACAATTGTGATGACAAAAACTAATGAAATAAATATTTTTTAAGGTTCCGTACCTCAAAAGGAAAAAACGGAACCCTTATAGGATCACTTTGTTGTCCGTCTGTCTGTCTGTCTGTCAAGACCCTTTTTCTCAGAAACGCGTGGAGGTATCAAGCTGAAATTTATATATATATAATATCATATCAAATACTCAAGTCTACTGTCCCTTGGAGCTGTGAAAAAATCAAACTTCTAAGCCAACGCAATCAAAAGATACAGCCATTTATGCCGCAAATTTTCGACATTCGCAAGGGAATCAAAACCTACAGGGTACTTCCCGTGAACTCAGGATCTTGAAATTTGGTATGAAGCGACGTTTCATAGCACAGATAAAGGAAAAATTGCAAAAAGCATAAATTTTTACTTACATCATATAATAAAAATATTTTTAATAATTTTAAACATACGGATTTGTTCGGAACCCTCGGTGCGCGAGTCCGACTCGCACTTGACCAGTTTTTTTATGATTAAAACACAAACTATCTCTATATAAAAATCAATTGTTGTCCGTTAGTCTCGCAAAAACTCCAAAATATCGTTTCTTTTTTATAGGATTAGGGTGACAAACGAGCACACAGTCCACTTGATGGTAAGTGGTTGCTGCAGCCTATAGACATCTACATCTATCCTCGTTTGCGAATCAAAATGCAGATGCGTTGTCACCCGTGAGGACTTTGATGGAATGCCTCATTTCCAGTAAAAAGGGCCTCCGGCCACCTGCAATCACCAAGCGAAACGCAGAGGTATACCTCTACCTCACGCTGGTATTCTGTGAGGTCGTGGTACCACCCCGGTTCGAGCCGGCCCATCCGTGCGACAACAATTCTGCCGCGTGGCTCTACCACTGTTTAAATCTGGACCGATTATGATGAAATTTTTTTGTGCGTGTTTGAGTGGGTCCCTGGATAATCTAAACGATTCACTTTTACTGAGAAGGTAGAAAAGTGCCAGTGACTTGCCCCAATTTAATAAAAGAATAATAACACTACCATGGGCGATGTTGATCTCGCCGACATGTTGGTCGCTTCATACCGTACACCATTCCGAGGCCATCGTTGGTATTTACCATTATTTTCTCAAATGATTGACATTTGTATGAACAATTCCTGGCTTCTATATCGGCGTGATAGAAAAGGCTAAAAAACTTTAGAATGGAAATTTTAGAAAGCCTACGGCGGTATAAAACTTAAAAAGTTAAAGTTATAGCCTATATACACACCCCACTGCTGGGCACAGGCCTCCCCTCATTTCTGAGGGGGTTCTAGGTCAGGGAAATGTCCGCCACGCTGCCCTAATGCGTGTTGACAAACTTTACACGTTTTCGAATTCTTTTTTATTATTTCTCAGACATGCAGGTTTCCTCACTATGTGTTCCTTCACCGACGAGCACGTGGTAGATCAGCACTTAAAATTGCAATTAACAATTTCATTGGTGCCGGCGGGGATCGAACCCGGGTTGCTCGCGTACTGTGAAATTTACAGCGAGCGCTAACCATTTGAGCTAACACGGCGGTATGAAAGAACTGCTATGAGCGATATCATCATGCCTGGCATGAAATCAACTAAAACTATACAGAAGCCAGCAGCTGAAAGCTGAAAGACCGCCAGATGCTGTTAGGTACAATCAAGGTGCTCCTTATCAAACTATAATAAACCTAGCAAGTTAACAGCATAGCAAAGTGGCGAAGCAATCAGCTTTGTAGCGGTTTCTAACGGAAAAAAAAATAAAAAAAATTCAAAATAGGAGGTTCAGATGCCTGGGTGATCAGTAATCGATTGCTGAAAACAGAATTTGAAAATTCGAAACCGTTCTCGAGATAATCGTGGGACAGACGGACGGACGGACGGACGGACAGACGGACTGACGGACAGACGGACAGACAGACAGACATCGTGAAATCAATAAGTGACTTCGCAAGCTTCGCCACTTAATAACAAGTGGAGGCAGGTGTATATATTGCACATAAGGGCTGACAAGTTTTTAATGTCCAAAATGTAAATTGAGGTAGTGTTTATTGCCGAAAAGTAATTGTTTCATAGAATACCATACTAAAAAAATAATACTTTATATATTTATATATAGTTATTTTTAATTGAAAGATTTTTAACTTGATTTTTTTTTGATTAATCTAAATTTACAAATAATTTAGATTTATAAGATACAATGGCTGTTTTTTGTATCTTAATTTTTATACGTATGTAGAAGTACAAAATAATTATATTTTATTTTTTTGTTATTTCACTGAGAAGAACTAAATTTTAGGTTTAGATTTGTTACAATTATATTTAAAACTTATTTATTAATTTCACTCAAAGACTGGCAGAGTAGCAAATTAGATACGTAGATTTTATAGCGTTGATTGTTAATGGTCTGGCAATGTATCTAATATGATACGCTCAATAAATATTGAATTACTTATATCATATTTTTTGTTATAATTTTTATCCCTTCAATAACCACCAGAGAACATTACAGAATATTTCTAAAATATTTTTATATAAAGTATCTATCTATCTATGTCACGAAATCTTTTAATGAAATTTTCACTAACTTGTAGACGGCCGATTGACTTGAAAATTTGCACTCTTATCAAAGACCGGTGACAATGCAATTATTTAATAACTCTGTCCTAGCATCCTGATCAGGATCACCAGGATAATTCACTCTAGAATCATCACAGCTCATCAATGCGTGTTTTTTAAAGTTTTTGGAAATTTTAATATTATTATTTGAAGGCAGTATGGTGCCGTTATTACGTATCTACAACTTATAATTTTTTTTTATATTCTACTAAGCCAGCGCTTATCTAAGATCCCACCTGATGGAAAGTGGTGATGTAGCCTAAGATGGTGAAGCGCACTGACTTAACAAAAGCCTATTCACTCTTGCCTTGAAGAGTGAAGACACCCACACTGTAATCGGATGGAAAGACAGACGCTGGCAACTTATTCCACTCCTTTGCTGTACGCATGATGAACGACGTTGCGAACCGTTTGATTCGAATGCGTGGTAAGTCAACAACGAAAGGGTGGATAAATTGCAATATTTTGTACGATATACAGAATTAGCTATAATTTATAGAATTCAATATCGACCCTTTAATTAACAAATGTCATAAAAGCCAAAATGGCCAAAATTAGTTTTTAACAGCCTTATAATCAGTTTCGCGCGCTGTATCGACCTGTATATGAAATGTTCATATTCGCAGAGAGGTGTTTCTTTTATAATTAAAGTTTTAAAAGACATGTTTTTTTTGCATGGCTTTTTCTACATAATGTGATAGAATCTTAAAGGATTATCTTTGAGCACTTTTGTTGTAAAATCAACCATATTATCAATTATTACGAAAATTTCAAAAGAGCAATGTCAATTTATGTCGTGATAACCACTACCTTTCAAAATATGGTATTTACACTAGACAATTATAGTAATTCGCCGAGTACTCGGCCACCGGGTACTCTGCCGAATACTCGGCTTTAAAAAAAAGCGGTAGCGGGCGGTGTGCGGAACCGAAAAACTAGCGTTTTTGCATCACAATCTTCCTCTTAAATTTTAAATATTAATAATAATGATTTCTAGTATAGATTCTTATGTAAGTTCTAAATATTTCTGCTGCTTCTCATATTCCTGATGTTTTAATGTGTCTTATATAATAATAATGATAAAAACTGGCTTTTTGTCTATTTTTCTCGGGGATAAGAATTAAGGCCGAATACTCGCTACTCGGCCGTTAATACTCGGTACTCGGCCGTACCCTAAAAAAGGCCGAATCCGCCGACTACCGAATCCAAACCGAGTACTCGTCCCATGTCTAATTTACACCCTAAACCGCAATACAGTGTTTATGCAGAAAATAATGACTTTTATTGCATTAATTATCATTTCTGAAATATTGAAATTTGCACTCCACACAATTGGAGGATAAACAGTGCTTTCGATTTCCTTTTACGAACAAAACAACAAGTTGAAATCTATGCTAAATCACAAACAAACATCAGGTTGTTGGAAGATAAAATTATTATTACTAGCGATGTCAATAAATTTTTCTCAATAAAATATGTTTTAAACGTTGAGTTATATGTATTACGTACTAGAGAAGCCATTCCGAACATTGATTATGTTCAACTGAACTGTAATGCAATCCGTACAAACTAAATATTGCGTAAATTGAAGATTTGTGAATCCCATAAAATAATTATTATTACATTTTATTTAGAAATATAACATGTTTGTTTAGATGAAATTAAGATATTTTATATAAAATTCTTATATTTATTTTATATTAATATCATATTAAGTGGCGAAGCTTGCGAAGACACTTATTAAGTGGCGAAGCTTGCGAAGTCACTTATTGATTTCACGATGTCTGTCCGTCTGTCCGTCCGTCCGTCCGTCCGTCCGTATGTCCGTATGTCCGTCTGTCCCACGATTATCTCGAGAACGGTTTCGAATTTTCAAATTCTGTTTTCAGCAGTCGATTACTGATCACCCAGGCATCTGAACCTCCTATTTTGATTTTTTTTTCCGTTAGAAACCGCTACAAAGCTGATTGCTTCGCCACTTTGCTATGCTGTTAGCTTACTAGGTTTATTGATTTCACGATGTCTGTCCGTCTGTCCGTCTGTCCCACGATTATATCGAGAACGGTTTCGAATTTTCAAATTCTGTTTTCAGCAATCTATTACTGATCACCCAGGCATCTGAACCTCTTATTTTGAATTTTTTTTCCGTTAGAAACCGCTACAAAGCTGATTGCTTCGCCACTTTGCTATGCTGTTAGCTTGCTAGGTTTATTTTATATCAAATTAAAGTCTTCGCGCATGCGCGACTACTACTCCCGCGCATGCGCGAAAACATAGAGTAGGACACAGTTTTTATTTGAAATGGCTTCTCTAGTACGTAGTACATATAACTCAATGGTTTTAAATATATTATTTATTATTACCTAAATTTCTGTCTACGTATAAGAATTACAATAAGATTAATCTAACCACCTCCTTCTAGTATATCAACTGGTTTTTACTACAAACGGTCATCTATTGTTATGGCATTAATGCTGCAGCTATATTAATAGTATAGTTGTAGCACGAATGGGTCGGCTCGACCGGGGGATGACCACGCTCTCACAGAATACCAGCGTAAAATAGCAGCTTAACACTACTGTTTTGTATGGTGAGTGTAGAGAACCGGAGACCCGTTTTACTGAAGTAATAACTTCTTAATATTATTGTAAACTATGAAAAATAAACATGTTATGAAGAAAACGACTTACATGCATTACTACTATTAGCTTTAATTTTTTATTTGCGAGATAGATAGGGTATTATTATCAAAATTGAAATGTTTTCAATCTTTTTTGAATACAACTCCAACAACGCTGATTTGAAAATAAGCCCTTCAGTTACGATCTTCTACGGGCCCATTTTTATTAAGTGGCGAAGCTTGCGAAGTCACTTATTAAGTGGCGAAGCTTGCGAAGTCACTTATTGATTTCACGATGTCTGTCCGTCTGTCCCACGATTATCTCGAGAACGGTTTCGAATTTTCAAATTCTGTTTTCAGCAATCGATTACTGATCACCCAGGCATCTGAACCTCCTATTTTGAAACTGATTGCTCAACGGCAACCGTTAGAAACCGCTACAAAGCTGATTGCTTCGCCACTTTGCTATGCTGTTAGCTTGCTAGGTTTATTTTGCTCATTATCAAGGAAGCTCACGTATTGTGACGGGCAACTACGGAACCTTACCTCTACATTATGCGTGGCCCGACACGCACTTGGCCAGTTTTTTTTAGTAAGCCATGCTATTTTTGGAACTATTGAAGTTGCGTTATTTTAGGTTAGTCGAAAACCTAAACATACTAAGTTTTAGGGGAATCACTTACCATCAGGTAAGCCGTAAGCTCGTTTGCCCCCTCTCCTATAAAAAATATTCATAATTCGATTGAATTTGTTATTTTAATTATAATTATAACACAATCACATACCTAACTAATTATATAGTATCTCTTATTGTCGTGTACATTAAAGCTAGTTAAATTCTAGAACAATAATTTACAGTAAGTACTAAAAAATTATAGTACTATACCTACAGGTAATATTAGCGTAATGCTTTTTGGGAAGACTTATTAATTCGCTGACTTATACTTCTTGTGTATTTATTATAAAAAGACGGGAGAGGTTGTGTTCAAAGTTCAATATGTAATGACAACCCTTACTTACTTAATTATTTAGAGTAAATAATCTTAAGTGACAACCCTAGAGGTTTCCAACGTTCTTTCCAGAAAAAATCCTGCAAGTTATAATATTCTAAGTAAATTCGTCATTTTTTTTACGCGTTTACTCTCCAGTACCTTATCAGCACTTAAATCAGGTATTGTCTTAAACATTGGACTATATATAAGACAAAAACTATATTTACAACTGTTTTAAAATAATGTAAACATTATTTGTAATAAACTCTCTATGAGATTATGAGTTAACAGACAACATTTTACATTCAAGAACATACAGTAGACATTGTCTAATTTAAAACTGCACTCGTCTCTCTTGTATTTTTGAATCATTTAAAAAAAAATAGCAATACTAAAATCTACTAAAACACAATGGACAGGACGCGCATATTTAGATTTTACGGTAGCTATTACAGTAAATGTGAAAAATCTACCAACAAGTAAATTTTTAAAAGGTATATATAATTATCTATACATCTATACAAATAAATAAAATTGAAGTGTCTGTTTGTAATGTTAAAATAATAGTTTTTTACTACATGCATATGAAAGTATATAAAGTACTAATAAGAAAAACACAAATTTTAAAATTTTTGTCTCTCTATCGGTCTGACTGTCTGTCTTGTTTGTTCCGGCTAATCTCCGAAACGGTTGGACCGATTTTGACGGGACTTTCACTGGCAGATAGCTGATGATATAAGGAGTAATTTAGGCTACTTTTGTTTTACAAAAATAATTAGGGTTCCGCGCAAAAAAATTAAACCCTATGAAATCTAAATTCCTCGCGGGCGAAGTCGCGGGGAACGGCTAGTTTTCAATAAAGTATCATGTGGTTTTTACATTGTCCTTCCATTCTTCATGTTCAAAATTTCAATTCTAGCTCATCGGGAAGTTAATTTAAAATCAATTACTAAATTCGACCCGAACAGACATATATATATATATATATATATATATATATATATATATATATATATATATATATATATATAAGAAAGCGAATTATTAAAAACGTGGTAAAAATACATCGGAGGCGCGTACAATTTTAAATTATACGATTTCCTTGCTTAATAACATGACAGCTGTTCTAATCACCGTATTTCAAAAGCATACTTATATACCAATGTGCACACCTCATACTTAGGTAACTAAATCTCCAGATCCAGCCGGACGCTACCACTTAGCTAACATACGACCTAATGTTCTGCACCAAATATTCGGACGTAGCCACAGCGACAACCAGACAAATATAACCGCTGTAATGCACAGCTCTGAGGAAGCCCCACGTTTTATCACAGAACACCGCCAACGAGAGGAGATGAAGGTAGCCGTGTGGATTCACTATCCTCCAAAGACCCGTCGCGAAGAAGAACACACCGGATTTAAACATCGTTTCCCGCTTAACGATATCGTATTCCGCACAGTTCTCGAGCATGTCCTGGTAAATATCTATATATCGGTTCCACGCGAGAGAAGACAGCAACATTTGGCCCGAGAACAGGCCCACAACTTGCACGATCCTCTGAAAAGTCACTTTAGTTTTGTATGAAATCCCTATCTCCGCAGTATGGTCCTTCTCTATATCCTCACACGTGTTTATCTCCTTTAGCTGATGGTATGGTAATGTGCTGGCGGGAGTGCCCTTGTAACCGCGCCTCGGTGGGTTATTTTTCAGATACACCAATATCCCCAACATCATGGCAACAACGCCTATCAAATCGCAAATACCGTCGACCCAATAACCTAATGTGCCAACCTCCGACCTCTCACCCTTGATATGCTTCCGCTCTCTCGCTACATGACCGTCCAAATCGTCCAAAAACATTCTTATTTGAAACAGAACAACCGCACAGCGTCTCGCCGCGAGATTCTGACAAGTCAATAACTTAGCGCCAATGCCGGCTATTAGGACATGGCACAAGGAAATCATATTTGGCGTTATGAACAACATACGTTCTGAAATACCTAGACCTATGTCTAGTATAGCGCATAACGGACCGTATATGTAGTGATTTATATGGTCAACCATCAAAGCCTTGACCGTGGGATGACATAACGGATTTATGTTACAAGGAATCCATGTTACATCTTCGTAATCACGTTGCGGCTTAACATAAATATGGGTCGAGGTCTCTTGCGTCGTGTTTTCAGTTGGTGCATCAAATATATCTATGTTATAATTCTGTATCCTCAAAAATAGGAAAGTGTCCATGTATATACAGTAAACTATTGTGACTAGTAGAAGAAACGTGAGTATCTTACTCGCTTGCGATGCCGGCCACATCATTTTGGTTTTAAAATACGCGTGTTTAAATAATACGTGGTAATACGTATAATCGTAGGCAAGGTCGCGCCAAGACTCGAAATAAATCGAAGTTGCAGGGCTTCTTCCCGGTTTACGTCCGATACAAGAGAATTGTAATTGGACGACACATTGTTCGCGCCATAAAATCGACACTTATTTTGGAATCAGTATAGGCTACTAGTTTTATTAATAATCTTTTATGTATAGCCAGCCACAAATTCAAACAACATTAACAAAGCATTTAACAGTCATATGTTTACTTTAGTTATCGTCGTAAGTCACTTTCACCTTTCATTAACGCAACTAGTTTATAACTTTTACACTTGCACTTTTCACGTCGATTCCCAAAACACATCCAGTGTACACAATCCGAAGAAACTTATACTCTATTTTTCCTAGATTCAGCAACACGCCACGAGTTCGTGAAATTGATTTCAAACTTTCACCATCACCGGATATTTTATCGAAAACATTAAATCAATGTTAGCCGCTTGCCGGCTGAAAGTTCCATGCACGTTATGGATATGAGCCACTTTATTCTTTTGACTTTGCTACTCAAGTATTTTAACTTATTAAAGTTGGTTAATGTTTACATGATACGTTTTTATTTTCACAACAATCGAACATCTGTTCGGTTGAGGATGCGTGCATTACACACCCGCACGGCAGACTGAGTGAGAAAAACATACAACAAAAATGGCATAATGGCATTGGCGTTTGGCGCGAACCACGAATTATTTATTTTTTATCTTCTTCTTAATAACTGGCTTTACGGCTCTGGACTCTAGCCCTTCTGAGCCTGTTACAATATATTATAATAATTATCCTTCATAGTATACTGCTTCACAATATGTTGATGCGTCACATATTGTGAATACTGTGTGAACACATATCAAAGTCCACTTCAAACCATTATTTAAACAATAATACAGGAGCAGCAAACCGACGCCGGTCAAGTTCCTGCCAAAACTATAATAATTTTTTTTTATTATTCTGTTCCGTCACAGATTTCTTATAGACTAGGAGATGGTGACAGAAAATATTCTCCCATTTTCCCCTGCATGCCTTTTTAAGAATTGATAACTAACCCTAAAATATGAAAGATTTGAGAAGGGTTACGAGCCCTTGCGCGCTTGCACGTCATAAAAAAAATGGCTTCTCTTTGTGTAAAGAATTTTAGTATTTTTCCGTGACATTATACTGCATGCCTTTGTAATATAACGTAGTTGGAACAAATTTAAGCTATAATCATTGATGGCATGCAATTCACAACGGCCGACGGGGCTCAAAGGGTTACGTAGAAATGAAAAAAAAATAGAACATTTCCGTGTTTACAAATTGCATGCCGTTGTAAAAAAATAGTTTTTTTATCTCAAAAATACTCTACGAAAATTGGCATGCACTCCTCGTATGACCAAGGGTGGAAAATATTAGGAAAATGTTGTGAAAATTCAATACAACTTTTCCGTGATTTCAAACTACTTTTAATAAAGATAAATATTAATTTTATGACCAAATAATTCTGAAATACAAATGGCATGCATGTTGTACATGATCATTACATTATAAATAATAACAAAAGTTGCAAAAAATTTAATAAACATTTCCGCGTTTTTTATTTGCATGCCGTTTTGTGTTACATAAAAACATATTATTTTAAGTATATACCGAAAATGGCATGCGTATTAAATAACACCATCGTATTTTTAATAATAATGAAAGTTTCATAAAATATGTGAAACATTTCCGTGTTTTTAATTTACATGCAATTTTGTATTTTATAGAGCCGTGGTAGCTCAGATAGTTAGCGCTCGCTGTAAGCTTCACAGTACTTGAGCAACCCGGATTCGATCCCCGCCGGCACCAATGAAATTGTTAATTGCAATTTTAAGTGCTGATTTACCACGTGCTCGGCGGTGAAGGAAAAATCGTGAGGAAACCTGCATGTCTGAGAAAAAAATATTTCAAAGACATGTGAAGTTCGCCAACACGCATTGGGGCAGCGCGGCGGACATTTACTTGCCCTAAAACCCTCTCAGAAATGAGAGGAGGCCTGTGCCCAGCAGTGGGACGTAAATAGGTTGCAACTTTACTTTACTTTACTTTTTTGTATTTTATAAAAAAATATTGTTTTAAGTTTATGACGAAAATAGCATGCGTATTTACATCTATAGTTCAACAGAAAAAAAATGTTATAAAAAATTGAAAATGAAAATTTCTCAATTGTAATAATTTGTATTTCCCGGGCTCTGTGATCGAAATGCGGCCTTTGCGAAATGTCACAAGGGGTCGCTTCCAGCCTAAAGTAGACGCTACACTTGTATTTTTTCCTCTTGGCCTCAGTGTACATGTAGATACTTAAATAAAAAATTACAAGCATTGCAAAATCAACAAAAAAAACTATTTTTTATTTTACGTGACTTTCTGTTGGAACTAACAATTCTATATAAAATATTTCAGTTATTTAATAAAGTAAACCCGAGTAGTTAATAATAGAAACAATAACTTAGTTTGAAGAAAGCCACGTACCAATGTATTGGCAGCGGTTTTTTTATTTATTTAAGTAATTTTTTACCAACATGCATGCCATTTGTTACTGAAGTTTAAATTAATATTTACAGACAATGTACAAAAAGGCATGCAAAAAAAAACAGAGAAATGTTCCTTACTTATATTTTCCTTAAAAACTTTTTTAATTTTATTTTTGCACGAGTTTTTTATGTCAGGCTTGTATAATATGCATGCCATTTTTTATCAACTTAAAATAATGTTTTTAATGAAATATTGAATGGCATGCAAAATAGTCACGGAAATTATAACAGCGTTTTTTGCAATTTTCGTCATGCATGCCACTACTTTAGAACTTCCTGTGGTGCATGCCAAATTTGCTAACGTCAATAAATTATAAAAATTAAGTATTGTTCAAATGGCTTGCACTTTGAGATCACAGAAAAGTTGTATTGAATTTTCACAACATTTTCCTTATATTTCCCACCCTTGGTCATACGAGGGGTGCATGCCAATTTTCGTAGAGTATTATTGCGATAAAAAAAAAACTATTTTTTAGAACGGCATGCAATTTGTATACACGGATATGTTCTCTTTTTTTTTCATTTCTGCGTAAGCTTTTGAGCCCCGTCGGCCGTTGCGAATTGCATGCCATCAATTATTATAGCTTAAATTTGTTCCAACTACGTTATATTACAAAGGCATGCAATATAATGTCACGGAAAAATACTTAAATTCTTTACACAAAGAGAAGCCATTTTCTTTCATATTTTAGGGTTAGTTATCAAATCTTAAAAAGGCATGCAGGAGAAAGTGGGAGAATATTTTCTGTCACCATCTCCTAGTCTATTAATAGTTTACGTTCCGTGGCTAAGGCTAGGCCTGGGTCGTATCGTGTATTCTGAGAATCAGATTTCGAGTTTCAATATCTGATATCAAAATTCAAAACTATATATTTCAATATCTATATACCTATTCTACGTACGCGTTTATATTTACGTCACAGAATACATGGATTTACGTCTCCGATACGCTGTTGAAATCCGATACGAAGATTTTGTAATTACTCTTACCTATTCGTGCAAATCAGAATTGTAGATGTATAGTATAAAGATTAAATGTATATTATCTTTTTGGAACTAATGCAGATAGTTAATCAAAATTTTAAAGTTTTGAACTCGGTTTCGGTTTCAATTTGATTTACTTACCTACATATCGATAACTGTAAATAACGTATTTATGTAGGTACATAAATGTTAATAAATTCAATAGCTGCCGCCCGCGACTTCATCCGCGTGGAAACCGATTCAAAAAGATATCGTTGGGATTTCTCAAAATTCTTTCTTTGAGCAGATCTTCTTAAATACATAATAGAGAGAATGTACCGACATCAAAAAAACCTGTATTCAACACATTATATGTACTTATGTACATAAGTACCTATTATGTACGTTTGTGATTTTCTAAATTCTATAAAACCAATGAAACAATTTTGATTATATTTTACTAAATTAATTTTCATAAAGGTCGGTTGTAGTTGGTTATTCTTTTTTGGAAATAATTTTTATATGATCTTGATTAAATAGGTAGTTATAAATAGTTCAATTTAAATAGTACCTACCTAGATATTTACAGTGGCTTTATTATTTATTTACAACACAAAATGCATTTAAAAGAATAAAGAGCGCAACTTTCTCTTTCCCCTACATTTATTCCGACAGAACTAAAAATAAATTGAAAATTCTGAATAAAATAATATAATATGCACTTGTCTTTAGACTTTAAAAACAATAACATTTGAAATGTATCATTACTAGAGCCCAATGACTTCGTCAATCTTACTTAGCGGTACCATGTAGCGACATCTATGGAAATGTATTAAATAAAGAACGATGTATTTAGCGCGTCAAATTTTCATATCGATATACATCGCAACCGCTTCCGTAGATAGATAATAGATGGCGCTAGAGTAGTCAAGTGAGCTCGGCCACGGTCCTTATTGCTTTGTAAGAGAGATTAGGCGGGGATTGAATAACCGAAAAAAATATGGTTAAAACGGTTAGCGGTATGACGTCATTCCTTTAAATATCGATACCTTAAAATAAAGGTACCTTTAAATTACTATACCTTAAAGTAACTGTACATGTATAATTTCGATATTGTAATATTGCGGTATCATTACTTTTCAGGTATCTCAATTATAAAATAAAGGTTTTCTTTGTACCCTGCCGCCCGCGCCGAGGCGTCACGCGGCGTGTCGGCCGCAATGATAATGCCTCATCCACACGCTTGGCAAACAACGGCAAACACCAAACACCAAACAGCAATCACGAACGTGTAGATGGTTGTTTGCCTGTTTGTTTGTTTGTGATTGCCAGTGATCGGCGTTGGTGTCGGTTTTTGTGCACCGATCAAAGGGTGTTCGACAAACGTGTTTGCGATGTATCCACATGTTTGGCAATCAGTCATTAGTACGCGCGAGCTTGCGGCATGCGCGGGAGCATCGAGCGGCGGAAGGAGTTACTATAGTCCGTTCGCGTTAAGAAAATAGTGAGTCATCGTTTCCGCCGGCCTGGCCACGCCCCGCAGCCAATTAAAATGCAAGAAATTAGAAAGTCGAGTTCACAGTGACCAGTTGAAGTCAGGCTTTATGAATAAAAATATATTAATGAAAGTTGCCGAAATCGCCCCACAATATAATAAATATTTAATAGATGAGATTGCCAAAAGTAATGGCATTACAATTCTTCGCCTACCGCCTTACCATTGCAAACTTAATCCAATTGAATTGGTATGGACCGAAATAAAAAATTATGTTGGTGCCAATAACTCCACGTTCAAAATGAGTGACATAAAAAAATTATTAGATGACGCAATAGCATTAGCTAATCATTGGAAGAAGTGCTGCGAACACGTGATACGCGAAGAAAATACCATGTGGAATTTGGATGACATCATTGAACTTGCAGAACAAAATTCTTTTATAATTAATGTAACTGGAGAATCTAGCGGTACTGATTAGTGATTTAAGTAATTTTAAGAAAATTTGTTTCCGTTAAACTTAATTAAATGTTGGAAAAAAAAAGAATTTTTACTCCAATGTGAACACACCTTTACCCTGTAGTTGCACTGATGACTCACTATTTTCTTAACGCGAACGGACTATAGTGGCTATTATTACGCTACGCCAATGTTACCAATCCGAAATTTGTCTCGGAGGTAAATATGATTTCAGAAGAATTTGAGTTTCCTACCAATTCTACTTCGAAAAGTTAGTAGACCTACCACCTATATTTTTTTTAAGTTTTCTAGAGACCTCTCAATAATAATGTGATTGACTCCTAATTAATGTTTCTATTGGGTAACAAATATTTCACCTCTTTTTATAAGGAGCCTCGCGTGAAAGCAGGATCATTGATCATCAATTCCCAAAATAAAATCCGAAAAAATTATATAAGATTAGTATATCTTATATATCGATAAGTTTAGTATATCCTCATTTAATAGTTTTTAGACTTTCGTATTTACACACCAATTAACCCTAATAGTTTCGCCATGTCCGTCGCTCCGTCCGTCCGCTGTTTTGCTCAGATCCTAGGTGCTACAAATCTGTAATCTGGCACAGTTATAAATATTAATCACGCCTAGAAAACTGTGAAATAAAATCTTAAAAAACATTTTTATTTTGGGTACTTCACATACAAGTAAATGGAGGATGATTTTTTACATGTCTATTCTATCATGCGGGGTATCGTTGGATAGATCTTTCAAAAACATTGGGGGTGTTGAACAACATCCTTTCGATTCAGCATTCCGTTTATGAAATGTTTAAATAGCTTTAAACTGGTATTTTTCATTAGAGTCATGTGTAAACCCCCCCCCCCCCCCTCTCTCTACCAACTTAACCGATGTTTATCGAAATGTGAAAAGTATACCCAATAGTAGTTTATATAATGCAGTTAAAAGGAAAACTATCACAGCTCAGCGTAGACTCAAGAAGTTAACGAGTGATAGTTGACCAACTTATAAAATACACTTGGATTAGTAAAAATTTCGTTACATTTTCATAGAAAATACCTAAGACTAGCTGCATTAATAACTTTGTAATGTTATTGTAAGCTGTTAAAAATAAACATTTTATGAAGAAAACGGCTCATATGCATTACTAATTAGTTTTCGCGAAGCGCTTAAAAAAATAGTATATATAATTTTCCTTCCATAAAAATAAACAATTGTGCGGTTTGAAATTATTGCTATTAAAGTGTATAAGGCGCTTCGAATAAAGAGATAATCTATGTTAAAAGTAAATAGATTCTATATAATGTCGAACGAAAGTTCGGGTTTCGATAACCCTGTCAAGCATTAATTTCATAAAAGTTTGTTTTTAGATTAATTTTAGAGTCACGTGTTACATAATAATCAGCAATGCAATACGAATAAAAGCGTTCAAACCAAACTTATTTGAACCTGAAGACAATTTATAACAGTGATAATTGAGAATTCATTTGAGATTCTATGGTAAATAAATTCTTCAATACAATAACCTTGAGAGCAATTCATATTGGCTTATTTTTTTTTAAAAAAAATAGGTCAATCCGAAAGTAATCGCTGCCACAAGCTCGTCGTCCGTCATGTTTGCCTATCCGGAATATATTAGCACGTTCGCCGAGTGTGTGGATGCCGTGTTTCTGTAGAGTGAATGTGGTCGGTGTTTGTGCGAAGTGTTGAAGCGTGTGGAGGCGGCATCTGCATAGATTGGACCAAAAATAATAATAAACAAATGTCTGGACAAAAATACTAATTATAGGCTAATAAAATCTTTTGTTTGTAGAGTTACAAACATTTTAATGGTGTTATGTGTACTTTTTAACTGTAAGAGCAAAGCTTTGGTTGAAAAATGGTTGTTTAATTATTTTTTTACAGAATAACATTGTTTCACAATATAAAATCAAGCCTATTTAATACTTATTTGAATTTTTTTACACAAATGACAAATGAGCACACAGTCCACCTGATGGTCAGTGGATGCTGTTGCCCATAGACATCTACATTAATCCTCGAATGAGAATCAAAATGCAAATGTGTTGTTAGTTGTCCTGAGGACTAAGATGGAATGCCTCGTTTCCAGTAAAAAGGGTCTTTGGTTCTCTACACTCCCCATACGAAGCAAAGCAGCATTAAGCTGCTATTTTATGGTAGTATTCTGTGAGAGCATAGTCCTACAAAAAAATGTCCTAAAAAAAGTATACATGTAAATGTAGCTGGTTTCTCAGAGACAACTGTAATGTTTTGAATGAAATTTAATACTTATGTTACAATAATATTTTACTTTAAAAGTATTTTAGGATAGGTGCCATCCCTGAGAAAATTATATTTTTGTAACACTTAACTTTCTACTGACACTTAAAACTCAGTCATCTATATTATTGCATTTGTACAATAAGTTATACAGGGACTTTAAATTAAACTTAAATAATTACAATAACCACCAAATAAAGGTAAAGATCAGAGTGTGGTTAGAGAATCTTGATTATGACAGCACAGAAGTGCTTATGCCGTAGGTTTACCACACGCAATACTCACACACATATATTTCAACACATACACACCCACTCATACACTTACACACACACCAACACACGAACACACACACACACACACACACACACACAAAACAGGCGCTAAAAGTAACATTTTTTTTAAATTTCTTATTTATATTTCTGTACTTGTTTAACTTACTAAATAACTAAATTATTATTATTATTATATAGAAATTTACCTTTTGACAAGGCTAACTTTAAGGGGAGGAACTGGTTCCTGAAACACAGTTACACTAGCTCAGGGACCAGGGAATCAATGAACTTATGTTAAAAGGTTGTTATTAAGTAAATAAATAAAATAAAAAAAATTATGTAATACTAGCAATCCGCCCCAGATTCGCACGTTTCGGGCGGCGA
Source organism: Parnassius glacialis (assembly GCA_033319125.1). Classification (NCBI taxonomy): domain Eukaryota; kingdom Metazoa; phylum Arthropoda; class Insecta; order Lepidoptera; family Papilionidae; genus Parnassius; species Parnassius glacialis. The sequence continues at coordinate 26,277,138 of JAVANC010000029.1, read as the reverse complement.
TTTCAGGATCTCGACAACAGCGCCACCTAACGAGTCCAAGATTTATTTAGATTCTCTAAACCATTTAGGGACCAATTCAAACACACAAAAATTACATCAAAATCCTTTGCTTAGTTTCAAAGATCTAAGCGTACAGACTGCGGGAAGCTACTTTGTTTTATCTCAGTAATCAATTGGCTGCAACAGTGAATAATAAAAATACACTACTTACTTGTGGAACTTGTGTGGACTTTCCGCATCCTGTCTCACCTATTAATACTAAAGTTTGGTACTTTTCTAATAAGTATAGTATATGATTCCTATACTGAAACACTGGTAATTTTTGTCTCTGAGCTTCTAGAGGTAAGTGATAATATCTGTTGTACACAAAATTACTTTTAGAATCACTATCCACTGATAACGCAGAGTCTACATTAGGATTTAACAAAGTTTCCACTGCACCATCTTTATTTCTTACTGGATATAATGCATCATCACCTGAAAAAATTAAAAAAATACAGGTTAGTGCAGGTTTATTTAGAAACTAGAGTAACAAGCCATCACATAGCCTACATAATGACAAAGCAATTTAATAAAATAACTTTTTTTTTACACTATGCATACTAGGATTTTCTTCCGTATTGTGGAGGTAATTTACAAACACAAATTGCACAAAAACATCCAAATCGCAACAATTAATTGTAGGCCATACAAATACTAGTTCCATCTGGGATTTGAACCCGCGGCCCTAAGTACTGCAACTCATTGCTAAGCCACTGCGCCATGGAGCCGTCAATATTCTATATAGACTACAACAATAGTTATTGACAGTCATTTATATGCATTTACCACTGGTTCAGAAAAAAACCGCTGACCTTTGTACGTAGTAGAGCTATTCGGCAGCTATATTAGTAGTATAGTTGTAGCACGAATGGGTCGGCTCGACCGGGGAAGGACCACACTCTCACAGAATACCAGCGTCAAATAGCAGCTTCATGCTGCTGTGTTTCGTATGGTGAGTGTAGAGAACCGGAGACCTTTTTACTGGAATAGAGGCATTCCATTTTAATCCTCTTGGGTGACAATGCATCTGCATTTTGATCGCAAACGAGGATAAATGTAGATGTCTATGGGCCACAGCAACCACTTACCATCAGGTGGACTGTGTGCTCGTTTTTCACCCTATTCTATAAAAAAAACCTGGGAAGAACTAAGAAGAAACCCAGTGGAGAAATTTTTTTCTAAAGCATAATTTACAATATAAAAATAAAATTAAATATGAAAACTTTTAAAAACAGCATAGTACCAATATCACGTCATTCCTATGGGTTATTATCTATCATGTATTCTTTAGTAGTATAATAACCCTAATTGAACAATTTTTACTTAATTAAACTTTTTGATAGATATGTTCTACATATTTTCTGGGACTTTGTTGTAAAAGCGTATACATTGCCTCATAAAGGAATTACTGATTCTATGGAGTTGAGTAACTGGTATAACTAGCTTGTGCTCGTTAAAATATAATAGTATTAACAGAATGCACATCACTGTCTTTAACCCCCGACAAAAACAAAGGTGTTATAAGTATGTAGTGTGTATGTTTGTATGTGTGTCTGTCTGTGGCATCATAGCTCCTGAACGGATGCACCGATTTTGATCTTTCAAAGTTTTTCATTTGAAACGAGTTAATCGAATGTCCTTAGTTATGTTTCAAGAAAATCTGTTGAGCCGTTTGAAGATCATCAGCTTTTTATGTATTAAGGTTTTTTTTTTAAGTAATTAATAAAACTAATTTTGTTCTTCTGTACATACATAAAAATTTTGTAAACACACTAATAGGCCAGTTAGTACAATCATTTTTTAAAAAATTTAACTTATTACACACCTGGCCGTATGAAAATTGGTTTTTGGCCATACATATTTTTAAATAATTATTTGTGTATATCAAAATGAAAAAATAACACTGAAGTTGTAGTTTGTTTACATTACAATTTTGAGGTTATCTTATTTTTTTTGGAGTGTATGGCCTGGTATCTAGACTTTTAGGCCAAGAGGTTATCTTGTAGATGACAGGTTGACAGATAAAACTATGATTGTTGTTGTTGTTTTTATTATTCGTTCGAGAGAGCAAGCAAAGGAACTAAGCCATACAGCCTTCTCTTTTATATTTTGTATATCCTTCATAGTTCACTGCTTCACAATATATTGATGCGTCACATTGTGCAGCCCTTGGGAGATTTTGACGGCAACTTGAGCCAGCCAAGGAGATTGTAAAATATAGGGAGTGCGCACTTCATACTAGAGAAACGGTCCTAAATCAGTGACCTTGAAATGAATGAAAGGCACCGAGTTAGGCGTTGTATTTCTTTCTAATAGAGTGTCCATGATACAATATTTTGAGAATATTATTAGTGTATACAGTATCACGGAAAATGAAATGCGTATTTTTTTTCGATATAGAATGTGCTGAATAGTGTTATAATTAAACTCCGTTTAATATTTTGATTACATTATTGCTTCGCTACAGTATCAAACCTTACGGTAACTAGTGGCGGCGTAGCGTTGGTTGACACCCAGGGCGGTTTTCTATCAAACACCCCCCAAAATTAAACAAAAAATGCTATACATGCTAACGGGACTTTATTTTGCTAAAATATTCTAATATATTATCAAAGTTTACTTTCTTGTCATTTTCGATAGATAAAATGAAAAGATTGGTTAGTCCCGCTTGGCTCATTGTAGACCTTAAGTTAGATTTTATTAACTTGAATTTTGATAAGCTTCCTTCACATGAAACTTAATAGTAAAAAAAAATTAGACAGCGTTAGATTTGGAACAGATTCAGAATAGGCCAATTTTACGAGAAAAGCTCCAATGAGTTACATTGAACCGCTTCTTGGGAAGAAATGCTGGTAGCTTTCAAGAAGATTTTTGTCAGATTTTGAATTATTTGAAGATCTTCATCTGGTGACGTTAGCAGAGTATAAGGCTGAACAACACTAAATGTTACGAGAATATCATCCATTGCTCAGTAGCGATAGTCTAGTTCCTCGTAATATCTGTCAAGACATTCTAACATAGCTCTCTGCAGCTCCTCTGGCAATGTTAGTCCAGCATATCGGGTCATTTCTCCTGGTAAACGTTTTCGAAATCTCCTCATTCCTCTTCTTCCTTCAATCGAAATTTCCACATTCTCACATTTTTTGTTACGTAGGGAATAGCTTTTTCCACTAGTTGAATACGTTGACTTTGAAGAAAAATTTTCGGGCTTTGATTTTTATCTCCTACTTTTCCAGTGATAATCTAGATTATTATTATATTATTTAGTATTTGCTTTTGTGTCTGACTAACTTCTATTAGGATTTTACACCAAAAGGAAAGATAGAATAAAAAATTGAATTCACACAAAGCTGGTAAGAGTGTAGATACTGCTTCTTTTGTATCGACGTTTTCTCTGTTGGTGCTGGGATCATATTATGAAGTGTAGAGTAGAAGGAGAACCATCTTATAAGGTGCAAAAGTTGAAAAAGTGTCCCACTATATACTGAAAATAGAGGTTCCAAAACCTACCACAAGAGCGCTGGCGTCTGAAAAACTACGATATGAATATAGCTGTTGTAGACGGAGTGAAGTCAACTGAATTCAAATACTTAAAAATTTCATGACTAGAGTAGTTAGTAAAATGCCAGTATACAAAATCTCAACTATTTACGTAGTACAAAACCAAGCGGATTGGTCGGTCCTTGTTTATTTCATCATCTTATTCTAATTAATTATGGCGCTTTTTTTTAATTTATCCTATGCTACTGCAGCGCCACCCTTATTGGACGCGTTTTTAGGGACACTTCATATACAGAGATAGTCCTCCTTCTACTCTACACTCCATAGATCATATATATCTTCGAGTGTTTATACTAGTTTTTTTTTAAATTTTTCTGCAGTGGTTTAACAACGTTATGATGAGCAATTCATTTTGTCTCTGAGAGTCTTTTGGCGGATACGCCTACACTTTTTATTAAAGTTTCTCATTAACGTGTGGATGATGAAAAGAACCTGTAAACTCTTTCTACTGTTCCTAACTTTAATTAACGCTCCCTAAGTGAGTGCACTCAAATAAATTTAGCGAATGATTAGCACAAGGCGTTTTCTACGTGGTAAAGCCATGCTGTAGCTATATGAGTAGTACGACTGTAGCACAAATGGGTCGGCTCGACCGGGGAAGGACCACGCACTCACAGAATACCAGCGTAAAATTGCAGCTCAACACTGATGTATTTCGTATGGTGAGTGTAGAGAACCGGAGACCCTTTTTACTGGAAAAGAGGCATTCCATCTTAGTCCTCACGGGTGACTACGCATCTACATTTTGATTCGCAAACGAGGATAGATGTAGATGTCTATGGGCCACAGCAACCACTTGCCATCCGGTGGACTGTGTGCTCGTTTGTCACCCTATTCTATATTTTAAAAAAACAATATATTCATTCATTAGACAATGTCAAATTTTAAAATAGTGTTGTCATCTATAGCGTAAAATGCATCTCCTAGTTTTTAGGGAAAGAACATTCGTGTAACAGAAACAGAAACTTTTTTATTCAATATAGATTATAAATTCAAATTCAAATTTATTTATTGCCAGAATGTAGTACATAATATTATGATGTTGTTATTTATTAATTTGACCTTTCATTCTATTAAGATAATGGCGTGCAATATCTACAATATACAAAAATATTATTATTAGAATTTAACGAGGTAAAGTATTTAAGAAAATAATTATGTAGTTACTTAAAGATATTTTAGCGTCAAGTATTTAAATTACAATAAATATATGTCAGTAATGGAATTAATTAGGTAATTGATTATATATAAATGTATAGTATCTAAAAACATGTCAAAAAATATAATAAAATAAAATTAATAAGTTTTTCTACATTTCACCATTATTTTACATTTCTTTATAATTCATAAATTCGTCTAACCTATAGAAACATTTTGTTGCCAGCCATTCTGTGAGTTTCCTTTTAAAAATTACGAAAGGGAGGTCTTTAAAAGTGTTAGGCAGTTTATTGTAAACTCTAAAAGCATTTATAAATACATTTCTTTTATATATATCAAGCTTGCATAGAGGCAGATACTTATTGAATAGTAATAGTAATACTTATTGAAAGTCACTCTTTTGTTTAATTACCACTGTTTCGAAAAAAACCTCTGTGCTGCGAAGACCCAGCAAGAAACCCAGCGGAACTTTTTTTTAAATAACGGCTTACAATCATGTATGTTCTATAAATTAACAACACAACAAATTAGAAATAGCTTCGTAGTGATCACCTCATTCCCAGGGGTTATTATCATCCATAGATTATTTAATATTATAATAACCCTTTTTATACAAACTTAGTTTATTAAAGTTTTTGAACTTTGAGCAGGTCAAATTTTGTATATTTTCTGGAATTTTGTTGTAAAAGCGTATACATCTCGCCAAGAATGAATTACTCACTCGATGGAGTCGAGTAACTGGTACTACTTGCTTGTGTTTGTTCTTAGTATCTACAGAATGAATATCACTTATTTTTGTAAAACTACTTTTATTTTTGTGTACGTACATTACATTTTCATAAATGTATTGAGAGGAAAGTAAATATATTAATTTCCGTAAATTTTTATCGCAGCGACTCTTTAGGCTTTAAATCATAAATTGCTCTAATGGTTCTCTTCTGTAAAACAAATATAATTTTTGTGTCAGCTGCGTGTCCCAATAGCAAAATACCATACGATATTATGCTATAAAAATAGTTAAAATAAACTAGTCTAGCTGTTTCAACACTGGTAAGACTTCTAAACTTTTTCACAGCATATGCTGCAGAACTAAGTATGCTTGCTAATTTTGATATATGGGGGCTCCATTGAAGCTCGGCATCTAATGTGATTCCAAGAAAAATGGTGGCATCTACAAGACTCAGTTTCTCTCCATTTAAAATTACATTAGAATTTAATTGTTTGACATTTTGAGTCATTAATTTCGTACATTAAAGTGTTTTAGTAGTTTTTTTCGTGATATTTAATAATAAGCTTAATTAAAATACAATATGGAATATACCAACTATGATTAGCGATAAAAAATCTAAGATTATCGTTCTAGCATACGTCTAAAATATTACTTTAAGTCAATAACTGTCTAAACGTTGGTAATGTTTTTATCTTGTGTAAACACTTATCAATGTTAGAAGGGGATAAAATACAAAACTCGGTGCCTCTCTTTCTAAGAAAAATGAGGAACGTTTTCAATGTTTCAAGCGCTCACTCCCTATATAATATAACCTCCTTGGAGCCAGCAGATAGCTGACAGTTGGCGATGGTATCTAAAGGCGCCTATGCAAACAAACAGCTTATCTGGAGAATACATTTTGTATATCCTTCATAGTTCACTGCTTCACAATATACTGATGCGTCACATTGCGCAGCCCTTGGGAGATTTTGACGGCAACTTAAGCCAGCAGACAGCTGACAGTTGGCGATGATATCTAAAGGCGTCTATTTAGACAAACAGCTTATCTTGAGAATCCATCACCATCAGAGCACTTGTTTCACCGTTTCCACTAATATTTCCCATGCGTACATAGTAAATATATAAAATCCCACTTTTACACATCAAAATCCACTTCAAACTATTATTTAAACTATAATACGGGAGCAGCAGACCGCCACCGGTCAAGTTCCCGCCAAAAACCCCGGTGACAGTTTGAAAGATGACAGCAATAATAATAAAGATATCTTTTGGATTCTGCTGTCAGAGTGATTGGTAGTTACACGTTATTTTTGTACTGAAATAAGTTTTTAATCCTTTTTCGATTTAAATTTGCGTAAACTTTCTCAATTTTCTTTGTGTTGTTTGTGTGTGTTCTGTTTGTTCGTTGGTGAGTATTATTTGTTTAGATAGTTGATGTAGATCTTTGTGACGACGATGGATGTTGATGGGGGAGACGCTGAACCACCGGATTTATGCGGTGATTCTAGCACTGTCAAACGGAAACTTACGGATCCTTCACCCAGCTTCCCAAAGAAAAAAATAGGGCACGATGATCACCCTTCGGCCTCCTATCAAAATACATTCGTCCACCCTGAATTCCAAGAAAAAAAAAAGTATGTAGATAGCGATAAGGGCCCCTACGTTATTCATTTAAGTCGCTCAGAACCTGATCCATCATCAGGTTATACAATTAGACCTGTGAAAATTGGCCATATCCTCTCACAAAATAAAGTAGCCAATATTGAAAAACAGGGCATCAAAATCTCTTCAAAATCTTAGGGGCAATAGAGTCTCAATTGCTTTTAAAACAGCTACTGATGCTAATAATTTTATTGACTCTCAGTTTCTTTCCCAATATAAACTTTCTGCTGTCATTCCAACTTTTAATGTTACTCGTATGGGTGTGATTAGGGGTATCCCAACTGACATCTCTATGGAGGAACTAGTTTCCGAATCCGAGCGCCCTCCTGGTAGAGGGGAAATCATCAAAGCCAGAAGACTTAATAGAAAGGTCAAGAAGGGCGATGAAGTAGAGTGGGTCCCAACTCAAACTGTTGTCCTAACCTTCTCTGGACAAGTGCTCCCCTCCCATATATATTGCTTTTATGCATCAATACCTGTAGAGACTTACGTTCTCCCTACCATCCAGTGTCTTAAATGCTGTCGTTTCGGTCATGTTAAAGCCCAATGTCGATCCAAACCACGCTGCTTTAAATGCAGCAAAGAGCATACTGGAGAAAATTGTTCCACAAATTCCCCAACCTATCTTTTCTGCTCTGCAAACCATTCGGCCATTGAAAAAAGTTGCACTGAACACTCAAGGCAAAAAGCTATCAAAATAGTAATGTCACAAGAGAATGTGTCATATCTTGAAGCTTCTGCCCGTTTCCCAGCTGTCAGAAGACCTTATTCTGATGTTGCATTCTCACAAGTTCCTGCAAGCCATCTCCCCTCTACTCAGGCACCTAGAAACCTTCCTACTTTTCCAACTCCTTCCCAATCCTATAGGAAAACCACCTATAAAGCCAAATCTATCCCAGCGCAATCTTCAGTAGGTTATGATAAACTTTCACATTATAACATTACAAGTACTCCTTCCTCATCCCTCCCCAATGGACATGCTTTACAAAACAATGTAATATCCTCTAATGATAATCTTCTAGAAAATCTTGTCGCCTCCCTTACAGATATTGTTGGCAAATTTGATGATTCCCATTTACCGTTCAACGTGAAAAACAAACTAGATGTCCTCTTCTCCAGAATATATAAAGTTCGAGTCCCTAACCCTCCTCCAGTGGAATTGTCGGAGCATCAGGAATAAGAAACCTGATATAATTCACTTAATTAACTCTTATAAACCTTCAATACTTGCAATATCGGAAACCTGGCTTAAGCCAGGGTCCACATTTAGAATTCCAGGCTTCTCCTGTTATCGTAGTGATAGGAGTGACGGCTATGGCGGTGCTCTGATTCTACTAAACAGGACCATTCCTTTATCACCTATCCAGCTTCCTCCTATACTAGGCAATATTAATGCAGTAGCTGTTAAGGCTTTAGACATCACAATTCTATCCATTTACATTCCAGCTCCCACTCCTTCTTGTATTCCAGAACTCAATTTAATTCTATCAAGCATCTCCCCACCTTACATTATCCTAGGAGACTTCAACAGTCATCATGTTATGTGGGGTTCCCATAAATCTGACTCTTTTTCTTATTTGCTACTTGATGTCTTCAATGAATTTAATCTTTGTCTTCTAAATGATGGTTCTCCCACCAGAATGTCCTACCCTTCGCAGAATACTAAATCCGCAGTAGACTTGTCATTGTGCTCTCCAATCTTGGCTGCTAGCATATCATGGAAAACTCTTCCTTCCTCTTTTGGTAGTGATCACTTTCCCATCCTCTTAAACCTAAGTAATAGATGTGTCCCTACTCGAAGTATATCTCCTCTTTTCAAATTCAACCTGTCTGAAGCTGATTGGAATGTATTTTCCTCAGAATCAGAACTTCATATCAATAACCTTCCCCCAGTTTCTTTAGATAACCTTCAGAGTGTCTACTCCCAATTTATAACCCTTCTGAATAATATAGCCTGCAAAATTTTTCCTTTGAAGAATACTTCCACAAAAAAATTTCTTCACCTCCATGGTGGGATGCAGACTGCTCCTCAATTATTAGGAAACGAAAGGCTGCAGAAAGGCTTTATTCCTCTAATATGACCATGGAAAATTTTCTAGAATATCAAAAAATAGCTGCTCAGACCAAAAAACTTCTTTCCGAAAAGAAAAAAAAGGATGGCTTTCATTCTGTGAGAGCCTATCTCCCCGATCACCTTCTTCTCTTGTTTGGAAAAGTATCAGGCGCTTCCGTGGTGCTTTAAATTATAGTAATCCCCTTTGTGCAGACCCTTCCTGCTGGCTAGACGACTTCAGTAACAGACTGGCCCCCCCTGGGTTCCATTGGAAGAAGAGATATTTCCTAACTCTAAATCATTTCCCCCTCATTCATCTAACTCTTTTAATAACTTTAATGAACCATTCTCAATAGCTGAACTGCAGTTAGTTCTTAGGCACCTAAAGGATTCCACTCCTGGCATTGATGGCATCCCCTACTCATTTCTAGTGAATATGGGTACTAAGTGTAAACAGTTCTTTTTAAAAATCATTAACTTTGCTTTTACAACTGGTTCCATTCCAGATGATTGGAAAACTCATATTGTTATACCCATCCTAAAATCTGGTAAAGACCCTTCTTCAGCATTAAGTTATCGCCCTATTGCTATTTCATCAACCTTGTCTAAAATCATGAAGCACCTTGTAAAAAATCGACTTGAGTGGATTCTTGAAAATAGAGGCATTATACCAAAGAGTCAATTTGGTTTTCGAAAAGGTTTTAGCACAATGGATAGCCTTAGCATCTTAGTATCCGATATAAGACTTGCCTTCTCCAATAACAATTTTCTGGTAGGCGTTTTTATTGATGTTTGTGCGGCATATGATAATGTTGTTCTCCCACTGCTCAGGCAAAAAATGCATCAGCTGAACATTCCTGAGAGAATAACAAACTTTGTATCAAACTTACTTTCACATAGACGCATATTAGTCCGTTCTGAAGGCAGATTTCTTCCACCTAGATTTACCTGGAAGGGGCTACCACAAGGCTCTGTCTTGAGCCCTTTGTTGTACAGTCTCTACACTCATGATCTAGACAGATCTGTGAATTACTTAAGTAATGTCCTGCAATATGCAGATGATCTAGCCTTATTTGTAACTGATGCCTCTATTGCCAATGCTACCTCCCGTTTATCCCAAGCTGCCAACTTTCTTAATAACTGGCTGTTTGAGCATGGCTTATCAATATCCCCTTTGAAATGCAGTACTGTGGTTTTCTCTAGGCGAAGGCAAATACCAGAAGTGCCCATATATATTGATAATACCCTAATCCCCACTGAAAATCAGATGAAATTTCTAGGAGTTATTCTGGATAGCAAAATGACAGGAATTCCTCATCTTTCATATATTGCTTCCAAATGTGAAAAAAACGTCAATGTAATCCGATCCCTGTCAGGTGCCTGGTGGGGTTCCCACCCCTACTCGCAAAAGCTTTTATACAATTCCCTTATTAGAAGTCATTTTGACTATGGCTGCTTTTTACTAGAGCCATGTAGCAAAATGGCTCTCAATACCTTGGACAAAATTCAGTCAAAATGTCTACGTATAATAACAGGTGGCATGAAATCTACTCCCATTTCTGCTCTACAAGTTGAATGTGTTGAGCCCCCCTTATTTCTACCTAGACAATATCTCTCAGATAGGTTTTTGTTCAAAGCTGTTTGTTATTTACACCATCCTCTCCTCTCCAAACTTCGTTCCTTGTATCAGTCGGTCAGGGAATCTTCATATTGGTCCCACAAAGATTTGCCATGTATTATAAAAAGTTACATTAAATTAGTCAATGTTCACTCTCCTGTTTATCAATCCCCTAGCAATCCACTTTTCAATATCCCATACGAAGCTCTAATTTTCAACCCAGACATCATTCTAAATTTTGGATTAGATAAGAATACTATTGAAGTAAATAACAAATTAAATATGCTTCTCCTCCAAAATTGGCATGATTGGTTAATTATGTACACTGATGCTTCAAAGCTAAGTGACGAGGGATTAGTTGGATCCGTAGTGTGGATCCCCAAGTACAAGATTATTTTAAATTTTAACTCCCCTCCTGACTCATCTGTATTCACAGGTGAGTCTTTAGCTATCTTAGAAGCAGTCTTATATGCAGAATCTCACAATCTGGAAAGGACCCTCATTTTCTCAGACTCGCTCAGTTGCCTTCAAAGCATAGCATCCAGTCCTTTCCGCTCTAAGATAAGATATCCCCTAATTTTAAATATTAGAAAGTCTCTGTACAACTGCCATAAAAAAGGGCTGAAAATTGTCTTGGCTTGGATCCCTAGCCACTGCGGGATTCAGGGTAATGAAATTGCGGATCATTTAGCTAAAGAAGCCACCAAATCTGGCTCCCTCCCTAAACAATGCCTCTATGCATATGACCTCCTACCAAAGGCTGGAGCCAGCCTTCTGTCTACATGGCAAAGTATCTGGCATCAGTCTAAACTTTTAAAATGTAAATACTATTCCAAAGTCCAAACTAATATTCCATCAAAACCCTGGTTCTTTCAATATCGCCACTTTAATAAAACAATCACATCTACTGTTTGTCGCCTTCGCTTTGGACATGCTTGTACTCCGGTACACTTGGCAAAACTTAGGATTAGGGATAGCTCAATCTGTGAATGTGGTCTAGACGAAGGATCTGTAAACCATCTGTTCTTTGAGTGTCCTAATCTTTGTCAGTCTCTCTATGATATCCTGCCCCATTACATCCCGCGTCCTGTAAATTTCCAGTATTTGTTGTCCCTAGTGTATAATACTCCTTTTGAAAATATTTTGTGTGATTTTATTCGTACTAATAATATTAAACTGTAAAATTACTAATCAATTTTGGTGATGGTACTTAAAAATGTGACGTCTTTTGTTGTAGATTGTGAACCCACTTGTAAAATTGAGAACTCTTTAATGTAATAAATATTTACTTGTCGCTCCCATGACTGACTTGACACTGGCAGAATTCTATCAAGAGAAACCCTTGGAGAAACCATAATTTAAAAGAAGAAGAAGAAGAAGAAGATATTTTTTTTATAATGGGCTTTACGGCTCTGGGTTCTGGGCTTTTTGAGCCTGAAGTTACAATGTATAATTCATAGATATTGGAGTTAAATACTATATCTATGGTATAATTATTCTTCATAGAACACTGTTTCACAATATGTTGATGTGTTACATTGTGCAGCCATACATATTTATTTATCTATGGTGCAGCCCTTGGGATATTTTGACGGCAACTTGAGCCAGCAGATAGCTGACAGTTGGCGATTGTATCTCAAGCAGACAGATACCTTATCTTGAAAATCACATCACCATCAGAGCACTTGTTTCACCGTTTTCACTTATAGTTCACATGCGCAGACACTTGATACACAAAATCGCACCACTTTTACATATCAAAATCCACTTCAAAGCATTATTCAAACAATAATACAGAAGCACCAATTCGCCGCCGGTCAAATTCCCGTCAAAACACTCAAATAAAGTTATCAATCGAAATGAAACATGGAATCATGAAATCTCCAAGAAGCTTCTTGATAAAATCTCTAGTTTGTCTGTGGTCGAAACGCATAGTTGGTTGCGCTAGTACTTCTCATTAGTTTGTGGTTGGTTGCTTTAAAACTTATATAATTATTGACTTCTAAAATAATGTTTAAATTTTATAAAATAAACAACTTTAAAATTAGAAAGTTGATGTTGCATAAACAGAGAATCCTTAAACTATGTAGCATATAAAAAATTAGAATAATGGGAGTACTTATTATATATAAAATTGAGAACAAGCGCTTAAAGTGAAAGACTCGCACCCGCGAAGTTCAAATTTTCTTACGTTTTTTGGAATTTGCAGATCAGGGTCAGGCTGTATATTTAACAAAATATGATTCACAATCGTAACGAGTATATGTTTACAGAATAATTACAATTAAAATCACACAAATGGAAAGAGCTGTACAATGGGATTATACGAAATTAGAGGGTTCTATTGATGATTATAATGACTATAATTCTGTAAATACATACTCGTTACGGTAGTGAATCACATTTTGTTAAACATACAATCTGACACTGACCTGCAAATTGCAAAAAACGTAAGACTTCTTTTAATTTCGCGAGCTACCCTGGCGCTTTTACCTTTACCTAGAGTTTTTAGTAAGGATTTTGATCTAGCGGCCTTACAAAAATGATTTGTACTATAGTGCGGGCATGTAATATAAAAATATGCCGTTTTGTGCAGTATTGGGGTGAAGAAACAAAACTTCTACCTCGGTACTGAGTATAATCAGGAGTCAAGATGGAAGCATTATAAAAGGAAAAGAATGTGTGTTAAAGAGATGGAAAGAATATTTTGAAAGTTTGTTTGAAAGAGAGGAAGTGCAGGTACAGCACCCGGCACCTTCAAAAAAAGTAAGAAAGCGTTGAAAAGTATGAGATTAGGTAAGTCTGCAGGGTATGGCAGGATTACCGTCGATATGCTGAGGGCTGTACAGAGCATAGTGGCTAGTCAGCTGTACCGCCTTTTCAATTTGTGCTGGCGAAATGGGCAATTACCGGGAGACTGGTGCAAATCCGTAATCGTGCCATTGTATAAGGGAAAAGAGTCACGGCAGGACTGCATAAATTACCGCGATATAAGCCTTCTCAGCGTCGTCGGTAAATTGTAAGCGAAAGTATTGATTGAAAGGTTTGTGAATAAAACAGACGAAAAAGTATGGGATGCACAAGCGGGATTTAGAAAGGGAATGGGATGTACGGATCAGGTCTTTTCCTTGCGGTGCATAGCCGAAAAGTGTTTGGCTAAAAACAAGAAGGTCTAATGCGCGTTCGAGGATCTAGAAAAGGCCTATAATAGAATGGTGAGGAATTAATTGTGGTCAGCACTGTCCGTGAACGGTGTGAGCAGTATCCTTATACGAGCATTGCAATTTCTTTATAGGGCTTCTAGTGCTTGTGTAAGGATAAACGGGGCATACATTGAATGGTTTAATATCGAAAAAGGTGTTAGACAGGGATGTGTAGCGTCACCGTGGCTTTAATCTGTTCATGGACAATTGCTTGACAGATTTAAAAGAGAATGAAAGTGGGTTGAGAATGAATGAGTTACTCGTCAAATGTTTTCTCTATGCTGATGACCAAGTACTACTTACGTCTTCGGCCGAGGAGTTGCAGGAGGTGGTAACTGCTACGAATGGAGCTTTTGTTAGAAAGGCAATGAAGTTGAATGTAAAGAAGACGAAAGTAATGGTGTTTAAAAGAGATGAGGCAGTGACAGACTGCAATATCGTGATTGGAGATGAACAAATTGAACAGGTGAAGGAGTTTGTGTATCTGGGTTCAAAGTTTACGAGAGATGGAAAGTGTGAGAATGATATCGAAAGAAGAGTGAATGCAGGAAACATGGTGAATGGAGCTTTGCACTCCTTTATGAGCAGTCGGAAGGTGTCTAACAAAGCTCTTTTGGCTGTACATGAGGGAGTATTGGTTCCGACACTCATGTACGGAAGTGAAAGTTGGGTATGGCAGAAGAAAGATGAAAACAGAATAAATGCAGTTCAGATGAGAGCGTTAAGAAGTATGATAGGAGTTAAACTGAGTGACAAGATAAGAAATACTGAGATTAGGAATCTTTGTGGTCTGAAAGAAGATGTAGTGACAAAAATTGGGAAAGGTATGCTGAAGATGGTTTGGCCATGTCGAGAGAATGAATGAAGAACGATTGACGAAAAAGGTGTATAAGGCGAGTGTGAATGAAAGTGTTGGAAGGGGTAGACCTAGGCGGACGTTTCTAGACCTAATCAGGGACGTCTTGAAAAAAGGCCAGGTCAAGAGTACCCTAAGCCGAAGAGCATGTATGAAGGGAATAATGAAAGTGGATGAAGCGAAACAAATATGTAAGGATCGTAGCAAGTAGACAGAAGTGGTATCTGCCTACCCCTACGGGAAAGAGGCGTGATTATATGTATATATGTATGTATATATTAAGTAGTAATAAGTTTTCAGAGCTTAATATAAAAATATATAAAACGAAACTTCAATGTAGCGGTTTTTTATTTTATATTGTTTGCGATAAAATGTGAGATAGTTCATACTGATTCTTTTCTGTTTCAGAATAAACATTTAACTGTCACAACAATGGTTGGGCCTCCAAAAACACAAATTAAATTGGATAGTTTAGATTCTCAGCCTACTAAGAAAGCTCGTATTCAAAATGATAATAACAATAACGAACAAAAAGTGAAATCAACGTACTTAAGAGGCGTATTACAAAAAAACGCGAAATTACAAGGTTTCCCCCTTGAAATTTTATGTTTATCGTTCATTGTTTGAAAAACCCAATTACTTGGTAAAAATAGTTCGTTTTCTCTCCTCAAATAAGCTCGGAGCGGATTTTAGATAACTTATTTATTTAATCAGTAATAATCATTCTTCCGATGCATGTTTAGGCAAAAACTCACGAAGACATGATTTGGGAGCTCTAATTTGTAGATTCTATTGAATATCGACCATCAAAAAAAAATATTTTTATCTCCCAAACATCCTACACTTTAATAATAGTTGAATACATTTTCATTATATGCTTTTCACGCTAGGAAAAAAAATCGACATAATTCAAAAAACGACCAAAAAAGCTTCGATACAAGCCTCTATATTTCCGAAGTTCTACATCATTTATTTAAATGAATGAAAATTATCATTTGCTTAAACTATGCTATTATTTTTACTTTTTAAATCGTTACTATTATGTTTTAATTAATTAAATAAAAGTACTATATATTTCACTGTGCCGGCCATCTGCGATCATTAACGCGCGAGCGCTTGCCGAGGGTGGACCTGCGTCAGTTGATTCGGTCGCTGCATCGTTTCGATACTACCGTAGTATGCGTCGATCGCTATCGTAGTGTGCGTCGATTGCCTGCATACTAGAGCATCGTCAACTACGACCGCAATTTTTGATCGATCAGTTTAAAACTATTTTATATAGTTATAATTTAGATCACGTCTCTTCCATTAAACATGGTAGGGACAACGAGTCTGCAGCATTGGCACAATTGAGCAAACAAAAAAATATTATTATAAAAAAATGTGGTCTATTCATTGACCTAGATCATTGTTATTTGAGGACTTCACCTAATGGTTTATACAGCAACGGTCTTATTGAAGTTAAATGTCCTATTTCAGCTTTCGGAATAGATTTTGACACGGCCTTTCGACGAAAAAAAAGTTAAAGGTTATAAATTCAGTGATTCAAGTGTAACATTAAATCAAAATAATGACTGGTTTTACCAAATCCAAGGCCAGCTTCATTTAGCAAATAAAAATGTCTGAATACTTGCCATAATAATATGTATTGGCCCAGATTAATGCAGTAAAAGTACTAAAAATTTACAAATACGACCAGTTTTAGATTTTTAATATGTTACCCAAGTTACAAGCTTTTTATGAAAAGTATGTACTGCCTGAAATTATCGAATCGAGAAAAGTTCGGTCAATGCCGTCGCAGCAAATATTTTTCTTATAAAAAATATAGTAATTGACTGTAAGTACCGATTTAAAAAATATTAGTTACATTTGGTTGTTATATTTATTAAAACAGGTTGCAACCGTTTATTTATTTATACCATTATTCTACCGGTAGTAGACATAATCGATAATTAACATTCGATTACAGCGTAACAATTAAAATATTTATGTGTACTTATTTTGACACTACATTTCATAAATAATGAATAATATATCAAAATGGTATATAATAATAAATAATAAATTATATAATTATATAATAATAAATTAATAAGATAACATTAAAATGACACACCAAAAAATATTCCATCCACTGAAGTCCATCCTAAGAAAACTTTGTATTATGGAAGATCAAGATCGTTTAATCGCCAGACTCACAGTATTATAGTGCGAGCGAGTGAATAGATATGAAAGAAGGTATCGGTCGCGTTGCTTGCCGCCCGCTCGGTGCGTAAAATACCTAAATTTGCGAAACGCCGAAATGTAAGAGGGCTGTTAATAGATATACGCTGTAAAGTGAAATCGAAAATATAGAGGCAATTGCATAAAGTTTTGCAGAAACAAAAGTAGTTCTACCCATGAAGCAAATACAAAGAGGAGACGTTGTAATTAAATTTCACTATGTAACAACGCGTGACAATTTGCGGGGTGAGGGGATGCAAAGCCCCGCCCCCTTTACATTATCTACATCTACCGATAAATAGTAAAACTAATCGAATCTTTCCATATCGATGTTGCTATGTAGCTTAGCTACCTTGACGGCAGATGGCGGCATGTCCACAAAATGTTATAAACTATAAAAATAATATTTTGCGATTAAAATTTCTTTATGTCTGAATGCAAAACAAAGTTTAGCACCTTCGTATGATTATTTTACCAATACTGAGCTCTACGGACCTTTATATGTTTAGTTCACATGACACAAAGTGTCGCCATCTAGTGTCGAATATATTTAATTATATTTGAAAGCCGACGCAAAGATATTTTTCTAGAACTAATTTAATAAATTAGGTGTAAAATCATTTACAAATGAAATTTGATGCCATCCATAACATCAGAGCGTCTATCTGAGTAGTTTTTACAAAATAAAACACAACACTTCATCCTTTTCTTCTTAATACTACGAAAATACAACGATTTGCGATTTTTTCAACACATAAGCGCACAGGACGAATACTGACAGTATACTAACTAAAGCCATGCCCACTATGATGACGTCAGGACCTACTTAGAATCACAGTGCACAGTTGATTATGCCGTCTCCCCTTTGTATTAGCTTCATGGTTCTACCTAACAAAAGTTAGGTAGTAACAAAAGCTCCGCTAGGAACCAACAAAAAGGGAATTACATGTTTTTGTAAATTGCAGACAGAAAAATGTTAAAACAAATGTTAACGCAGCACTAGAAACTCATTGGGAAATTATTTTATAACTATCAAGGTAAAAATTCAGTAAATTGAAGTTATTCAGTTTCGGGCACTAAACCATTTTTTTAAATCTTTTTACCGCTTACTTAACAATAATTTTTGGATAGTCCATGTAAGTAAAATGTAAATCATTAGCTAACGCACACAATGATAAATTAAAATTGGTTACACATTTTCGGACTGTCAGGTCGTCTACTAAGCCTATGTTTACAGCAAGGAGGTTGTAAAATATAGGGAGTGCGCACTTATATTTACTAGAGAAACGTTCCTAAATCAGTGACCTTGAAATGAATGAAAGGCACCATGTTAAGCGTTCCATTTCTTTCTAATAGAGTGTCCATGATACAATATTTTGAGGATAATAATAGTATATACAACATTACGGAAAACGGTTAGTTCCGCTTGGCTCATTGTGGACCTTCAGTTAGATTTTATTAACTTGAGTTTTGAAAAGCTTTCTTCACACGAAACTTAATAGTAAAAAAAATCTTAGTCACAGCGCTAGATTCCGAACAGATTCGGAATAGCCCAATTTTACGAGAAAAGCTCCAATGAATTACATTGAACCGCTTCTTGGGAAGAAATGCTGACAGCTTTCAACTTGTCATCATCATCATTACAGCTCTTCACAAGTCCACTGCTGAACATAGGCCTCCCCCAAAGAATGCCACAAAGCACGGTCCTGAGCCACCTGCATCCATCGACTTCCTGCCTATCTTACCAGGTCGTCACTCCATCTAGTGGGGGGACGCCCTACACTTCGCCTGCCGGTACGAGGCTGCCACTCGAGAACCTTTCTTCCCCATCGGTTGTCGGTTCTTCGAGCTATATGGCCGGCCCATTGCCACTTCAGCTTACTAATCCGTTGGGCTATGTCGGTCACTCTGGTTCTACTGCGGATATCCTCATTTCTGAGTTTATCACGCAGAGAAACTCCGAGCATAGCCCTCTCCATAGCTCGCTGAGCGACCTTGAGCTTCCTTATCCGGCCAGCAGTGAAGGACCACGTTTCAGTTCCGTATGTCATCACTGGCAACACGCACTGGGTGTACAGTCTCGTTTTCAAGTTTTGAGGTATACCTGACGAGAAGATGTGCCGTAATTTCCCGAACGCTGCCCAACCGAGTTGAATCCGTCGATTGACCTCTTCTTCGACCTCACTTCGAGCTTAGTGTTCCCAACAACTACCGGCATAGGTGTGACATGGAAATTAAACATGATCTTTGTTTTGTCCATGTTCATCTTAAGACCTATCCGTTGGGAAACACTATTGAGGTCATTGAGCATAGTGCTTAGGTCCTCCAGCGATTCTACCATAAGGACTATATCGTCGGCAAATCGAAGGTGAGTGATATACTCGCCATTGATGTTGATACCGTATCCTTTCCAGTCCAGAAGCTTGAAAACGTCTTCCAATGCAGCGGTGAAGAGTTTCGGGGATATGACGTCACCTTGTCTTACACCTCTCTGCAATTGGATAGGTTTCGTACTCTGGTTCTGTACTCGGATAGCCATCGTAGCCCTACTGTACAAGCACTTCAACACTTCGATATACCGACAGTCAACTTGGCACCGCTGAAGGGACTGCAGCACCGCCCAAATTTCGACGGAATCAAAGGCTTTCTCATAGTCCACATACGCCAGACATAGTGGCAAATTGTACTCCTCGGACTTCTGTACAATTTGCCGTAGGGTATGTATGTGGTCTATGGTGCTAAAGCCTTTTCGGAAACCGGCTTGTTCGGGAGGCTGGAAGTCGTTAAGTCTGCGCGCGAGACGATTCGTAATGACTCTCGAAAACAGCACGTAGACGCGGCTCAGAAGGGAGTTCGGTCTGTAGTTCTTCAAGAGAGCGTTGTCGCCTTTCTTGAAGAACAAGACCACCGCACTTCTGCTCCACGCCTCCGGTGTAATGCCACCATGGAGGACGGAATTAAAGAGCTTCTGAAGGACTTCAAGTACCGGTTTTCCACCCGCTTTCAGAAGCTCCGCTGTAATTCCATCCTCGCCTGGGGCCTTGCCGTTTTTAAGGTGCTGGAGAGCCATTCTAATCTCGCTCAGACTGACGTCCGGGATATCATCGGAATAATGTCGGATAAGACTCGCTCTTGGATCGTTACTCACACTTGCGTGTGGCTCCAACGATGACGTGTACAGCTGCCCATAGAACCTCTCAATCTCACTCAAAATCTCAGGTGCCCCGGAAACGATGCTGCCACACTCAGTCTTCAGCTTTGACAGTTGGCTCTTTCTGGCAGACAGATCTCTGGCAAAGACTTTGGAGCATTGGTTCCGCTTGATCGCTTCTTCAATACGAGCTGTATTGAAGTTGCGTAAGTCCCCCCGCATGCATATGGAGATCTGTCTGTTCAGTTGCCTGTATGCTGCCAAATCTGTTGAAGAATGTAGCTTCATCTCCCGTCTAACAGCCATGAGATTAAGAGTGTGATCGGAGAGTTTTTGTGTTCTTCTGCGGCGGGTCTTGCAGAACTTAGCTCCGACCGCATGGACAGTTTCCACGAGCAACTTGTAAAGTCTCCAAAATTATATATACTGCTGAAAAATCATCGTAGATTTTTTTTTAGATTTTGACCTATTACACGAAGATCTTCATCTGGTGACGTTAGCAGAGTGTAGGGCTGAACAACACTAAATGTTACGAGAATATCATCTATTGCTCTGTAGCTATGGTCTAGTTCCTCGTAAAATCTGTCAAGACATTCTAACATATCTCTCTGCAGCTCCTCAGGCAATGTTAGTTCAGCATATGGGGTCATTTCTCCTGGTAAACGTTTTCGAAGTTTCCTCATTCCTCTTCTTCCTTCAATCGAAATATCTACATTCTCACATTTTTGTTACGTAGGAAATAGCTTTTTCCACTAATTGAATACGTTGGCTTTGAAGAAAAATTTTTGTGCTTTGATTTTTATCACATACTTTTCTAGTGATAATCTAGATTAATATTTTATTATTAAGTATTTACTTTTGTGTCTGACTAACTTCTTTTAGAATTTTACACCAAAAGGAAAGACAGCATAAAAAACGGAAGTCACACAAAGCTGGTAAAAGTGTAGATGCTGTTTCTCTTGTATCGAAGTTTTCTCTGTTGGTGCTGGGATCATATATCTTCAAGTGTTTATACTAGTTTTTTTAATTATTCTGCAGCGGTTTAACAGCGTCATAATGAGCAATCTATCTTGTCTCTGAGAGTCTGACGGATACGCCTACACTTTTCATTAAAAATTCCCATTAGCATGTGGATGATGAAAAGAATCTGTAAATTCTTTCTACTGTTCCGAAAAAAAGTTAAACTTGAATTAACGCTCGCTAAGTGAGTGCACTCCACATAGATTTAGCGAATGATTAACACAAGGTGTTTTCTACGTGGTAGAGCCATGCTGCAGCTATATTAGTAGTATATTTGCAGCACGAATGAATCGGCTCAACCGGGGAAGGACCACGCTCTCACAGAGCACCAGCGTAAAATAGCAGCTTAACACTGCTATATTTCGTATGGTGAGTGTAGAGAACCGGAGACCCTTTTTACTGGAAAAGAGACATTCCATCTTAGTCCTCACGGGTGACAACGCATCTGCATTTTGATTCGCAAACGAGGATAAATGTGGATGTCTATGGGCCACAGCAACCACTTACCATCAAGTGGACTATGTGCTCGTTTGTCACCCTATCCTATATAAAAAAAGCTTTCTGTCAATCGTTCTACTGTTGCAGCCTGTGGGTGAGCTATACACAGTGAGCAGGCAGCGATCTACGTGTCCTACACAACAATGCCTTGAGGGTACTGCTGGGGCTGCCATGGCGATGCAGTGCCTCAGGCATATTTGCTGAGAGCCGTATTGACGGATTCGCCGCGATAGTTAGGAGGCGGTGTGCCTCCGCGCTGATCCGTTTGCGAAACAACACCAACAGTATCCTTGGGGTATTCGTTGATCGGTGGGACTTGCCACTTCTACAAGCGTGGGTGCGGCTCCACACAGCGGCATAACAATGTATATATTGTTGTGTGGATCTATCTTACAACTGTTTTAATTTTTCTGTTGTTTTTATAGATATGTATTTTTTAATAACCCTAGCTATAATTATTTTAATTTGTTAAAAACTCATATGGGCTCTGCCTAAAATAAATCTATACAAATAAATAAAATTGAAGTGTCTGTGTGTAATGTTAAAATTACGGCTTTTTACTGAATGCATATGAAAGTATATACGATACTTATAACAAAAACACAATTTTAAAACTTTTGTCTGTCTGTCGGTCTGCCTGTTTGTCTGTCTGTTTGTTCTGGCTAATCTCTGAAACGGCTGGACCGATTTTGACGGGACTTTCACTGGCAGATAGCTGATGTTATAAGGAGTAACTTAGGATACTTTTATTTTAGAAAAATAATTAGGGTTCCGCGCAAAAAAACTAAAACCCCAAATAACACGCGGGCGAAGTCGCGAGGAACAGCTTGTAAATAAATAAAATAATATTGTGGATGAGATGTTTGTTTTTTTTTTGTTTATTTAAACACGCTAATCTCTGAAACTGCCAGTCCGTTTTGAAAAATTCTTTTCATATATTATTCATGAGGAATAGTATAGGCTACACCTCTTAGCTAGCCTTAAATATTGATTTTTGTTAGTTAGCCCGTAAAACACCTGACAATTTTTCTTTTTTAGGCACCAAGCATCCAGGCCTTTACGAACGATCACCACATACTGGCAGGTGCTAAAAAATTATATAATTAATAATTTTGTATGCCAGCTATATATAAAACTTAAACGTTTCGAATAGTTATGAATTAAGATATTTAAATATACATGAATCAGTGCAATTCTACTTTTTTAAATTTTATAAGTCTCATTTCAAACAATCTGCCGGTGCCGCGAAGTAGGAACATTTTTTATCGTATGCGTAAGCATCATCTTTAGCGATGAGCGATGTTTTTCCCTCACCTCACCCGCAGTGCGCTCAACCGCCCTGCGCGCGCTTGACTGCACAATTTTGTAACGTCGTAACTTTTAAAAAATTTGACCAAATTACTTAGTTTAAAAGACTAAGTTTGTCTACTTTGAATATCAGAAGCGGTAAAAGTATTTATCTTGAACAAAATAATAATTAGTTATTGTAAAATGTGCGTTGGAAATAAAGTATCAAATTTTATTGTATATATGGTTCACTATTTTAGTAATAATGGCTTATACATAAAATATAGATATATACTGTCGCGGACTTTTTTGTAGAACTATTTAGGAGAAACAATTCCACTATACAGCATATTCGTGTAACTTTTTTTTTTATAGGATAAGGGTGACAAACGAGCACACAGTCTACCTGATGGTAAGTGGTTGCTGGAGCCTATAGACATCGACATCTATCCTCGCTTGCGAATTAAAATGCAGATGCGTTGTCACCCGTGAGGACTAAGATGGAATGCCTCATTTCCAGTAAAAAGGGCCTCCGGCCACCTGCACTCACCAAGCGAAACGCAGAGGTAAACCTCTACTTCACGCTGGTATTCTGTGAGGTCGTGGTACCACCCCGGTTCGAGCCGGCCCATCCGTGCGACAGCAAAAGCTGCCGCGTGGCTCTACCACTGTTAAAAAACTCTTACAGTTTTTGTACCGCACGCCAAACTAGCTCGCAGGTGACAGATTTTTTCCGACTTAGTAGTAAAGATTGTGAGTGTGTCGATGAGGGTTGCGTATCTTATACTTACAATCACCAAACAGTATTCGTTGAAGCTCATAAAGGCTTACGCACCAATGTAGGCATATCCCGATGAGAAAATGGGGGAAATGTATGAGGATATTTCTAAAGCCATGCATTCCTCCAAAACCACAGCGTTAATGGGAGACTTTAATGCAAAACTGGGCTCTTGTGCCTAGTTTTGCATTAAAGTCTGAACGGTGAGTTGGAGGTAGAGAATTTTTTCCGACTTCATGGAGAAAGAGGGATTATGATGTTTGTACGTCCGCAATGACATCTGCTGTCCGTCACATTGAAGTCCCCGTCAAATTGTCGAAAAAGTGGGGACTTCAAGGTGACGGACAGCAGATGTCATTGCGGACGTACACACAGACTCCGGCACGTAGTTGGAATTCATGCTCCTGGGAGAATCTAGGACAGTCAAGACAACAGACTACACTAAGATTAAAGTACAATTCTTGAATATTAGTGAAGTGCACTTTCAAATAGTGGACGTGCAACCGTTGTTTAGCCATACTTTTAATAATATAATACAATACATATTAAGAGTTAAGAGTGAAGAAGGATGGAGAATGACAGTTGAACGAGGTGTTGCATTAGAAACCACACGATACTACCAGAGGTACTGCGCCCATGGAAACTTGATCTGGACCCCCCCCCCCCCACCCCAGAAATCGCTATCGGGTCCTCCCGCCCGGTGGCGAACCGGCACGACAGAGCCACCCTGGGATTTTTTGCTAGTTAGCGGGGCAGCCTTTCATGACTAGTTAATTAGGCCCCCAACTACCTGCGGTTGGCCATTGGAACACTGTGTTTCGGATGCCGCTACCCTCCATGCTCAAGCACCCGACACAGCAACAACTGACGTTTCGCACCCGGTTCACACACACACACACACACACAACGCTACTGTTCAGACCCATTCTCCATATGGCTTCACCAAGCTTCATGCCGGAACACAACAACGTCATTTGACGACAAGACTTTGCATTGGTGGGTGATAACCGAAAAGCCAACGACCGAAACCTACCACCAGAATTGGTGCTGCTCGTTTAGCACTACCCGGGGGACACGTTTAAAATTAAAGAAATGTCTAAACTGATTGATGAATTTTAACATATTATGGGGAGTCGTTAGATTTGTCTTAGCTGTGGAAGTGACAATATATTATTTGTTTTTTTTTTCAGTTAACTTGTTTATGCAACTTTTGTTAAGTAAAATGTTTTAATAATTTGATATGACTTTTTTTACACACAAAAATATTTTTTTCAAATAATAAAATTACCCCTCCCTTTCTTTACCACTATCCATTGCTGGCCATGGGTCATGGATAAAAGGGGAGTTCAAAATTTTACTGCCGCAAATGTCGCCCACTTCGGTAACGCTGTCCTAAACATCGAACGGAGCACCCGCGTTCCGCCGAGATGAAATTAAAAAAAATGTTCTTATTCCCTCTCACATTCTTTTCTTATCACTATTACAACAAACACTTTACAATTGATAATTTCTGAAAACATTTTATTTATTGACAATATCTTGCGTTCATCGTTTTTCTAGCGCTCACTTGACTTTCATACATAACTTCGATATTTTAATTGTTGATATTTTTTTTTTGTATAACTACATAGTAAAATTAATTAGCAAAATGAAAATACGTTATATTTACCTTCAATTTTAATTACAACAATAATGAAATCGTATATAGGAAAGGAGAAATGTAGTTTTTAAAAATAAGGTGCTAAATCTTCTTGTGTAAGTATTAGGAAGTAGTTATAATGTCCTCCAGACCGAATTTCGGCCACGGCGGCCAGCCTCAACGGAGACTAGCCATCTGCGCAGGACAGGATTATAGTGCCCAAGTGTATGCGCAAGCACAGGTGCACTCTCTATTCCCTCACTCTCATAGTCCGATGGGACGGTAAACTGACACGACCGGAGAGAGATCAGGCGCAGGACCAACGGCTTTACGTGCTTTCCGAGGCACGGGGGTGAAACACCGCCAACTTCCTGACTCCGGGCAGATACTGAGAATTTCTTGATGGAAAAACTCAATAACTGATTTTTTGGCCCGACCCGGGATTCGAACCCGGGACCTCATGAACAGCAGTCGCACTACTACAACCACTAGACCAACGAGTCAGTCAGGAAGTAGTTATAATGAAATGTTGGACACTATTTACAATTTTATCATTTAATATTATTCTTAATGAGTTTTGACTTTTATAAACTCATAATATTTAAAAAATAAATAAGTGAAATAAAATTATTGACTTCGAAGTTACAAAGCATTTCGTATGTAACCCCGACGGCTCTTGATTTTCTGAGCTCTAGTTTACCTGCAAATAAGAATGTTTGGTGAAATAATAAATTTACTCCATTTTGGATTATTACAGCATGGTAGCTCAGGAAGCCGTGGTAGCTCAGGGACTAAGCAATCACTGTAAATTTCACAGTACGTGAGCAACCAACGAAATTGTTAATTGAAATTTTAAGTACTTATTTACCATGTGCTCGGCGGTGACGGAAAATATCGTGAGGAAACCTGCATGTCTGAGAAATAAGAAAAAAATATTTCGAAGACATGTAAAGTTCGCCAACACGTATTGGGGCATTTCTTTGCCCTAAAAATCCTCTTAGAATGAGAAGAGTCCTGTGCCCAGCAGTGGGACATTATTAAAATTAAATATCAAATTTTCTTCTGCTTATTATTTATTAATCCGTGAACGTATTTTTTCGCATACTACATCACACGCATGTTATATATAGATTATATACACATTTTGAATATTAAATAACGCAGTTTTTACCATAGAACAAATTATAATACATTTAAATATTACACATTGAAACAAATATTCATCCTCCCACAGAAGTCCGTAAAATCCCAACAATATCAAATCGTATGGTCACTCTAGTAGAAAGGGACGCAGTCCTGTTTAGCACTCTCTCTCTCGGGCTCATTTTAACGCCTCCGTGCACAATCTGGGCTAAGCGACAACCATCGTAAATTAATTTATAATCATAGATTTATAGTATATTGTACTCTCTTTAAACTGTGATACTAGATTGGCGATGGAGTGATTAGGGCGAGACCAAATGTCTTATGATTTGACCCAGATGATGTAAGTGAATATTTTTACCCAACTACGGCGAAGCAAAAACGATGGTTATGATTTAAGAAGGCTATGGACATATATATGTTCATCTGTTTCCTCAGATCTTCTAAAATACTTATCGTACTTATACAAAGATATATTTAGAAGCATTGTGCGCTTTTGCGGGTTTTAGGCTGCATAAAATCACGTAAAAACTAACATGGCTTCTTAGAACATATAAGTACTCGAATAAATGAAATAAATAATGAAATATCGTGTCTGGGTATCTAATAAAACGTGTAATTCGGAATTCTGTCAAAAACATAACTTGTAAAAAAACCAAGTCTCGCAACTCAGTTCTTCTACCGTAAAAAGTTGTGAGATCCACGTAATACCAAGTCGGTTAATTTATTCAGTCCCTATATAAGGGTCCTTCTGTCTTAAGTTATTACGTAATTAGCTAACCTAACAAAATCTTATACTGACCACATCAATACTAAAAATCTTTTATATTTTAAATAAATAGATTGACTTGGCCATCGCATGAAAACAAAATGTATCTCCCAAGTAATACATATTATATTAAATTAGATTGTTGTAGTGTTTATGCTACTTACATTTCATTGTACACTATTTCTCCATTCTGTTTTGATTTTCTGCATTCATGTTTTGCATCACTTTATACTATTTTTCCATTCTGTTTTTGATTTTTTGCATTCATGTTTTGCAACACTTTTATTTCTATAGGATCCTGTAACGTTTTTACACAATAACATATCATTTTACTTCGTATTTTCACACTATTTAGCACTTTTAAAATCGCTGTCAATGGAGTCTTACCTTTTTCGGTCTTTTATTGAATTCTCTGTAACTCTACAATTTCAGGCTTCATGCACGCTGCCGTGCATTAGTTTTTCCTAAATGAATAATATCTCATTTCTTACTAAAATGTAAAAGTTTTTTAATAACAGTCCAAAAACCAAAAATTGTTAAATATGACAACTATTATTTATATCGTTGTTATGGTAACTTTTATTCAAATTCGTCTCTGGTATGATGTTCTTTCTACATAAATACTCTTTGGCTGTAGGTCATTTACAATAAATTTCGTTTTAATTTAAATAATTTCTCGTTCTCTCTAAAAAGGTATAAAAGCCGAACAATTGGAGAATACGGAACAGTCTCGCTTCAGTTCTCAAAGGAGAAGCATCTACTAAAGGCCTTATCCCGGGGCCGCATTGCCCCGGGATCCTGCAAGCCTCCATCTACATCCGAATTCGTCGGCAGTCTGCTTCAAGCACGGGGCCACACTACCTTCGGGCGCGCTACGACTGCTTGCTCCAGGCGCCGAGTGCACCTACTGCCCGCGCTACCTTCAGGCGCACTATGACTGCTTGCTTCAGGCGCCGAGTGCACCTACTGCCCGCGCTACCTCTGGGCGCGGCGACTACTTCTCCAAGTGCTGAGCGCACCTACCCCAGGCGCTACGTGCGCCAGCTCCGGACGCTGCGAGCGCACCTACTCCAGGCGCTGCGTGCCGTCGCCGCTGAGAAACCTCAAGCTCCGCGTGTGCCTATTTCTACAAGAGCAGCGTGTCACTTCAACCTTTTAGGCTCCACTATAATACTAATTCTCCTATTCTCCTATTTTTTTTAATCTAATTGTAAACTCACTTCATCCATAATCATCTTCATATTTCATTATTTTTTATAAAATTGTAAATACCTTTTTAAAATTTTAAAATATATTATTTTCTTGGTCTACTTTTGTTGTTTTGCTGTTCTTAGGTTAGGTTCTCTTTATTTTTTAAAAGTCGCTTCACGACAGTTTGGCGCCCAACGTAAAAGTCCTCTTTCTCTCTTAATTCTTCACCTTTACTGCGCCTTGTCTATTCCCTTTTGATTTAATTGCTTTCCCTTTCGTTCTTAACTCATTATTCATCATTCATTTATTCATCCTTTTCATACCTTCAAAATTCTAAAACAAAACTTCTTCTAGTTTTTCAACTTATCTGGATTATATTTAGATCTACATATAACACTTCACTTACATTCATCACTCTAATATTTTTTATTCTAGATAACTTAAAGAGGTACAATTTTTAATAATATTTTTATTTCTTAAACTTAACTTTACACGTAATTATAACAATGAAAAGGGTTATTAAGTACGAATTCCTTAACAAGGCCGAACTTGAATACGAAGTGAAGATTAGATGTGAGGAACCAGCTAATACTGTTTTGCTTCTAAAAAAACAAGTTTTACGTTTAGTTGCGAATTCTCACCCTGAAGATATTCTGACTTCTCCAATTCCGATCGAGGATGACTTGTCTCAAATTGATTCTACATTGACCTATCTGGACTGTAAAATTAAAAAATTTTTACAAGGTGAAACCAAATATTTACGACTAATAGAAACTTTTATTAACCATGTTTTTTACAGATTAGAGCGAATAGATACTGACTTATATCCAGACTTTAAAGCTAATTTCGATACTTTGAAGAAGAAATTTGACGCTATTGCTAAACAATTCGAATCCTTGACTCCACCTTCAACTGAAAATGACTCTCCATCACTTGACCCTCCTGTTGACCTGACTGTCATGGAACCTCCTCTTGTTTCTCAAACTTCTGTTATGATCCATACCCCGTATCCTTCACCACCACCTCAATCTTTTTCTCCAATTAACGTCTTCAAAGATCTGAAAAGACACACCTTCAATGGTAAAAGCTGTCCAAGATCCTTTCTTCAAAAACTTGAAGAATACTGCTTAGCTCGTGGCTTGTCCAAAGACTTGTTGATTTCTCAAGCGTTCGAAATTTTCATCGACAATGCTCTTCATTGGTTCAGATTTAAATATAATCAGAATCCAAACTTAACTTGGAACGAACTTTCCTCTTTATTAATTAAAGACTTTGGTGGTTTTGACTATGATCATAAACTTCTAGAAGCGATTAGGAATCGAACTCAAGGCCGTGATGAACCTATCGTCATCTATATTTCCATTATGTCTGGAATGTTCTCTCGTCTTTCGAAGAAACTTTCTGAAACAGAACAATTGGAGATTATTTTGAGGAATATTCGCCCATTCTATTCAGTCTTCGTAGCTCTAAAAGACATTGATTCTATCGACTCTCTTCTGGCTACTTGTCAAAACTATGAAAAGTTCCTAGACAGAGACAAACAGTTTAAAGAACCAAATGTACAACAAAATCCTCTTATTTCTGAATTCAACTACAAGCATTCCACTTCAAGTTCAGTTGACTCTCCAAATTCTTCCAATAACTCACGACCTTCTCCTCCATTAATGAATAAATTCATTTCATCATACAAATACCCTTCTAGACAAATTAATAGTCTCTCTCAAACTAAAGCCCCTCAAGAAAGCTCCTTTTGTGTTCGCTGTCGCAAACAAGGTCATACTTTGAACACTTGTACTCAACCACGATTCGTGATTTGTTTCAAATGTGGTCTTAAAGGTTTTAAAACTGCAGATTGCCCTACTTGTTCTCCCAAACCACATACTAGTTCAAAAAAACTAACTGCTGACTTGAAAAGTAACTTAAACTTTGATAAAGACTATTGGACTAGTTGGATTAAAACAATTCAAAACTTCTTTTCTTGTTACAAAATCTCTTCTACACTCTACTCCAATGAAAAAGATCTTAATCGTCCATTCGTTAATGTAAAAATTTATGATTTAACTTTATCTGGTTTACTAGATTCTGGCAGCTCAGTAACTATTCTGGGTAATAATTCTCATTTAGAAATTCTTAAACTGGGCTGTAAACTTTTCAAGTCAGATCTTATTACTGTCTCTACTGCTAATAATCAAAAAGTTAATTCCTTGGGTTATTTTGACTTACCTGTTTATTTCAATAATCAAACTCATTTAATTAAAGCCTATGTTTTCCCTGAAATATTTCCTTCACTAATACTAGGTATTGACTTTTGGAGAAAATTTAATCTTTTACCTAGTGTTTTATCTTCTCTTAACTTTACAGAATCTAAATGCTCTGCTATCGAAACTAAAGATATTAAAGTTTTACCTTATGAGCATTTAACTCCTAACCAAAAGAACATCGCTAACGACATCATCCAACGCTTCAAGACAATTTCATTTGAGGAAAAAGTATCCTGGGTAGCACACATTTAATCACCCACAAGATTGATACTGGTGATTCTCTTCCAATCAAACAAAGATGTTATAGACTGTCTCCTGAAAAACAAAAAGCGTTAATTAATAAAGTTGACATGATGCTGGGATGGAAGGTCATTGAACAATGCGAAAGTCCTTGGTTATCTCCAGTTCTCATCACTCCGAAGAAGAATGGTGAATGGCGTTTCTGTGTAGACAGCAGGAAGTTTAACTCAATTACACGTCGTGATGCTTATAAGTTGCCACTAATAAGCGAAATTTTGGACAACCTGAAGAATGCCAAATACTTATCAAGCATTGACATTGCGAAAGCATTTTGGGAAATTCCCTTGAATCCTGCGGATAAAGATAAAACTGCATTCTATGTACCTGGAAGAGGTATGTTTAGATTCAAAGTAATGCCTTTTGGCCTCACCAACTCACCTGCAACTCTACAAAGATTAATGGATATGCTGTTTACTCCTGAATTTGAGAACAAGGTATTTTGTTATCTGGATGACATTGTTATTATTAGTGAGACTTTTGATGAACACATATCGCTTCTCATGAAAGTTCATGAAAAACTTTCATATGCTAATCTAACTATTAACTTTGAGAAGAGTCAATTCTTCAAGAAAGAACTGAAATACCTTGGTTTTTTAGTGGACGAGTATGGTCTACGTGCGGATCCAGATAAAATAAAAGCTATTTTAGAATATCCTGTACCTACTTGCAGAAAAGAAGTACGAAGATTCATAGGCACCTGCAGCTGGTTCAGAAGATTCATTCCAAACTTTAGCACTATTGCCTCTCCACTCAACCAACTAACCTGTTCCGGGAAGAACGCTCCTAAATTTTTATGGAATTCACAAGCTGCAGCTGCTTTCCAGAAACTTAAAGAAGCTTTGGTAACTGCTCCTGTCCTTGCTTGCCCTAACTTCGAACTACCCTTCTCTGTACATTGTGATGCATCAAATTATGGCATAGGAGCAATGCTTACTCAACATCAAGATGACAAAGAAGTCGTGATCGCTTACATGAGTAAAGCACTAAATAAAATCAACAGAACTACTCAACTACTGAAAGAGAAACATTGGCTGTAATAACTGCATTAGAACATTGGCGATGTTACCTAGACAATGGTAAAGAATTTACAATATATACTGATCATGCTGCACTTAAATGGTTTCAGAATTTATCAAACCCATCAGGAAGACTTGCTCGCTGGACTTTACGCTTATCATGCTTTAACTTTGTCATAAAACATAAAAAAGGAAAGGATAACGTTGTTCCAGATTTATTATCAAGACATAAGAATCAAGAACGTCCTGATACACGAGAAACTTCACCTCAAGGCGTACATTCCATTACGATTGAAGAACCACCTCATCGTAGACTTGAACACTACAACAAAATTTTTCTCGGATGCTCCAACAACCCAGACGCATATCCCAACTACACTATCAGGGATAACAAACTTTACCGCTGTATCCATTCTCCCGATCGTCTAAACGATGACTTTATTTGGAAAGAAGTTCCACTACCTCAAGATAGACATGCACTTTTTGAAGCTAACCATGGTTCCCCTTCAGAACTCCATCTTGGTATCTTCAAGACATTCAAGAAAATATCTTTAAAATACTATTAGCCTGGTATGTTTAAGGACATTGCCGAATTAATCTCGACTTGTGAAACTTGCTTAACCTACAAACACCCTAATCATTCTCCCTATGGTCTAATGGGTAAACCCAAACTTTGCTCCAGACCTTTTCAAACTATATCCTTAGATCTTATGGGTCCATTGCCTATGACTCGAAGACGAAATCAGTATATTCTAGTAATTAACTGCAATTTTACTAAATACACTATGATTTTTCCCCTTAAACGTGCTACTTCAGCCAATATTATTAATGTTTTGGAAAATTCAGTTTTTCTAGTTCATGGCATTCCCCAAACTATTATAATGGACAATGCTGTTCAATTTCAGTCGCGAGAATTCCACTCATTTTTAAATTCTTATAATGTTCCTTGTATTTTTCACACAGCTTTATATTGTCCTCAGGTTAACCCTACGGAGAAGTTTAATAGTACAATTATTACAGCTCTAGCATCTCTAGTAGGAGACGATCATAGATCCTGGGACAACCATCTTGCTAAGATTCAGTACGCAATGAACAGCGCTACAAATGTAGCTACTGGTTTTACTCCAATTTTTTTAGTCTTTGGTAGGGAAACAATACCTTGTGGTTCCTTCTATACTCCAACTCAGAACCTCGAGGAATTGGTATTTATGCCTCGTGATATTTACGCGTCTAATGCTGGTCTCCTCTCATCTATATTTCACAAAGTTCAAACTAAACTTCACATAGCTCACGCTAAAAATAGCGCTCGCTATGATCTTCGCCGGTCTTTTAAAGAATTTAATGTGGGAGACACTGTTTGGCGTAAAAACCATGTTTTAAGCGATGCCGGCGCATACTTTAATGCTAAACTTGCCCCTAAGTTCATCAAGTGCAAAGTGATAGCTAAACTGTCACCACTAGTCTATGTGCTTGAATACCCTAATGGAGTTAGAGGCAAGTGGCACATCAAAGATGTAAAATCATAAATTTTCTTAACTTTTATTTACTGTTAATTTGTATATATGTATAAATATCACCATCATTATCACCTTTTTATTTTTATTTCTTTTAATTTGTTTGTTTGTTTGATGATCCAGTGTTCTTCAACACATCTTGCTTTAAGACCTCGAATGTTGGTTGGATTAATCTTCACTTTTTATGTTTGTTCACATCTCGTTGGTGATGTTGCATAAGTCATAGCGACTAATGCTTGCTTAAGATTAAGTTCTTTATATTTATCTTCACTTGGGAGCAGCTGACTATTCCCTTAATGTTCTTTATCTTTATCTTCACTTAGGAGCGGTTGACAACTCCTTAAATAAGCCTGAATGTCCTTTCGAAAACACACTTTTAGAGTGGTGTCTCTTCGACTAATTTTTTTTTCCACGCAGGAGCGGTTGACTACTCCTTAAATAAGCCTTAATGTCGTTTCGAAAACACACTTTTAGAGTGGTAGTCATTGAATGTGAACTCCACCCTTACCTGAATGCAGATGATGAATGTAAGAGATAGTATATCTGATTTTGCCTGTTGATGTCTGTTTCTGCAAAGCTGTGTTTTTATGGTTTATTTTAGAATGTACATGTCAAAATTTTTGCTGAGTCAAAAATTTTCCAGGGTCGGGGGGAAAATGTAGTGTTATGCTACTTACATTTCATTGTACACTATTTCTCCATTCTGTTTTGATTTTCTGCATTCATGTTTTGCATCACTTTATACTATTTTTCCATTCTGGTTTTGATTTTCTGCATTCATTTTTTGCAACACTTTTATTTCTATAGGATCCTGTAACGTTTTTACGCAATAACATATCATTTTACTTCGTATTTTCACACTATTTAGCACTTTTAAAATCGCTGTCAATGGAGTCTTACCTTTTTCGGTCTTTTATTGAATTCTCTGTAACTCTACAATTTCAGGCTTCATGCACGCTGCCGTGCATGAAGTAGTTTTTCCTAAATGAATAATATCTCATTTCTTACTAAAATGTAATAGTTTTTTAATAACAGTCCAAAAACCAAAAATTGTTAAATATGACAACTATTATTTATATCGTTGTTGTGGTAACTTTTATTCAAATTCGTCTCTGGTATGATGTTCTTTCTACATAAATACTCTTTGGCTGTAGGTCATTTACAATAAATTTCGTTTTAATTTAAATAATTTCTCGTTCTCTCTAAAAAGGTATAAAAGCCGAACAATTGGAGAATACGGAACAGTCTCGCTTCAGTTCTCAAAGGAGAAGCATCTACTAAAGGCCTTATCCCGGGGCCGCATTGCCCCGGGATCCTGCAAGCCTCCATCTACATCCGAATTCGTCGGCAGTCTGCTTCAAGCACGGGGCCACACTACCTTCGGGCGCGCTACGACTGCTTGCTCCAGGCGCTGAGTGCACCTACTGCCGCGCTACCTTCGGGCGCGCTACGACTGCTTGCTCCAGGCGCCGAGTGCACCTACTGCCCGCGCTACCTTCAGGCGCGCTACGACTGCTTGCTTCAGGCGCCGAGTGCACCTACTGCCCGCGCTACCTCTGGGCGCGGCGACTACTTCTCCAAGTGCTGAGCGCACCTACCCCAGGCGCTACGCGCGCCAGCTCCGGACGCTGCGAGCGCACCTACTCCAGGCGCTGCGTGCCGTCGCCGCTGAGAAACCTCAAGCTCCGCGTGTGCCTATTTCTACAAGAGCAGCGTGTCACTTCAACCTTTTAGGCTCCACTATAATACTAATTCTCCTATTCTCCTATTTTTTTAATCTAATTGTAAACTCACTTCATCCATAATCATCTTCATATTTCATTATTTTTTATAAAATTGTAAATACCTTTTTAAAATTTTAAAATATATTATTTTCTTGGTCTACTTTTGTTGTTTTGCTGTTCTTAGGTTAGGTTCTCTTTATTTTTTAAAAGTCGCTTCACGACATTGTTTAGTGCGATTGCCAAGTCAATTTATTTATTTAAAACATTTAGTATGTAGCCGTAGTCACACATTATTACGAAGAAGTCCTGAAGAAATGTAGCCCAATTTTGAACTATATATTATTTATTATTTGAAAGATTTATAATAGTAAAACTGTTGTGAACTCTCCTTATAGACATTTTGCGATTTTGCTACATTTTTTGTAGGACAGGGGGCAAACGAGCATACGGATCACCTGATGGTAAGTGACTACCGCCGCCCATGAACAACCGCAACAACAGGATAATTGCAGGTGCGTTGCCGGCCTTTTAGAAAGGAGTAAGCTCTTTTCTTAAATCGTATCGGTCCAGAAAAATCGTTGGTGGTAAGCTATTCCACAGAGCGGTCGTACGCGGAAGAAAAATCCTAGTGAATACGTACAGTTGTGGACCGCCAAGCATCCAGATGGTGTGGATTTTGGAATTTCGGGAATTTTGCCGTGATGTGCGTTCATGAAAATTGGTGGTTGAGATTAATCCGAACAATTCCTCAGAGCGCTCCTCGTGGTAGATGCGATAGAAAATTTAAAGGGATCTAAACATATCTATACAGCGCCAGTGAATCGGGCCGATCGGAAAAGACTCGGTCGTTGACGATTCGATCCGCTCTGCACTGGATGCAGTCACTTGGAAGGAGCTGTCACAGGGGAGCCTCGGCCCAGAGATGGGAGCGGTATTCCATGTGAGGCCGAACCTGCGCCTTGTAAAGTTGGAGGCGGTGTGCCAGTATTAAATACTGTCTCGCTCTGCAGCGTTAAGCCGAGCACGCCAAGCTTTATAAAGGCCAGTTTCGCCTTCTCTTCTAAGTGACCACGAAACTGCACTGGATATATCGACGCCGAGGATTCCGATACTGGCTGCAGAAGAAACAGCGTTGATGATAGGACGCAGCCTTGTGGAACATCAGCGTTAATAGGCTTGTAATCGGAGCATGCACCGTCTACTACGACCGTGATGATCCGATCAGCGAGAAAACTAGTGATCCAATTGTACAATTTATACTTTATTGTAATAATAAAATAAGTTTCAATAGGTAATTTTATTAATAAGTGTTTATGTGTTGTAGTTTTTCTCGAATACATCTATGTATAGCAGCAAACACTTTGAAGAAAAAAAAACATTTTTCGAGAGGTAGGTTTTTACGTGGTAGATCCATGCTGCATCTATATTACTGGTATAGTTGTAGCACGAATGAGTCGGCTCGACCAGGGAAGGACCATGCTCTCACAGAATACCAGCATAAAATAAACATTCCATCTTAGTCGTCAGGGGTGACAACGTATCTGCATTTTGATTCTTAATTGAGGATAAATGCAGATGTCTATGGGCCACAGTATTCACTTACCATTCGGTGGACTGTGTGCTCGTTTGCCACTTTTATTCTATAAAATAGTCTAATATTTACTTTTGGGGACCCATTCCTCTATTTTTATTAGTTTTAACCATTTCTATTAATATTTTTAGAAAATCTGCCATAGTATCCGCTTACAATTAGGTAGACTGTGTGCTCGTTTATAACCCTAATTCTATTAAAAAATCTTACGATAAGAAGAAAATTTAGCCACGAAACCCTAAAAATTAAAGAATATGACGAAGTTGAACAAGGCTGCATATAAATTATACATTTGCCAGTTAGGGATATTTCGATAAGATGTTGTCGATCGTTGTCGATAGTGTCAACTGTCAATCTTTACAACAGAATCACAGAACACTATTACTCCTAGTGGAGAAGAACGACAACTTCATATAAAATAAAATAAATATGATATATACCCACTAACGCCATCTATGGTCAGCCCACCAATTCTCTTGTGTGGCGGGAAAATTTAAATGTTGTCCTTTTTTATTTGAGGTTTTTCGTTTGTCCAGTTTTTGTTTGGAGTATTTTTATGGGTTACCTATCGCAGCGCTGAATAAAAGAACATAATAAATTACAAATTTCTATTAATTTATTCAAAATACAAATTGAAATTAAAAAACATACATAACTAAAAAAAACTACAAAACTGTTTATTAGTAGACCACTGTCATCTTCAGAACGTGTTTTAGGTATAAATTGCAGAAGTGACAAGAAATTTTCCTTCCACAACATGTTCTACTCACTAATTACATATATGTCGTTAAACTGTTTTCACATTTGCCATTTAAATGCACAAAGTATTCCTCAACATCATACGGAGCTCCTGGAAACTTTCTCTTCTAGTGCAGTACATGCTATACTCATATCGGAAAGCTGGCTTAAGCCAGAACTCTCGTCCACGTCTTATAGTCTTCCAGGTTATATTTTACTCCGTAACGACCGCACTGGTAAAAGGGGCGGAGGTGTCGCTATATATCTGCGTAGTGATATACCTTATAAAATATTAAACACGTCTTCTTCTCTATATTCCGGTTCTATGGAATACATATTTGTCGAAGTTAATGTCAAGAGTGTTAAAGTGTTTCTTGGAGTTGCCTACTGTCCACCTCAAGTGGACTACTTCTCCGATTTGGAAGAAAATTTGTTGCCTTTCAGTTCTGCCTACACACATCACATTATCATGGGAGATTTTAACACTGACCTATTAGGGGTTTCTCTCAAATCTTGCAAACTGAGGTCTACCATGATGTCGCATAATTTCACTATTTTGCCTCTGAATGCAACACATCACAATTTCCATTCTGCTGACACGTGGATCGACCTTATAGCCGTCTCCTCCGTTGAACACGTTGTCAATTATAGACAATTCCCTGCTTCTGGATTTTCACGGCATGACTTGCTTCTACTGTCATATAAATTAAAGTCTCCCAAGCCTTTATCTGTGTCTATCGCTATTCGAAGTCTTGCTAGACTAGATATAGACAAGCTCAAGCGTGATGCGGATGCTATTAACTGGTCATCTGTGTATACTGCTTCCACAGTTGATGAAAAAGTCGACTTCTTTAACAGTAACATATTAGGATTGTATAATCAACATGCTCCTAAACGTGTCGTTCGACTTAAGCGTCCTCCTGTTCCATGGATCACGACTGGGGTAAGAATGGCTATGGCAAAACGCGACAGAATGTTTCCGCTTTTAAGAAGAATCGCACTGATCTAAAGTGGCAGGCATATAAAGCTGCGAGAAATCGATGCAATCAGATGGTGAGAGCTGCTAAACGCCGATATATCCACGAACAAGTACTTAATTCGTCTTCGGCTGATATATGGAAGTTTCTCAAAACGCTTGGATATGGAAAATCGCAATTTGACTATAATAGCCTAACCTTTTCTCCTGACGATTTCAATCGTCATTTTCTGTCTTCTCAAGCAGTTTCTGATATTTCTAGAGCTAATGCTATCTCATTTATATCTTCCATGCCTCCTTATTCTCACGAAACTTTCACTTTTTCTCCTGTAGACGAAGGCGAGATACGCAAAGCACTTTCTTCTATTAAATCGAAAGCCATTGGTTGTGATGATGTGAGTAGGGTAATGGTTATGCACATGTTGGATGCTGTTTTACCCGTGATAACTCATATCATTAATTTTTCGCTGATGAATGGTGTTTTCCCAACTCTCTGGCGTAAAGCCTTTATTATTCTCATTCCTAAATCCAGCGATTGCAACGCTATGTCCAATTTCAGACCAATTTCTATTCTGCCTTTTCTCTCTAAGGTTCTGGAAGCTGTTGCTCATAAACAGATTTCTTCTTTTGTTTTTTCAAATAATATTCTTTCTCCTTATCAGTCGGGTTTCCGCCCTGGTCATTCTACTACTACTGCTCTTCTCAAAGTGACAGAAGATGTTCGAGAGGGGATGGAAAAATCAAAACTGACCGTCCTCATCTTAATTGATTTTTCTAACGCATTTAATTCTGTTGATCATTATATCTTGTTGGCCCTTCTTTCTCATTTGAATATCTCGTCTTCAGCTCAGGAATGGTTCTCATCATATCTTCGAGGGCGCCAACAGGCCGTGCGCACTGGACATAATATACTATCGGATTGGTGTGATGTGTCTACTGGCGTCCCTCAAGGCGGTATAGTCTCTCCTCTTCTGTTTTCAATTTTTATCAATCTCATCACATTAAATCTCAAATGCTCTTACCATCTGTATGCTGATGATCTGCAGTTATATGTGCAAGTGGAACCCTCAAGCATCTCTAATGCTATCTCATTATTGAATGATGACTTGAAATACATCTCCGAATGGTCCACTGTGTATGGCATAAACGTGAACCCATCTATGTGCCAAACAATAATCTTAGGTAGCCCATGATTATTATCGAAACTAGATATTCCCACCATACCATCAATTATGTTTAAAAATAATGTCATACCATTCTCTCCTTATGTAAAGAACCTTGGTCTGTACGTTGACGGTTGCTTAACATGGAACAAACATATACAGGAGGTGAGTCGCAAAACTACTGGAACTTTGCGATCTCTATATCGATTAAAAAATTTTCTTCCCACCAATACCAAGATTTTACTTGTCCAGTCACTTATCTTACCGATTATTGATTATGTCGATGTGTGTTGCTCAGACCTGTCTCAACATCATCTTAATACATTGGATCGTCTACTTAACAATTGTATCAGATACATTTATGGTCTCCGTAAATACGACCATGTATCTTCTTTTCGTGCTCAGCTAAATTGGCTGCCTATCCGTCAGCGCAGACATGTCAGAATGCTCTGCACCATTTTCACGATTCTGAACGAT
The DNA here is from genome assembly GCA_033319125.1 of Parnassius glacialis. Lineage (NCBI taxonomy): Eukaryota > Metazoa > Arthropoda > Insecta > Lepidoptera > Papilionidae > Parnassius > Parnassius glacialis. The sequence continues at coordinate 26,236,796 of JAVANC010000029.1, read as the reverse complement.
CCATGTGCTCCCGAGTATCTGAAATCCAAATTTCAATACCTGGGAGATTCTCATAATCGCTCTCTCCGTTCATCGGCTAACCTTAAGTTACTCACTCCTTTACACCGTACTGGTTATTTATCTCAATCTTTCGCCCTCACGGCCATCAGACTCTGGAACGACATCCCTCTTGACATTAAAAAAGCTTTCAACAAGTTTCTTTTTAAAAATCAAGTCCGTAAGCATATGAAAAATTGTTGCAGGTTTGAACTAACATAGCTTTTATTTTCATACGCATATGTATATTTCATATTTGTTCTGACATAGATAATATTTATATGTATTGTGTATATATGTAGTGTATGCGTGTATATGTGTATGTATGTATTTATATATGTATATATTGTGTGTATTTAAGTATATATGTCTATGTATGTGTGTGTATATTTATAATTATATGTATATATGTATATACAATTTCTTTTCTTTTAGCGCTTTCTATTTTGATTACTGCTGCACCGCCTCTTGTTTGTCTATCTCTGTTTAGCCTAATGGTTGACTGGGAGAGAATGCCCTATGGCATTAAGTCCGCCATATGTACAACTTTGTGCATAAAAGCTTAAATAAATAAATAAATAAATAAAATATGAGAAAAATATATGAACCTTTTCTCATAATTTCACAAAGCTTGTCTAAGTGTAGACTTAACGCAACAATATTTAAAATTTTATGAGTCCGGATCCAAAAGTTATCAGATCCGTAATACAAAGTCTACAACCTATAATGTCTGCCTTGTAGGCTTATTAGTATTTTACATACATAACACACACTGAAACAGAAAAGAATCAGTATGAACTATCTCACATTTTATCGCAAACAATATAAAATAAAAAACCGCTACATTGAAGTTTCGTTCTATATATTTTTATATTAAGCTCTGAAAACTTATTACTACTTAATATATACATACATATATACATATAATCACGCCTCTTTCCCGTAGGGGTAGGCAGAGACCACTCTTTTCCACTTGCTACGATCCTTACATACTTGTTTCGCTTCGTCCACTTCCATTATTCCCTTTATACATGCTCTACGGTTTAGGGTACTTTTGACCTGGCCTTTTTTCAAGACGTGCCTGATTTGGTATTTTATTTTGATTTAGTATTTTAGTCTTGATTTAATATGTTTGACATCCATGCGTCATCGCCGACGCGTCGGGTATTTGTATATTGGATGCCTAATACTAGCAGGTGGTTCTAAGGTACAAAAATACATTTCTCGAACATGCATAATACTAACACAACTCTCCAGCAACTTAGTTCTGTCTATAAAGTTATTAGATGAGTTTAAACAAGAAAATAAAAATCAATATTGATCACAATTCACAATATCTCAATTAAGTATGCAAAACAATTATAAAAATAATGTATACTATGCAGCCACAAATCACAGAATGTCTACAATAACCAAAATAGTGTGGGTGTACCAGTCCCAAACCAGGTACCAGTTGTTGACCACTCATATATTCAATTGAATAAATTATGAAATGGCGGGTTTTTTTAAGATATCAATAGTTTTGTTATGTAGCCTAGACTATAACCAATCTACCGAATATCATTTTTTGCGAGAGTATGCGAAAAATATTGATACCTAGCTCTTTTTCTCGGACCAGTGTCTCGTTTACTGCTTTTCGGCCACCATTACAGTTAGACTTGCACGTCGACATAAGTTCAATATTTTAATATTACCTATTATTTCCTAATTACTGTCATCAAGTTGCATTATTTTAAAAGTATTGTGTTTATTTAAGTGCTATGCGGTGTTATTTTTATTACCTAAATAATGACATTATCAAGTATTTTTAAAGGTGGTTACCTACTGGAACACACCTTGTACTGAGTTCCTATTGTTGACCAACTGGTTTGCAACTGGTTGCTTATGGTGTTTCTTTTATTGTTCTTTTTTTCATAGCGATGCCATTGTTTGACAATTTAGAGCTAATCTTAAGTCAATTATTATAATCGTTTTATGCGGTGTGCCCCAGTTGTTGACCACTGGTTTGCTATTAGTAAACCTGAAAACCACCAGATTAGAGTTTTAACTTTTATCGTTGTTTTAGATTGAAGATAGACCCGAAAATACTTTTTTAAATATAGAGAGCTAAATTTGCTTAAGTATCTCGATGAAATTCATAAAGGCGCTAAAATAAGGCGAAAATGTCGAAAATATCATATCCCTCACCCGACTGTTACCAACAAACTGAAAATGAGACATTCTCAACGGAAATTGGGACCACCAAGTCAACTCTCACCAATCTTGACCCTACAAGAAGAGTTTGTATTATCTAGGTAGATTAACGCTAACGCTAAAAATGATTGTTTATTGGAAACAGTTATCCAAATAATAAGAGAGCACATCTTTAACTGATCTTGGACCTGGATTATCAATCCAACAGCCAGAAGAAAAGGAAGTTACCCTACTCCCACAGGATTTTTTATAGGATAAGGGTGACAAACGAGCACAGAGTCCAACTGATGGTATGTGGTTGCTGTGGCCCATAGACATCTGCATCTATCCTCGATTACGAATCAAAATGCAGATGCATTGTTAACCGTGAGGACTAAGATGGAATGTCTCGTTTCCAGTAAAAAGAGTATTCGGTTCTCTACACTCACTGTACGAAACAGAAGCGTTATGCTGATATTTTACGCTGGTATTCTGTGAGAGCGTGGTCCTGCCTCGGGCCAACTGACCCATTCGTGCTATAACTATACTACTAATACAGCTATAACATGGCTCCACGTAAAAAATCTTGAAGCGACACCACCAAAAGCCAAAGGTAGCCAAGCACCTTAACAACTATTTCCCTGGGAAAATCAAAAACATTGATGGATGTAACGCTGAAGTCAGTACTATGATGTTATCATCTGCGACCATTTTCAAATGGCGTGAAAAAGAAGATTATATTGTATGACCGTGACAGCATCATTAAAGTTATAAAAGCACCTGTTTCTATAAATACCAAAGGTTCCTACAAGGTTGAAGATATGACCAAATTTTGCAATGAATCCTGCTAATATTAAAAATGTGAAAGTTTGTGAGGATGTGTAGATGTGTTACTCTTTCACGCAAAAACTACTGAATGCATTTTATTGAAACATTAAATAATATAGCTCATACATTAGAATAACATATAAGCTATATTCATATTCATAAAAATATTGTGTAAATTGACCAAAATATAACAATAAATGTGTACGTCTGAAGAAAAACTGTCATCTGCGAGCTATTTTGGCATAAACACGCATCACGCAAAAACCTGTGATCCGATTTGAATGGGACTTTTACTGGCAGATATTTGATGTTATAAGGAGTAACTTAGGCTACTTTTATTTTAGAATTCCGCGCAAAAATTCAACGCGCAATCGCGTGGAACAGCTAGTATAATATAAAGCTCTCTAGATCTTTTGGTAATTTTACAGTTTCCAGATAAGATTTTGTCAAAATCGCCTACCTCAGTATGATGAGACTGATTTATTTAATTCAAAGTCTGTGATAGGTGATACTGATAATTTATGTGCAAAGCTATTTTTTAATTGTAGTTTGCTAATAAGCGTTGTTAACGTTAATGTTCTAATTTTCATGTTTGTCTTCTAATTAGTTACCTTCGACTGTCCATTAAAATTGGTTCTAAGTCTAGACAAACTTTCAGTCATCATATGAAAATCAATTTGTGTAACAAAATAGTGTTTTATTTTCAATTAGCTACCTTTTCTTGATAAGTTTTTCAGTGGTCAACTATTGGCGCAAAAGTGGTAATTTATTGGAGCGCACTGGTCAAACTTAGGCACATTCCAGTTTTTCGTATAACTAATGAAATCTATAAAAAACTTAAATATTTGGAATCAAATAATTTATCTATATTGCAACATTAGTGATCAATAAACAACTTTGTATATACATTTCTATGTTAAAATTAAATAATACCAGTTCAGAGCATTTCGAAGTGAAAATGTAACTGGCTTGGGACTGGTACACCCACCCTATCAATATTTATATCAAAAACTTTTTTTTTCTTTCCAATGATATGTTAATATAATAACGCGACAAAATTTGGCAGAGATAGTAATTTTCCTAAAAATTTGAGAGTGTCTAATTTATCTTCAGCAGAATCTTACTAACTGTTACACACAAAGACATTTAAGTAGTAGATATATTTTAAATCTCTTTGGTTACACAGGACATTTATCTGACAAATGACAATAATGACATTCAGCCCCCGTACACATTTTAATCCGCCTATACAAAGTTGATCGGGTCTGCGATTAGATATTTTAGTCCTACCAGAAACGAATATAATTTTCTACACATTAAAAATCAAAACAGGAAAACAGAACATTTTGTTTCTTTTTTGGCCAATGATATGTTGATATAAGAACGCAAAAAAGTGGCAGAGATAGTAATCTTCCAATGGAATACTCAAAATTTGAGAGTACCTAATTTATCTTTAGCAAAATCTTACTAATTGTTATACAGGACATTTATCTGACAAATGGCAATAGTGACATTCAGCCCCCGTAGGCATTTTAATCCGCCTATACAAAGTTGACCGGGTCTGCACAGACTACTAAGATGATACTACGCTAAATAACAGAATTTTGCGTATTTGTGATTATTTTAAATTAATGTTTTAAATGCATAGGCATTTAAAACATTAAAATTATAAAATGTGATCATTTTTCACATCCATTTGTGTACAAAGCGTATGTCAAAACGCTCAAAAACAAATTGTAAATGATACAGCTAAACATATCAATCGTACCTACGCATTAAATTGATAATAATGAGAGATTTCTCTCAGAGATTAGATAGAATGGGTCAACTCTGCCGGGGTAGGACCACGTTCTTACGGAATACTAGCGTAAAATAGCAGCTAAATGTTACTGTGTTTCGAATGTTCAGTGTAGACAACTGGAGACCCTTTTCACTGGAAATGGGGTATTCTATCTTAGTCTTCAGGGGTGACAATGCATCTGCAATTTGATTCATAACAGTGGTAGAGCCAGGCGGCAGCTTTTGTTGTCGCATGGATGGGCCGGCTCGAACCGGGGTGGTACTACGACCTCACAGAATACCAGCGTGAAGTAGAGGTTTACCTTTGCGTTTCGCTTGGTGAGTGCAGTGCCGGAGGCCCTTTTTACTGGAAATGAGGCATTACATCCTAGTCCTCACTGGTGAAAACGCATCTGCATTTTGATCTGTAACAGAGGACAGATGTAGATGTCTATGGGCCGCAGCAACCACAAACCATCAGGTGGACTGTGTGCTCGTTTTTCACCCTTATCCTATAAAAAAAGGATAGATTTAAATGTCTATACGTGACAGAATTCACTTTTATTCATTTAGGTGGATTGTGTACTTGTTTGTCACCCTTATTATATAAAAAAGTGACAATCACGTAGCCGACAAGTAGCGTGTTCTTTTTATAAAATTGAAGTGACAAACAAGTTTACAGTCCACCTGATGGTAAAAGGCTACTGCTGCCTATGGACACTTGTAACCAACTTCAAACAAAAAAGACAGATACGTTGTCACCTCTCATAACCAAGAGGGAAAGCCTCTCAGCTTGTAAATATACTAACTCTATACTCTTGAGATCGGTACAGTAGAGACACGCCAGGTGCTTGGTGGGATCAATAGGTAAAAGCGTAGTATTTACCTAGACTTCTAGATAGAATAGGAGTCCTAATAGAACTATAATAATTTTTTTGACGTGTGCTGCTAAAGACTGTAATGATGATGACGATGTGTACTGCTGACCTAACAGAAGCACACCACACTATCTTGTTACTTTTTTATAGAATAAGGGTGACAAACGACCACACAGTCCACTTTATGGTAAGTGGTTGCTGTGGTACATAGACATCTACATTAATCCTCGATTATTTTATTTTTTATTTTATTGATAGAACCACAAACGGAATAACATGTTGTTTTGACAAAAAATGTGACAATAGGCTTAGGAACTAAGATTTACATGTTTCAATTTAAAGGTTACAGTTACAGCATGTTTAAAAAAGACGATAACTGTACGATAACTTAATAATTGTTACAAGTACGAGTAAAATATTAATATAAAACAAACAAAAACAATAAGACAATACGAAATATATGAAAATTAAAAATATATAAAAATAACAACATTTATATCGAGTTTATATAAAATTAATTAAGAATCAAAATGCAGATGCATTGTCACCCCTGAGGACTGAGATGGAATGCCTCGTGTCCAGTAAAAGGGTGTCCGGTTTTCTACACTCACCATACGAAACACAGCAGCATTAAGCTGCTATTTTACGCTGGTATTCTGTGAGAGAGTGTTCTTACCTCGTTCGAGCCGACCTATTCGTGCTGCAACCACAATATAGCTGCAGCATGGCTCTGCCACGTAAAAGTCTACTGGTCTCATAAGAATTCACTATGGGAAAAGCCAGGAAGATCTGATGACATCTGATAAATGTATCATCACCATTGTAGCCTGTCACAAATCTACTGCTAAACTAAGGAATGCCACAAAACACAATCCTAAGCCACCTGCATCCATTGACTTCCTTCATATTATACCTGAACCTCACTCTATATAGTGGGGGCTAACCTCCACTTCATTTATCGATACGAGGCTGCCACTAGATAATTTATTTTTTAGTTTTCGGTTCTTTGAGCAATATAAATGGCCTATTGTCACTTTGTCTTACTGATAGGATATAGATATCACACGGTATTACCACATCCCATATACCAAGCCGGTGTCATGGATCCACGTCAAAGATATGAGAAGTCTGATGCAATTGCGGCAAATTCTATCTATGTGATAAACCCACTTATAGCAGTGCGTTGTTTATGAGCCGATGAGAAACATAATGATTCCATCTAGAATCGTAAGGTAACTCAACGAGACAAAAATAAATGTAGCAAAATAAAATCTCATTGTTAAATAATTTTTATTTTTACATACACATCTGGTAGATATTGTGTATCTAAATCTAGGCCACATACATTTGCATTGAGTAGAATACATAATATATGTTTTATTAATGCAGTACATTTTATTTGTTATTATTTACGGAAGACTGAGTTGGAGCCAAGCTTGTGTCAATAGAATTGAAATTATTTGCTACGCTTTTAAACACAGTTGGTACAAATCTTTATCTAAAAACTTAACCTATTTTCCGGATATAATGAGTTAACACGATTGTATTTATAACTCCAGTTGTTACTTTCATCGGGTTTGTTTTCATAGCTTCCATGTATAATTTTTGTATTAATTTTTTTATAGTCAGATCTAACATCTAAGCTTCTTGTTGGTTCCATTGCATATGAATTATTCACTATTTCAGTTGGCGTCAATTTAGAATTAAGATTTTGAATGGTTCTTAGTTGTTTATCCAGAAGTGCCTCGTCCACTTTCATAACTTCGGATTTTACCAATGCACCATTATTAGTTACTAGGTTTAGAAGTTCTTGTTTCCCTACGCCTTTTAAATTTGGAGAAACTTCTGCGACATTAGATGCATTTAGTAATTCGTGATATAATTTAGCTGGTTCAGATCTTAAATGTGGTTTTCTTTGCAGCAAATCCCGAAACTTGTAAATAAAAGATTCATAAGGCAGACGGTATTTCACAAAATAAGTCGGCTGGTATACTACTGGATTATTTTGCTTCAATACATAAGTTAGTTCAACAATACCGGAGTTATCAGGAGCGGAATTCAATTTAACGAAATTAGACATGCCAACTATCCGTTGCAAATTAGCTAAATTGTTCGATGCGTGCAACTGTTGATTTACATGATTGCGGTAATCAATTAATTTAGAAACAGGGAAAGGATTTGCGTTATTGTATGACGTCTGATACTCTGGGTTTCCGTTTGGAACATTATTTGCATGATTGGGATTCTGATTGACAAAATCTACATTTCCATATGCCGGCTCAGTATTTCCATTGTTTCCATAATATTTGTTATTTCCCGTGTTGTATGGAATTTGGTATACATAATTGGTAGAGGCTTCACTCGGGTAATGATAGGTATTTTGGTTAAGAGGGTTTAGATTTGGATTTATATTATACGCTTGCAAATAAGGATACTTCATATTTTGTGCAGCCATTAGTAACTGTTGTAGAGGTTGGTTATTTTGAAACTTAGATTGCAGTAAATAAGCCAATATGTTATTTTTGTTGTTGCCCAAATTAAGCGATGATAATACATCGGTAATGTTGCTGCTTGCAACCTTTTCAGAATTATCTTGTAAATAAATATTCAAAAGATTTTCTGCACTACTTGCAATGTTATGCTGGTTTTGAACTTTAGCATTATCATCCATAGGAAAGTTGTTTAAGAGTTCATTCATATCCACAGTTTTCTGCTCATTTAAAGCATTGCCTTCTGTATTATTAAATACTTCACTTTTAGATGGATGCGATGAAACAATTTCGCCGTCATTAGTGATGGTTTTATACCACTCAGTCAATTTAAATGCTAAATCATTTTCTGAATGACTATTAGAATTAATTAAATGAGCAATATTTGATAGGTGATCTAGTTTAGATTTTGCACCTTCACTAACATCATTTAACTGTTCAGTTTCCCCGTAATCTTTAGGAACCGACATAATCTGGTCACTTACTTCCTTTGATGCCTGACTTTTTATAAGGCTATCTATATCTTTAGTCGATTTAAGTGATTTTTGACTGTTTAACATATTAAATAATGTATTTGGTGCATTATTATTTTCGTGATTTATTGTAGAATGTAATATGTTGTTGTTACCGTATAAATTTGCTGTTTTAAGAATTTGGAGTATTTCTGAGAGTGCCTGCTTGCAATTAACGTCTTCTATACTAGGGAGTTCGTATTGTACTGTTAGTTTTGTTTTCAGTTTCCCGCCTACATTATTGTTTTGTAATAACTGTTGTATTGCCTTATTTTTAATTATGGGAATTATTAAGCTTTCATGTTTGTCATAGTTTTCCGGAGGCTGGCCATTATTTACTAGAGTATTGTCATTTTCAATATTATCCCCGTGTAAGTTGGAAGATTCTTTTAATATTTCATTGTCCTCATTTAGTAATTTTGTAAGTATTTCTTGAATTTGTATCAATATTTCACTGGCTGGACAGATGTTAGGCACCATCCGTTCACTTTTTGTCCCTAGTCGGACCTAAAATATAAGAAGTTAATGAATGTCTGTAATTTATTAATAAATAAATAAATTTGTTATACCTTTGAATCAATATTTTGGTTAAAGTAGCCTGGTACTAAACGTTGTAATTTGGTTTCCGACTCCAATATATTGAGAAGGTCCTTTTCACCCTGTCAAGAAAAAAAAAATTGATATCTCTTTAGGGCATGGTTTTTAATTTGTCAGTAAAGTCATGATTTCAAACAAAATTACACCAAAACACTCTCTTTAATATAATAATTAACAGAAACAGGCGTTATTTCGCGGAAATTGTTATATTAACGAAGACAAAAAATCAACTAGCTAAGATCCGTGTAATTAAATAAAAAGATGTCTCCTGCCTAGTTTGAAGAGCACCTCCCGCTCTCATGTATAGTCTAATACTAGAACGTTTTACCAAAAAGCCAATTTGGCTTTCGAAAAGCTTAAGCACTATGGATAGCCTCAGTACACTATTGACTGACATCCGCATTTCTTTTTAAAATGAATACCTTGTTGTCTTTCTTGATGTTTCATCCGCATACGACAATGTACTTCTTCCTGTACTCAGTCAAAAAATGCTGAAGCTGAGTATACCACTGCAGATAGTAAACTATATATCAAACTTTTTCTCTTCTCGGTCTATTTTGTTAAACTTTCAAAACTCACTACTCGTCCCCCCCCCCCCCCCTCCCCGACATATATGGAAAGGTCTTCCATAAGGCTCAGTCCTCAGTCCTATTCTCTATCTACACTTTCGATTTAGATCTTGCAGTCAATTCATTTTGTAATGTCCTACAGTATGCAGATGATTTAGCCCTATACAGTTCTACAGACAACCTGTAACTTACCTTTACTTTGTTTGTTAAATAAATATTTTTCTTTTCTAAGAATAAAATATAATACTATTTTAGTCGTATGGTTATTGTAATAAAATAAGAATATAAATAATAAACAAGTAGCAAAGAACCTTTCACTACGGGGTTTCATTTTAAAACGCCAAACTCTCCTGCGGGTGTACGCCGCAGGCGGCGACAAGCCGGGCACATACATACGGAATTCCGTTTCGGGATTCCGTTTCGATATTCTGATTCGGAATCCCGAACGCAGCAAGTCCATATAAAATCTATGACCCGCCACACACGTACGGTAGTTTTCCGTTCGAAATTTTGCGGGCAAAACGGGATTCCGTATGTGTGTGGACGACCTGTTCGGAATTCCGAAACGGAATTCCGTACATATGTGGCGGGCCTAAACGCCGCGGTGACGCGTTTTGACAAAATGAGGCTCGTGACAAGGCGGCGCGACACAAAGGCGACCACATCTAAGCGAACAGACTATAGCAGTAGAAGTCCGTATGTGTAAGTATGACTCTATCGTCTACGACCCTATCATGCACTGCTGTGTTTCGATCGGCCAGTATAACTACGGGCTATGAGCCATTCCATCTTAATTCTCAGAGGTGATAACGCGTTGTAACCTTCGTTGCTTGGAACTGTTGCAGGTGTCCATAGGATGTAGAACCACAGCGACGCATCTGTAAAGCATCTATTTTTTTCTTCTTTTTTTAACTTTAGCTTTACACTATGATTTTCTCCTGATCAGGCAATTTACATAATATATCAATTTCTCAAGAGCGAACATCCAGAACCGAAACAATTATTAGTAGGCCAATAATACTTTTTACATTTATTTAACATAATAGAAATTTACACTGTTACAGTTTTACAATCTGCCAAACGGCTCAGTTGGTTTTCTTTATTTTTTTTATAGAATAAGGGTGACAAACGAACACGCAGTCCACCTGATGGTATGTGGTTGCTGTGGCCCATAGACATCTACATCTATCTTCGTTTGCGAATCAAAATGCAGATGCGTTGTCACCCGTGAGGACTAAGATGGAATGCCTCTTTCCAGTAAAATGGGTCTCCGGTTCTCTACACTCACCATACGAAACACAGCAGCATTAAACTGCTATTTTACGCTGGTATTCTGTGAGAGTTAGTTTGTTGGCAAATAAAAAATTTTCCATGCGAAATTCGAATCAACGGCCCTTAGCGCTGCAACTCATTGCTAAGCCACTGATCCGTCAAGTATCTAATCTTGTTTTCTTTTTTTAAAACGTTACCTCCAAAACCACAATTATTTGCAGGCCATACAAATATTTGTACCGTGGGGGATTAGAACTGGCGGCCTTCAGTGCTGCAACTCATTGCTAAGCCACTGCGCCACGGAGCCGTCAAGTACCTAATCTAATCAATATATATCAAAAAATATTTACCGCATCCTCTAATCGAACGGCGTAAACTGCCCAAAGGAGCACGAACAGCTTCGTCAACATATTTCCACTGTCTCGATATTAACCGCTCAATTATATATCATTAGTTTGCCTCTGCAATATGTTGTCAAATTATCGACTGTGAAATTACCCAGGCGATTATATCGAATTAACGAATGCCTTGCATGTAATTACTACGAGCAAATTCAAACGTAATCAAGTGTTAAATATCCAATATAGCTACGCACGTTTGTACGTGCTAGAACCACGCTGCAGCTATATGAGTCATACAAGATCAAAGGTGGCAATCTGAAAGTAGTCAATTTGTGGTAAAATGAAAAAAAACATTTGCTGCGGGTTTTGGACGGGGGGGGGAGGGGGGGGGGGGGATTTAATTAATTTTTGAAGTGAAAACTTCTTAATCTGTCTTCTATCGTAATCTCATCATCATCCTCGTCTCAGTCATCGTTGTGATTTAAAACTCAATGATGCAACGTTTACGGCACGTCGAGCAGGGACGAGTAGGCACGAGGCCGAGTAGCGAGAAAACCTGAACACGAGTATGTAATCTCCTTATGTGTGTATTCAGCCCGAGTGTTCGCCTGTTCTCCACTCGATGTCGGTTTTTTAGCACGAGTTAAAAAACTGCTCGTGTGTATTCGTATCGTTGTTTACATACTCGTCATTATTCGCTTGTAGGGTTGCCACCCGTACTTTATTTATAATAAAGATTTGAACGCTATTTCGAGCGAACGTATAGTTGGTTTTTTTATTTTATGAGACCAATTAAGTAAGTAAAAATACGTTATTTCACCTATTTTACGATCTTCAAGATTTTATTTTAATGTTTACTAAACAAACGAATTATATACATACATTACTTAAAGATGTCAATGCTACATAACGAGTTATATAAGAATAAGTTATATGCGCAAGGAACAAATTTTGATAATTTTTCTGTTTTATCCACTTTACAATACTGGCAAAATATTTGTCTTTGTAGTATTTTTTTATATTTATTTTTGTACTTTAATTCATATCTATCAGTCTGCTATCCATCCCATCACTTCAGCGTTATTTACCGTTACAGCCTATTAAAGTCCACTGCCGTACATAGGTCTCCACATAGATTGCCTCATATTAATTAATTAGTTATTGGCCATAGTTGTCATGGTAAGTGGGTTGGCAACCGCAGTTTTTTGTTTTCAGTAGTTATTAGGAAGAAGCTTTTACCAACTTCCTGGTTTTTTTCCGTCTTTCGCCTCTTACGACACCCACGGAAGTCGGGAGGGTATGACTACACAGTAATTTCAGCGTTATTTATAAAGTTTATTCTTTAATGAACGCTAGGGGAGGGGATGAAAGGAACAGTGTTATTTAAACTTAGACATAGAAAGTAGTTAAATATAATGTGTGGAAAAAACAATGTATGGAAATAACATATCAAATCAATTCTAATACTTTATTTTCACTTGTACTTTATTTTTTATCTAAGAGAAGTATATATTATTTTATTTACTCAAAAAAAGGTGGCAACCCTATTCGCTTGACCCGTGAACTTTTAAACTTTATATTTCTTATAAATTAATTTTAAAAAGCATATCTGCAGTATACACGCGGTACAAGTGAAACCTTTTTTTTTCTTCCATTTCTTGGCCGGCACGGTTTGTGCGTCAGCCATGTCTTCCATTTATCAATGTATAATTATCCTTCATAGTACAAATGTATAATTATCCTTCATAGTACACTGCTTCACAATATGTTGATGCGTCACATTGTGCAGTCCTTGGGAAATTTTGACGGCAACTTGAGCCAGCAGACAGTTGGCAATGGTATCTCAAGGCGCCTAAGCAGACAACCTTATCTTAAGAATCACATCATCATTAGAGCACTTGTTTCATCGTTTCCACTAATAGTTCACATGCGCAGACACTTAATACACAAAATCGCAACACTTTTACATATCAAAGTCCATTTCAAACTATTATTTAAACAATAATACGGGAGCAGCAAACAGCCGCCGGTCAAGTTCCCGCCAAAACTCCAAGTGAAACCTTCAAATGAAATGAAATATGTATAAATGATATTATAATTTATTTGATATATATCAATCACAAATGCGGCATAATATATACGATATAATTTTAATTTTATAGCAAAATAAATGTTACAATCTTTATTTTTAGACATGTAGAGCCTAAATTTTAGTGTATTAATTAAATCAAAAGAATATTTTCTTTCGACTAAAATTGCTTTGTAGCAGCGACGTTCTATTTCATTCTATAGATAAAGTCATTTCATCGAACAAAAATTGATTGACTCCCAAGGTGGTCCATAAATTGGTAAGATATGAAATCGTGGATTGTTAAGAATGGTTTGGATGTGATAATTTTATTCAACAAAATTAATGACTAAGCGAACTTACCTCAAGTGAAGTTCTATCATAATTATGTGCTTCGTCCGAAAATATTAGTAACTGGAGCTTATTAAACACATGTAGTATCACGTGTAGGATTTCCCACTCGCACTATAGTTGAGAATCTAAAACTTTAAATCCCCTCCTTTCCCCTTCTTCCTCCGGTCATGGGAGCGGGGAGGACCCCACTCCACGTACCATCCATAGATTCTGCCCTTGATATGTCATTGAATTTGGAGCTGATCACAACAATTTTGATATTTCTTGGATAATTGGGTACCAGACGAGCGGGCGGAAGTGAGTTAATAATCTCCTCGGATGAAGCACCTCTTATAATTATGATAGTACTTTACTTAAGGTAAGTTCGTTTAATCATTAATTATACTCCGTGCTTCGTCCTCTAGATTAATAACTAGAACTTATGACAGACATGTGATAATTGAGTGCGAGAACTGGAAATATCAAAATCCATATAAAGAGGGTAAAACTATTCTATATTTGCTGGTCATCAAAGGTTTGATAAATACATGCTCGTTATTATTTGTACTATATATTACTTTATTAGCTTACTATTGCAAAGAGCGAAAATTTTAAGTAAAAGTTAGCTTCGTTTACCCTGAAAATCAATTGAGATAACACAAACAATAAAAAATATTTTAGTAAGGAACGATCTTCATGAATAATAAAGAAATCAATTTAACCTCCACACATATTGGGGGTAATCATATTAGAAATTGACACGTCTAGAAGATTTCTTTGACAATTAACATTTTAAATTTTGTATGAAACCCACACACAAAACTTATGCTTATGCAAACTTTTTGAATTAATCTGCCTGGTTATAAAGTCGAAATGTAATATTTTTGCCACAGAATAACTACGTTCTAATGTTAGGTAAAAATACCATTACGAATAGCCATAAAAGAGGAAACAGATTACGTTATCATTAAATAACACAATGTACTCAACATTGCATTATAAATATATGTAAGTGATTTCATTAGTTACGGACGACATTTGCGAACGTAACTTATCGTCGTTGTTTAAGATATTCAATTACGTTTTTAGTTAAGGATGAAGAACATTTTGCCATTTGGTTTGGGTGTCAAACACGTTTGATATGAATTGTTGGAAGTTATTGCCACATTAACCCTTTCGCTCTCCCGTGCACTACAAGTATGTACCGCTAACATCGCACCGCATGGGGGATATGTAAACATACGCAACTTTACATTATCAGAAGTCAAAGCAGGTATCAACAAATTAAAACCCGGTAGTTCTGTCGGTCCCGATAAGGTTCCTACTTATATATTAAAAGGATGTAAGGAACATATTGCACTCTCCCTTTGTCATATATTTAATCTGGCTCTGCATAGTGGCACTTATCCCGAACAGTGGAAGCTATCTCGTGTCACCCCCATTCCAAAATCTAGTAACAGGTCCTCTGTTGAGGATTATCGACCCATTGCGATTCTCTCATCCCCTGCCAAGGTCTTTGAACATATTGTACATAAGGTCATTTACGAACAGTTAAAATCCTATTTATGCGACGAACAACATGGTTTTCGACCTGGTCGCTCAGTAGAGACGAATCTTCTTTCGTTTGTGGATTACATTTCGCAGAGTCTAGATAAAGGTAGGCAGGTAGATGTGCTATACCTCGATTTTAAAAAGGCGTTTGATAAAGTGGACAATGACATACTGTTACTAAAGTTATGCGCTATAGGATTTACGCCGAAACTACTATCCCTTTTTTCAAATTATCTTCGCAATCGGCGCCAATATGTTACCCATGGTTGTTACCTATCCCAATCATACCATACTCGCTCCGGAGATAGTCAGGGATCGGTAATCGGTCCACTCTTATTTCTTATTATGATCAACGATCTTGTTAGCGTCGTTAAGCATGCTAAATGCTTACTTTACGCAGACGATTTAAAAGTGACACTTGAAATAAATGAAAATTTAGATCACAGTCATCTTCAAAGTGATATCGACCGGGTCTACCAGTGGAGTATTGACAATAAAATGTTATTTAACACGAGTAAATGTTATGTTATGACTTTTAGTCGCAAATTACAGCCTCTACAAGCTACGTACACTTTAGGAGATAATGCTCTAACGCGCGTGACAAACATAAAAGATCTTGGCGTGACTTTTGATTGTAGCTTAACTTTTCATGCACATATATCCGCCTTGGCTGTTGACTGTTACAAATGCCTCGGATTCGTTTTGCGCAATGCCCGAGAATTTCAAAATACAGAAGTAATCAAACAATTATGTAACACCTTAGTGAGGAGTAAATTGGAATCAGCGGCATGTGTTTGGAATCCTTATGAGTCTAAGTATGTTTTGACCATAGAAAAAGTTCAAAAGGCCTTCTTGCGTTTTTTTTATAAAAAAATATACGGATACTATCCGTTTTTATATCCCACACAATTTTTGTTGGGTACCTTAGGGTATAATTCTCTTGCAGTTCGTCGTTCTCGCAACATAATTATCATTGTACTCAAAATTCTAAGAGGCGTAATAGATGCCCCTGAACTTCACAATACCTTATGCAAGATCTATGTGCCTGACCACTACTTGCGACATAGGCCATCTCGCCGGCCTAGATTACTCGCGAAGCCGTCATCGCGCACGCTGTCGCGCGCTAATTCCCCACTATGTCGAATGCACAGCGCAATCAACGATCTTGTGAGGGCTACACCTGACTTTGATATATTTGCGGATAGTTGGAATGTGCTGTTGTCAGCTTGTTTACGATCTTGCGAAAGCAATGATATATAATTTGTATTTTTCTTAGTATAGTTTTAGTTACAGCATAGTTTATTCTCATGTACCTTTCAAAATTATTAATTACTGTAATTGGAGTAAAACCGTTGTAATTAATTAAACAAATAAATAAATAAAAAATAAATATAGGTCATTGCTATTGTCTTACTATTGTGTTTTAAAACAGGACAGTGAACGTGTTAACTAGTAAATTATTTATCTTTTCATCAAACTGCAAGAAAGCAATTTTACTAAAAGTCCCTCCATGTTTTCCTTCCAGAATTGATCCTCTTTTTATGAATTCAAATTTAATTTTAACATTGCCTATCCACCACGGGACGGGAAGTCTGCAGTCTGTGAATATATTCATTACACATTGAATTTCGGTGCTTCAAGTCAGCTATATATTCACCGAGAAAAAAAGTTTTACATGCTCCACCTCTTCTTTCCTAGCCTGAACAATACGATGCTTCGCCGTTTGTTCCCACTATTGACAAACTTAATGAGGGCATCCACGACTTTTTCTGCCACCAGGGCGGCGCCACTTTAGAGTGAGGTAAAATATTTGACAGATTTCATAGCGGGAACGATAATTTCTTAGGAAAATGTAATCTTTAAGGTTTCTTTCTGTATTATTAGTTATATTTTATATTAATTACATTAGAAATGAATAAACCAAACTATAAATATAACTAAAAGACGACTTTTAAACAAAAACGAGTTATAATGTGCAAAAAATATTAAAAATCAAAACACTGACGCATTGTGTTGTGTATTAATATAATACTCTAAATAATGATAAACTATTATTTAAAACTAATTTCTCAATTAACTGACACTGTGTAACAAAAACTTTACCTCAGTCATAACTAGCGACATCTGGTGAGTGAAAGATTATTAGCCCTCATTACGCGGTGCTTCATACAACGGCTTGGTGGGATGTCTCCATAGGCAAGAACAATATGAGGCTGGATATATCCAGCACCAGTAGATATAATTCCTGCTACAACTTCCTGATTTATGCCAATTGTATTATCGCCTTAGAGCACGTTTTCGAGCTTTAAATTCTCAACATACATTTTGCAAAAAAGTTTATCATTTTAATGAAGGCCAGCTCTTTTTTTTACTAATACTGCTGCTCAAGAAATTTCAATCATTCTCCTATCTTTTGGCTAACATTCTTTTACTGCACGCATTGATCACTGCAAGCAATTATTGTCGAAATTTTATCTCAATATTATGACTAAATTGATTATTAATAGTAGAATAGTTCTCCTAAAGGTGATATTATTTTGTTCCTTATTTATGATTGTTACTTATTTCAAAGTCATTATGTTTAAAAGTAATAAATTTTTTAAAGTCTTAGGCGTTACCAAGTTTGTCTCTGAAGTTACTTTTTGTCACTTAATTTAAATTTTCGTTTTTAAACGCGGCGATCTTCCTGCCTACATCATAATCTATATTTTTATATCTTAATATACTGTAGATAAAAGGACATCTGTAGGAAAGATTTTTTACGTTTATCTTATTACCTATTTAGTTTTAATGAAAGGTTTGTTTTTTTTTTATGTTGGTAACGCAAGATACAATTTATTGATTACTTTTAAGATAAAAACTAAACAATAGTTGAGACAGACTTTATTACAGCAATTAATTTTGGGTAGAAAAGTAAATAAAGACTACGAATCATTTATATATTAGTTTTACTCAGACTATATCGATCACTATACTTATATAGGTTACACAGTATACAATTTTTAGAGTGTGCTCATACATTTTCGCAAATTGTGGCCAAATAATAAATGAACATCGTGACCCTTTGAAACATACAAAGTAGTTGATATTTCTAACACACTTTTCGTGTCGGAATGCACATATTAAATATTTATTTTTCGAAAAAATATTTTGCCTAACCTCTCCAAAGTGTGGGTCGAATAGTTGATTGACCCACATATCAGTCCCGATTGACTAGGTGTCGATAGTTGTAGAAACGTCTTACATGGAAATTTCTAGAATGTTCTTGACTATCCTCTTTCTGCTTCTCGATACTAGAGGGCGCTAGTGGTAGCTAATTTCGTCATGTAATATGTATTAAGGGGCTACTCCATGCGAACGTCCTTGAGCATTTTGTGTGCCGTGCCGCGCCGACTCGCTACAATATAGGATCGCGTAAGAAATAATATGTAAGACGCCACCTACTGTACGGACGTAGAATTTTTTCAACATCAATAAACTATTTTATGGAACTACTCACAGCGTACAACGATAAATGTATTTTAATTTTTTTATTCGATATATTAGTTGCATTATATTAGAATTATGTATTCTCATATATTATCTAATTATGACATTTTATAATTAACTATATATTAAAAATGAAGTATTGAAAATTGTGAGTTTAAAAGATACCTACTCACTATAGGTAAATAGATAGATAGCTCGCCTTTTGTACAAATATTTGGTGCAATAAAGAATAAACAAATAAATAGGATGTTTCGTAGAGTGAGAGTAATATAGAATGAGAGTCGTGGAGGCAGTTTACAAACATAAATTGCACAAGGACAAACATCCAGACCCGGAACAATTATTTGTAGGCCTTACAAATTTTGTTCCGTGCGGGATTCGAACCCGCCGCCCAACATATTTCTTGCGTAACAACTGATTGCTAAGCCAATGCGCCACGGAGCCGTCGCCAGGTTATAGGTAAAGTGACCATACGTCCCGTTTTAAACGGGACTGTCCCTTTTCTCGGTCACCTGTCCCATTGTCCCCAAATAAAGCTCCGGGACACAAAATTGTCCCGTAACTCGTTGGAGGGAAGTATTCAAAGCCAACAATCTTCAACATAATTTTTTTAATCGAATATATTTTATGTCTACCTGGTACAAATTCGTACAAAAGAGTATTTTTTTATTTTGAATAAATTGTGGGCGTCTGAAATAAACACTTACGGTTCCAGTTCTAAAGGCGATGTTGTTAACAAAGATAACAATAAAAAAACTTGAGCAGAATTTTATTCTTATTTAAAATCATCACCAACTTTATTAAAGCAAATTTAATCCACTGACAAATGTAATTAATAATTAAAAAAAATATGTTGCATGTAATAATTACCGTCTATACCGAATATAATTTTGTAGTGAACACTAATTGTATAAAGTTATAGTTTTTATAGAGTATAAATAAACCCATGTCCTGTTTTGAGTTAAAAAATAAATGGTCAGTTTAGTCTTTTTAGTTAAATTTAGTTTTAAAAATGTTTAGTTTATAGTAAAAAGTAGATATATTAGTACCTACTTAGATACTTTTTACCGAATTATAAGTATAGAACACCTTATGTACACAATTATTTTTTGAAAAAGAAGAAAAAACAAGCAATAAATAATATACTATATTTTAGCAAAAAACTATAACTTAGTAATACTAATTATAACTTAGAAAATAAATGAAAAACTCAAACTGACTTTTTGGCCCGACCCAGGATTCGAACCCGGGACCTCATGATCAGCAGTCGCACTACTACAACCACTAGACCAACGAGGCAGTACTATACCTAATAAGATATTGCGGTTGGGTATTAGAATTATTTTTAACTGTATACTATACTGATAATATTGAATTAGCCTTTTATAGTGTAAATTATAATATTTGTCAAAATGTTAATTATGGATTCGAACCTTACATGCTAATGGTTCTTCATTTTTTTATTTGCATTTACTTCAAAGAAAATACACGCAAAAAGCTTCATCGCGCAGTAAAATCACAACAAATATATGTATAACTAATACGAAAAATTATACCCAAAACAAACAAATAATACTACCTATAAATAACCTTATAAGTAATAATATTATCGACTGACATGACATGAGCGTGTGCGCTGGCCGACGACACATGCTTCACGTCGAAGAGCTCAGCGCTCACTGACGTGAGCAAGCCCGTAGGCAGTGAATACGCCCAGATTTTAAAATAATTTCTGTTCACGCAAAAGCGTTAGTGTCAGGCATCGACGTTAGATGGCACTCGGCTCGGTCGATACGGAATGACGTTTGTGTGTGTTGAACGTCCGAGTTGACTGAACGGTGGGAGTCGAGAGCGAAAGATTAGAAGTCTTCTTCGCGTCGAAAGAGAAGGCAGTCCATTTTGTTTGGGAGCTCTTAGATCTGATTTTATGTTAGGCGCGTATAGTGAATATACCACTGGGAATGGTGGCGCGTGTTGAGAGTTTACCCGGGACTTTAGGTTTAACGCAGAATCTGTATAAGTGGATTCGACTGTATTAGTTACTAGTGCGGTAGTTAATATTCTAGAAATAACGGTGACCTTTGACCCGTACGTTCTGTGTTCATTTTCGCGAGTCAATCGTAACAAAGGAAGAAAGTGACTGCGGAAGGCGACCTTAGCTTGGAGAGGAGCTGAGGGCCGAACTGCTGCAGGGGGAACGGTCAAATAAGGTCAATAACACTACCAGCCACACCCAAATACACATCACTGACCTTTACTTTCTAGCACAATACATCCACACGAGACCTGACCGAATCCTGAGGGACCAGTCGCCTTGAATAGAGGTAAGTAAGCTCTGTTCAATAATTGTAACGCTCCCCCCGGATTGTTTAGTGTAATTAGACTTTAACCCGTGGCGTGAGGACGCCCGACCAGCATCTGCCTGTAGCTTCTTCGTCTATGGGCCGCGAAGGATTCTACTCCTGGGATAGGCAGCTGCCGGCCGTAACATTTGGTAGCAGAGCGTGGTTCTGGGATCGATTCCCGGTCGATCCACCGACCATAGTATTTGATAAAAATTAAATAATTTTGGTGGCAGGGAGCGTTGGGTTGATTGGTTTAATTTTGTGTCTACAATCACGCCCGTCCGTAATACGTAAAAATATTTTTTTTTATTATATACGTAATAATAAAATTCCTTTCTTTGTTAGCTTGCTTTGTTGTTTGCGGGTAAATTTAAAAAACCGCGCCCGTTTAGCGCGCAAGCGGGAGATTGCGTCATGTAGGTAGATGGTTATTTTTGCGTAATCGGTTAATTATCGTTGCGGATAGTTGTGGTGTATTACTTATCGAAGGGTCGATTTCCGAGCAAGGCATTTTTTGTTTATGTGTATCTTCGTTATGTATCTTTCGTATTGTAATTTGTATTTGAACTAAAGAGTGGTAATTTGTATTTACGTAATTTGAATTTAACTTGATTTGATCGCACTAGTATTTGTTATTGTTAATTTGATTTACCTTTTCTTTTGTACTAACTTATGTTTGATTTGATAAATAGCGGTTCTTATTTGTGTACATTCTATTCAACTCGATTTGATAGGAACTGCATTAGTTAGCTGTTAACTTTTTTTTGTATTTTTTATTTGTTATTTTTGTAATTGTGCTCGAGCGGCGTCGTAATTTGTATTTAGTAGTGATGTCCTCGGCCAAGATGCTAATCCGTTGCCTGCGGACTGAGTTACGCTGGGCCACCAGCGCCCATGCTTTGATAGGTCGACCGGATAGGGTCCATAATTTGATGAAGCGGTTCGAGCAGGTCGATGCTCGAAGGGCTGCAGTGGAGGAGGCTTACGCTGAGCTGGAGGATTTGGATGTGGAAAAGGGAGTCCTGGACTCCTGCTTCGCAGACTACGAGCAGTTCTTGTGGCTCACGGACGAGTTGATCGAGGCTGAAGGCAGGTATGCCGAAGAGGCGCGTGAAGCTCGGACGAGTGGCCTGCCCGAGTCCGTTCGGAAGCAGCCTCAGCCGGAGCTGTTGGGACGACTCCCAACTCTGGACTTGCCAAAGTTCTCCGGGGTCCTTTCCGAGTGGCTTACCTTCGTTGGTCTTTTCGACGGCCTAGTGGACGCCCGGAGTGACTTGACTCCGAGCCAGAAGATGGCGTACCTCTTGGCCTCACTGGAGGGGGAGGCCCTGGGCGTTGTCAGCCATTTGAGCTTGTCGGACGACGCCTACCAGACTGCTCGGGACCTCCTAGCCAGAAGATACGCCAACGTCCGGCGAATTGCGGACGAACATGTTAAGCAGCTTCTGAGCCTCCCGCTGCTGAGTGACCGGGCCAGACTACGTCCGGACCTGTTGGATCCAGTCTTGGTGGCCTGTAATATGTTGAGGCGGCTGGATTTACCAGTGGGCGAATGGGCCTTCTTGTTGCTCCGCATCGTGCTGTCCCGTCTACCTCTCGACCTTCAAATGCATTTTGAGGAGAGGTACGGCGGGGACGAGGCCTCCTATATTCCGCCCTTCTATGACCTGCTGCGGTTTTTGGAGGAGCAGTGCCGACAGATCGAGCACGCGGCGGGCACCGTCGACGACTTACGAGCCGTGCCCAGTGAGAGGCGAAATCCGCCGGGCAAGTCGTCGTCAACCCCCCCCTGCTCCTATTGTCGAGCATCTGATCACCGGGTAACGTCTTGCCCAAAATTATTGAGTGGGCCGGTTCCGGCGAGGCGAACTATCGTCAAGGAGCGCCGCTGGTGCTACTCCTGTTTGGAAGGGCACCTTCAGCGAGACTGTCCGCACCAGCGGCTCTGTCTGCATTGCCGGGGCAATCACCATGCCGTACTGTGCCTGGGTGCAAACGGCGTCTCCTCTCGGGGCGCTGCCAGGCCCTCGACCCCCACGGGCGGGGGCGCTCCGCCACTCCCTCTGACGGGCGACGCTCGGCGCCCGCCGGCTAGCCACCAGGCCCCTAGGTTTGAAAGGGGTCCCTCCCCCGACCAGTCGGGGGGTAATTCCCCCAGGGGCGGGGGTGTCATCACCCCCCCTCAGCGTGCGAAGAGGAACTTCACGGCCACTCATCGGTCCGCTGGACCCTTCCCACTCCCGTTAGCTGAGTGGCCGCGACTGGTGTACCACTGTACCCCATTTGATGGAGGCGGCCCTAGCTAGCTGCCACCTTATCTCCCACCATGGCTGCCTCTACTGAGCCTTAAGCCGTCAACAGTCCACTTGTCAAGCTGTTCTGTTGCCGACGGCCTCAGTGAGGGCGTATAACCCGAGTGGCGACCGTTAGCGGTTGCGCACTGTCAGTATCGGGTTCACGCGGTGTGGCCTCCACTTGGTGGTGGGAAGATTAGGGCCCCCTGGAGCGTTGAATCACGCTCTCAAGGGGTATTAGATTTGGTTTGGTCGAGCACTTAGCTAAAAATTCTTTAAATTTAAATTAAAATGCTTTGAGTTTTCCGCGAAATTCATATTGTAGCGGTTGTGATTAAAAGAATTGAATTTAAAATACTCCTTTAAATGCTGCTGCATATGTTTTGTAAATACATTTGATCACTGCGTTTGTTGTTGCACGGAAAATGGAGATTAAATTGTGTGCCCTTTTTGAATGCTTGGGCGTATGCTTGTAATTGTATTTGATTGTCGCGCCTGTGCTGAAGGGAAGTTTGAATTCATTTGAAATTTGAATGGCGCTCTATTTTGAAAATTATGTATATGTTTGTGATAGTGTTTAATCATTTTGCTTTGTGATAAGGAAGATTGAAATTAGATAACCCTGTGGTTACCGAAGGAAATAGGAGTCAATTCTCTTTTGGTTTAGATTTTGTTGGCACTGTCTAAGATATTTATTTGAAATAAGAGATAGGGCTGTCCCTTACGTTTATTGTTTTGTTTACTTTGCCAAGTTGACCTATGTGCATCGGTGATTACTTGTTTTAATTAATTCTGTAATTGAACATTGATGCTTTTGAAAAATTAGTTGAAATATGAGCATAGGATCACCTGCTAGGGACCATCTGTGCGTTTCGTTCAGCTCTCCACAGACGACGTTCATGGGGAATTTGGGGGTGCTCTCTGCACTGAAGCTTGAAGGTCCCTCTGGGCCGCTTCGTGTCGCGTCGCTGTTTGCAGACCTGATCCGGTCGAATTGCGGAACTAATCATAGGAGCGCAGATAGGTGTTTGAAGGAGGTCGTCTGACTTCTGTCTAGGAATAGGACTTATTTATGTGCTGCGATGTCCAGGAAGGGCATCCAGTTCAACTCTCCGGCTAGCCCACGTTAGGGCTGCAATTTTGGGGCGTTGGTTAGTGTTGCAAGATCTGATTGGGTGCGTAAGGTGGCCTAGTTTGGTTGTAGATTCGATCTTGCAACTTGCCGTCGCGACCCTGTCCCGCTGACCGGTTTGCTCGCGGACCTAAATCCTTATGTCCGGGACGGGGGTTTGTTCACGCAAAAGCGTTAGTGTCAGGCATCGACGTTAGATGGCACTCGGCTCGGTCGATACGGAATGACGTTTGTGTGTGTTGAACGTCCGAGTTGACTGAACGGTGGGAGTCGAGAGCGAAAGATTAGAAGTCTTCTTCGCGTCGAAAGAGAAGGCAGTCCATTTTGTTTGGGAGCTCTTAGATCTGATTTTATGTTAGGCGCGTATAGTGAATATACCACTGGGAATGGTGGCGCGTGTTGAGAGTTTACCCGGGACTTTAGGTTTAACGCAGAATCTGTATAAGTGGATTCGACTGTATTAGTTACTAGTGCGGTAGTTAATATTCTAGAAATAACGGTGACCTTTGACCCGTACGTTCTGTGTTCATTTTCGCGAGTCAATCGTAACAAAGGAAGAAAGTGACTGCGGAAGGCGACCTTAGCTTGGAGAGGAGCTGAGGGCCGAACTGCTGCAGGGGGAACGGTCAAATAAGGTCAATAACACTACCAGCCACACCCAAATACACATCACTGACCTTTACTTTCTAGCACAATACATCCACACGAGACCTGACCGAATCCTGAGGGACCAGTCGCCTTGAATAGAGGTAAGTAAGCTCTGTTCAATAATTGTAACGCTCCCCCCGGATTGTTTAGTGTAATTAGACTTTAACCCGTGGCGTGAGGACGCCCGACCAGCATCTGCCTGTAGCTTCTTCGTCTATGGGCCGCGAAGGATTCTACTCCTGGGATAGGCAGCTGCCGGCCGTAACAATTTCTTAATAAAATCAAATTTTGGTCTTTTGAAAAAAAATTTACAATAGAAATGTTCATTAATAAATTGCCTATCCATTGGTGTAAATCGCAAAATTAATTAATACTTACTTTACGAGGAGATGCATGTTATCAATAATAATTTCACATTTATGTGGTTTCGTTGTAAGATTATATTAATATTTATTCCTTTAAAAAAAATTGGATATAGCTCTTATAAAATCAAGATTGTGTAGAAATATAATGTGTTTTTTATTTGTTGATATATCTTTTAAATAAAAAGTAGATAGCTCCTAAAAACCGCACAAATAACGACTAGCGCGACATTTTGCTCAACCTGCGCCTTAATCGTGGCGCGCAACAATAATAAAGCGAAAGGTTTCTTGTTTGTTAAAAACGCTAATCTCCAGAACTACCGGTCTGATTTCATAAATTATCCCGTACTGTTTCATCCGCGTGCGCTGGCGTAATGGTTGGTGATACGTAAATACAATGTTCTACGAAGAATATAGATCTTTCCTCGTTCTAAAAATAAGTCAGCGACACGATAGGCCTATTTCTTATACATAAGCCACAATAAAAATAATGAAAAATGTGACAAAAAAATAATGAAAATTAAAAAGTGGTTTATGAACGTTATTATTAGGCATGGCATATTTATGATTGGAGATAAACATTCCTCTTTATAGCATGTTATTTGGGCGCATAGTTTAAGAGATAATGAAAAATTGCAATTCAACACGGCTAGGCGCTCGATCGACGCTTAGCCAATTGATGAGAATCGAACGTTTCTATGGAGGTATCATGTCGCTGCGGTTCAGACGTGTGATATACGCGGATGAAACCGCGGGGCACAGCTAGTACAGTATAAAGTGTTTCCTATTATCTCGGTGTCCTCTTTGTGCGATGTTTTGAAGAATATTAATATAACTGAGAACTCTTAAAATAAAAAATTAATACAATATTACAAATTTATCGTGCTTTGTGATCGTGCTTTGCCCTCTAGTATAAGTAACTGGAACTTATTAAATACATGTAGTATCACGTCTAGGACACACTATAGTTGAGAATCAAAAATTTAACACCCCTCCCCCCGTTTCCATTTCTTCCTCTTTCCTTTTTCAGTCAAGGGACTGGCCCAGCTTGGCCTACTCAGCAGAGCGGGACAGTATTTCATGCCGGCGCACCACCTGTAACTTTACAAGGCGCAGGTTCGGCCTCACATGGAATACTGTTCCCATCTCTGGGCCGGGGCTCCCCAGTGCCAGCTTCTTCCATTTCATCGCATCCAGCGCAGAGCACTTCGAATCGTCGGCAACCTAGTTCTTTCTGATTGGCTTAATTTACTGGCGCTGCGAAGAGATGTCGCATCTATTTGCGTATACTATCGTATCTACCACGGGGAGTACTCAGAGGAATTGTTCGGACTAATTACAGCCGTTAAATTTCACCATCGCAGATTGCAACAGAACTTGAGATACCATTACTGTACCCATGGCACATGTACCATTCTGGATGATTGGCGTTCAACTACTGTGCGATTTACAAGAGGTTATTTTCCTTGCACAACTTCTTTGTGGAATCGAACACCACCAGCAACTTTTCTGGACCGATACGACTTAGGGATTTTTAACAAAAGAGCCAAATCTTTTTTAAAAGGCCAGCAACTCATTTGCAATTCCGCTGGTGTTGCAGTTGTTCATTAGCGGCGGCAGTCACTTACCGTGAACCGTATGCTCGTGCGGCAGAAAAAGAGAAATTTGATTTAAAAGAGGCTGCGTGCTTTATCTCCGTTTAGAAGGAAAACAAGATACAATTGAGAGGATGATAGAAGGTATCGAGATGATGGATAGCTTGTCAGAAGAGAAAACAAAACAATCGCCGATTTTTTGTTTTATAAACACGACTGGATAAAAATTCTAAACGTAAATTACAGCCGAAATACGAAATTTGATCGACTCGATCGAAATATGAAACGACTGTTGATCTCAGATATAAAAAAATAATTTAAAAGAAATCAGGCAGATCATTGTTATTACAGCTCAATAGTATCATCCAAAAACAGAAGACGATATCAGAATATGGAAGAAAAATCCTAGATTTGTTCAGCAGCCGTACCAACGAGCAAGCAGACTATAATAAAGTGGATTGCGAGGTGTTAAAACCGATAAACGAAAGCTTACCTATTAAAAAGTTTGTAGATGGACTAAGGACCAGGCACCTGGGTACCATAACGCAGCTCGGAACTACACCCAATTAATAGAAGCTATTCAAGCCACCAAGGATGAAGAGTCGAGCCAACACTCGTCTTCTGAAGTGGTAATGAGCAAGGGTAAGTCTAATTTTAGAAGCGGTCAAGGTCCTGGGTACTTCTACCGAAGGCCGCAGTCAACGCGACGACACTATCCTCGAGGCAACTATTATTGCTATTCGCAAGGTAATAGTGACAATTTATACATGTAGATACTATGGAAATTCAGCTAATAATACTTATCCGCATCAGTCTAATAGCTTTCGAGGGTGTTGTGGCACGCGTGATTATCGTGGCCAATATCGCCACCGAAGCATTGGTAATGACAATAGAATGTAAACGTATACCGGTCATACCAATCATCAGACAGGTGCGGCAGGATCTCTCCGTACTGAACACGAAATGAATGAATGAATGAATATACTTTTATTGTACACCACGAACAAATATACAAATGACATAACAAAAAATCAGATTATATTATGTACAATTTGGCGGCCTTATCGCTACATAGCGATCTCTTCCAGGCAACCAAAGGTGTAAAGGAATAAAACAATGAATAGGTAGGACGAAAATACGGAAAGAAACGAATTTGACATAATTTTTTCGAACATAAAACATTAAAGTGTGACGGCCTTAATTACATTTCTTTGTCCGTTCAGGGACATAACTATTCATTTTTGTTAGATACGACAGCTAGTTTATCAGTTTTGACTAAAAGTAAAATAATTAGAAAATAACAACACTGTTATTAATTGCTTAGGTGGTAAAATTAATTCGAATGAAATCATTTCATTACGCTTAAAGCATAATAGATTTGTTTTATCATCAGTTCCACATATAGATTACATGCTTTGTGAAACGGACGGTATTATCGGGCTTGACTTTTTGAGAAATTACAGTGCGAACATCAACTTACGCTCACGTCAGTTGTCTTTGCAGGTAGCTCAACAAAATAACGTCGTGCGATTTCCCACAGGAAATAAGAGTATTATTTACCTAACTTTGCAACCCAGGAGTGAGTCAATACATTTTATAAACATGGGTACGACTGCCAGTTCGGAAAATGATTATGTCGTTTTTCCTAAACAATTATCGAATAGTGTATTTTTAGCAGGTTGTTTAGGGTATGTACCTATACGTATAATAAATACCAACGAAAAGCAAATAATAATACCATTTAGTAGTACTACCATTAGACAGTTTTGAAAATTATAATATTTGCAATTTTACCAAATCAAAATATAACGTAGAAAGTTAAAAAGTTATAAAAACTTTGAAGTTAGATCATCTTAAAGAGAAGGAAAGAAAACAAATAGGAAAATTTGTCTTAAATATTCAGATATGTTTTACATGGACGGAGACAAATTAAGGACAATGTCGATTCTGAAACAGTCTAATCATTTACAATCAAATAGGAAACGAATTTAGGTAAAATCGTATAGACTTCCACAGTCACTTCAGGCAGAAATTAACAAGCAAATCAAAAAATAATGTTAGAAGAACCTGCGACTGATTGGATAGTCATATTCTTTTAGTACCAAAAAATCCAACGATAACACACAAAGAAATGGCGGTTAGCGGTAAATTATAGAAAAACAAACAATGTAATTCAAGACGATAAATTTCCTTTGCCTGACATAACGGATGAGAACATCGTCACATCAATAACACGTCTAAAAAGACGCATTATCGCCATTAATATGCTATCGCGAGCAATATATTTTTCAAGTCTAAACTTACAATAATTATATTTACAGACAGAATTAGATGAAGCCAGTTGAAAAATCACTTCCTTCACTACGGACAGGGGACAGTACCAAATGAAGCGTCTCCCCATGGTCTTAAAATTTCTGTTGATTCTTTTTGACGCGTTATGTCTATTGCACACAGAATACCAGCGTAAAATAGCAGCTTAATGCTGCTGTGTTTCGCATAGTGAGTAGGTGAGTGTAGATGTAGAGAACCGGAGACCTTTTTACTAGAAAAGAGGATTCCTCACGGCTGACAACGCATCTGCATTTTGACTCGCATACGATACGCACTCTGCATTTGAGCACATTACGGTATAGTATGCTATTACAGTGACATATGACACGGTAATGCCATATTAGCTTGACGGTAGGTTAAGACTAAATTACGGTGTATCTACGGTACTTACCATATATATGGAGACACGGGTTCGGAGCGGCTTTTTTCCGTTCGGGATTCCGAACGCACAGGCGGTCATACGGAATCTCGAATCGGAGAAATTCCGTACGGAAATATGCCGTACGTGTGGCGGGTCATAGATTTTATATGGCCTTGCTGCGTTCGGGATTCCGAATCGGAACATCGAAACGGAATTCCGTATGTATGGGGCGGGCCTAAGGCCGGCCACATACATACGGAATTCCGTTTTGACCGCAAAATTTCGAACGGAAAAATACCGTACGTGTGTGACGGGTCATAGATTTTATATATTCGGAATCTCGAATCGGAATATCGAAACGGAATCCCGAAACGGAATTCCGTATGTATGTGGCGGGCCTTACGTCAGCACTTAAAATTTTCTATAACAGATTCATCCTCCTAATACACGTATAGCTCCCGTGCCATGATGAAATCTCACAACGAGCTACACGGCCCTCGTTTTTGATTAAATATAATTCATAAAAACTGAAACTAAGCTATTGCATGATTGTTGGCCACATCTACCTAGTGATTACACACCAATAGAACGGTTTCGAATTTTCAAATTCTGTTTTCAGCAATCGATTACTGATCACCCAGGCATCTGAACCTCCTATTTTGAAACTGATTGCTCAACGGCAACCGTTAGAAACCGCTACAAAGCTGATTGCTTCGCCACTTTGCTATGCTGTTAGCTTGCTAGGTTTATTTACATCGTATATTCAGTAGCATTCTGTTACTTCATTTTATCAGTGACTTACATTTTAATTAATTTAGAAGTATTAAGCTATTATTAGATGAAATAATGAAAGTCAAAACCATACTATCCAGTAATATCAGCGATAGAAACCAACATTTATTTATATCAATAAGGCATAAAGTGATGTCAATTCTGTTAAAAATACGCTATCAGCGCCGCTACCGGTGAAAAACGATTTAATGATATCGTCATATGAACATAGCAACCTTGTGTTTAGTTATTAATATCTTCAAACGCGTTCTATTCATTGATTTGGTCAAGCTGTATCATGACATGGTCAACAAACAGTGTTAAATATCATGAAATGACCACAACATTTCACGAAATGATAGAATACTTTATGATATATGATTAATTCTACGATCTAGCCACGACATATATGTATAACAATCTCTTTCATCATCATAATCAATAAATCAATCATTACAAACCTTCACAAGTTCGCTGCTGAACATAGGCCTTCCCCAAGGAATGCCACAAAGCACGGTCACGGCTTACTGCATGTCTTACCAGGTCATCACTCCATCTAGTGGGGGGTCGCTCTACACTTGGCCTACCGGTATGTCGGTTACTCTGCTTCTACAGCGGATATCCTCGTTTTTAAGTCTATTACGCAGAGAAATCCCGAGAAGAGCCCTCTCCATAGCTCGCTGAGCAACTTTGAGCTTTCTCGTACGGACAGCTCTGAAGGACCACTTTTCAGTTCCATATATCATCATTGGCAACACGCACTGGTTGTACAGTCTAGTTTTTAAGTTTTGAGGTATACCTGACGAGAAGATATGCAATAATTTCCCGAACGCTGCCCAGCTGAGTTGAATTCGTCAATTGACCTCTTGGTCGAAGTTGGACTTATCTAGTCGGACTATTTGTCCCAGGTAAACATACTCGTTAACAATTTCGAGCTTGTGTGTGTCCCCAACAATTACCGACATAGGTGTGACATGAACATTAGTTAATGATCTTTGTTTTGACCATGTTCATCTTAAGACCTATCCGTTGGGAGAAAATATTGAGGTCATTGAGTATAGTGCTTAGCTCCTCCAGCGATTCTGCCATAAGGACTATATCGTCGAAAAATCGAAGGTGAGTGGTGTACTTGCCGTTGATGTTAATACCGTATCCTTTCCAGTCCAGTAGCTTGAAAACGTTTTCCAATGCAGCGGTGAAGAGTTTCGGGGATATAACGTCATCCTGTCTTACACCTCTCTGCAGTTGGATAGGTTTCGTACTCTGATTCTGTACTCGGATAGCCATCGTAGCCCTACTTTACAAACACTTCAGCACTTTACACCGACAGTTAACTTGGCACTGCTGAAGGGACTGCAGCACGCCCAAATTTTGATGGAATCAAAGGCTTTCTCATAGTCCACATACGCCAGACGTAGTGGCAAATTGAACTCCTCGTTCTTCTGTACAATTTTTGGTAGGGTATAGTCTATGGTACTAAAGCCTTTTCGGAAACCGGCTCATTCGGGAGGCTGGAAACCGTCGAGTCTGCATGCGAGAGGATTCGTAATGACTCTCGAAAGCAGCACGTAGACGCGGCTCAGAAGGGAAATGGGTCTGTAGTTCTTCAAGAGAGCGTTGTCGCCTTTCTTGAAGAACAAGACCAACGTACTTCTGCTCCACGCCTCCGGTGTAGTGCTACCATGGAGGACGGAATTAAAGAGCTTCTGAAGGACTTTAAGTACCGGTTTTCCACCCGCTTTCAGAATCTCTACTGTAATTCCATCCAAGCCCGGGCCGTTTTTAAGGTGCTGGAGAGCTATTCTAATCTCGCTCAGACTGACGTAAGGAATATCATCGGAATAGTGTCGAATAAGACTTGCTCTTGGATCGCTACTCACACTTGCGTGTGGCTCCAACGATGACGTGTACAGATGTTCATAGAACCTCTCAATTTCAATCAATATCTCAGGTGTCCCGGAAACGATGCTACTACATTCGGTCTTCAGCTTCGACAGTAGGTTTTTTCTGGCAAACAGATCTCTGGCACAGACTTTGGAGCCCTGCTTCCGCTCGATCGCTTCTTCAATACTAGCATTATTAAAGCGTAAGTCCCGCCGCATGCATTTGGAGATCAGACTGTTCAGTTGTCTGTATGCTATCAAATCTACTGAAGACTGCAGCTTAAGAAATTAAGAGTGTGATTGGGGGAGGATTTGTGATGGATTTTTTTATACTTATTATAAGCCAGTGCTTGACCACAATCCCACCTGGTGGTAAGTGGTGATGCAGCGTTAGATGGTAAATAGCACTGTCTTATCGTAACAAAAGCCTATTCACTCTTGCCTTGAAAACGCCCAGATTGTATTCGGACGGAAAGATAGACGCCGGCAAATTATTCCACTCCTTTGTTGTACACACTACAAAAGACGAAGCAAACCGTTTGGTTCTAATGCATGGAATATCGACAACAAAGGGATAAAAACCCGCCGACCGTCTGGTTGCCCTATGGTGGAAAGGAGAGGGAGGAATTAAAGCGTGTAATTCCTGTGCACACTCACCGAACTGCATCCTATAGAATACCGAGTGACTAGCTACTCTGCGCCTGTGCTCGAGACTGACAAGATTGGTTTTAACCAAATCAAGGTCACCAATGAACCTCTTCGCACGTCTCTCCACTGAGTCCAATGCTGCCAGGTGGCATTTTGCAGCACCAGCCTATATGTGACAGCAGTACTCCATGCACGACCGGATTTGCGCTTTATATAAGGTAAGAAGCTGCCCCGGCGTGAAGTACCGCCGCACCCTTGCAAGGACACCAAGTTTCCTTGCGGCTGCTTTGGCTCTGGATTCAATGAAACACCCATAGTTTAGGTTCAGAGAAAATTCAATCCCTTACAACTGAAGGCGGTCAGTGTACTCCAAGGATACATTACGGAAAGTAGGAGCCAAGGTGAGCGGGCTCCTTTTAGCGGTAAAAAGACACGCTTGTTTTTTGGAGGCGTTAAATCTCACGAGATTGGCATCGTCCCATTTGGAAACTGCCTGTGAGAGTCAACACAGGAG
This sequence comes from Parnassius glacialis, assembly GCA_033319125.1. Lineage (NCBI taxonomy): Eukaryota > Metazoa > Arthropoda > Insecta > Lepidoptera > Papilionidae > Parnassius > Parnassius glacialis. The sequence continues at coordinate 26,202,998 of JAVANC010000029.1, read as the reverse complement.
ACAACTCAGGTGCACAGACCTTTAGAACTATAGCTGGTATGCCATCAGGTCCACTAGCTTTGTTCACGTCTAGACTTCGCAAGGTTTTAAGAACCTCTTTGTTGGTGATACGGACCTCTGACATAGAAGTACCTCAGTGAGGTAATTGAGATGGTACGCTGTTGTTACTGTCCAGTTTTTGTGTTTTGTGTTCAAAACTTAGCTCCGACCACATGGACAGTTTCCATGAGCTTGTCATTCATATCGTCCACTGCATTGCAATCTTCTAGGCACTTAAAACGGTTTTGTGGCTCGAGCTTAAAGGTTTCGGGACTCTGGATTAGAGCACGAGGGGGACGAATCGTTGACTTCATTAGACGAGATTTCTCCAACTTAACGTTTAGGTTCAGTGTGCCTCTCACCATTCGGTGATCGCTACCAGTTTTCACCCTCGCGATCACTGAGACGTCACTGAACAGTTGTCGTCTGGTCGTCATAATGAAGTCAATCCCATTTTTTGTCGAACCGTCGGGGCTCGACCAGGTCCACTTCCTGTGGGGCCACTTCTGGAAGAAAGAGTTCATCATAAAGAGTCCCCCTTTCTCCATGAAGTCGGCCAGCTGATGGCTCCTTGGGTTCCGTTGCCTTATTCCGTATTGCCCTATCTTCAGCCCATCGTTCTCTCTTGTACCTAGGTGGATTGAAAAGTACTCGGCCTAACACAGATCCATTCAATTCTTAAAATCAAATCTACCCACATTATTTAGTTCAGTTCAGACTAGTTCATTGTGTGAAGTTCGAAACGTGTGCGATAATTAGTTGTGATTTTATAAATTTATTAACAAAGTAATCGGACATAATTTCCGCGAATGGAGCAAATCGAGCAGCGTGCCGTCATTAAGTACCTTCATAAGAAGGGGCTATCATCAAAAGCCATCCATGATGACATGGTCAGTACATTAGGCGATTGTGCTCTGTCATATTCATCCGTCAAAAAATGGATAGCAGAATTTAAGCGTGGTAGAGAGAGTGTGAAAGATGAACCCCGCTCTGGAAGGCCTTCGACGTCAACTACTGACGAAAATATTAAAAAAGTACTTGATTTAATAATGGGAGACCGCAGATTAAAAATTAGAGAGATAGCCGAGATTATAGGCATCTCTTATGAATGAACTCAAAACATCATTGTCAACGAGTTGGGTTTCCACAAGGTGTCTGCGAGGTGGGTTCCGCGACTGCTTTCAGTTGAACAAAAAAGGACGCGATTGACTATTTCACGCGACTGTTTGGAGTTATTTGAAGCCGATGCAGATGATTTTTTGAATCGTTTTGTTACTATAGACGAAACATGGGTTCATTACTGTACACCGGAAACAAAACAACAATCAAAACAGTGGAGAAGACCTGGTTCACCACCCCCTAAAAAGGCTAAGTCGATTTTGTCGGCAAATAAGGTGATGGCTTCAGTATTCTGGGACTCGAAAGGTGTGATTATGATTGATTATCTTGAAAGGGGTCAGACTATAAACTCTGATTACTACTGCACCTTACTACGTCGTTTACGAGAGGAAATAAAAGAAAAACATCGAGGAATGCTCAGAAGAAAAGTCCTGTTTCATCAAGATAACGCCCGTGTTCACACGTCAGTACAGTCAATGGCTGAAATTCACAACTGTGGCTTTGAACTGTTACCGCATCCGCCGTATTCACCTGATCTGGCACCATCAGACTTCTTTCTGTTCCCTAACCTAAAAAAGCACTTGGGAGGTCAAAGATTTTCGACAAACGACGAGGTCAAAGCAGCTGTAGACGCATATTTTGACTCTAAGGAAGAATCATTTTTTTTCAACGGTCTAAATGCTTGGAAGGGGAGGTGGCAAAAGTGTATTGAACTTGATAGTGATTATGTAGAAAAATAAAAATATAACTGATTTAGTATGTGTTTATTTTCTTGGTTAGGCCGAGTACTTTTCAATCCACCCTCGTATCTAGTTTTGCGTTGAAGTCTCCTATTAACACTGTATAGTGGGTTTTGGAGAAATGCATGGCTCTAGATATGATCGATCGATGAGAAGGTGGAGGAAATGTATGAGGATATCCACATAAATTTCCTCCACCTTCTCATCGGGATGTGCCGAAATTGGTGCGTAAACCTGTATGACCTTCAGCGAATACCGTTTGTTGATTCCGAGTATAAGATCGTCACCTTATACCACCGTCAACCCTCGTCGACACACTCAACCTTCACAACGTTGTTAACGACAGACTTGTGGACGATAAATCCGATACCTCCTTGGAACAGATGGTCGCCCTCCCGGTGATAGAACAAGTTACCGGATTCGAAGATTACCAGGGCCTCCCCCTCTCTTCGGACCTATATATAATATATCCTATAATAATCCTATAATCCTATAATATTCCAGTGCAACTTGTCTATCTCTTCTTCCAGCTCCAGGATGTTCTCGTCTGTCCTCAGGGTGCGTGCGTTATATGTTGCCAGGTTGAGTCGTCTTAGGTGGCAACCGAACTTCCACTGGAGATTCTTAGCACCCGCAGCCCCGCCATTACCATGGTCGCCACCATAGCCAGGAATAGCAGGGCCGCCGGGGACTTGGGGCCTTCTCTTCGTAACTCTCATCATGGGGGTATATTGCCATAGTTGTTACGCTTGGCGAACGGGTTGGCAACCGCAGTTTTTTTATTGTAGTTTTGTTGTTATCAGAAAGATGCTGCTGCCCATCTTCTGCCTCAGTTTCCCTCTGTCGCCTCTTAAGACACCCACGGTAAGATATGGGGTAGTGAGTATTCTTACCCGCCACTACACGGGAATAAAGATGTTCACACATTAAACGTTACTTTAAAAGTTAAAAAAATTACTAGACACCACAGAATTAATAATTCATTTATGGGGCAATGTATACGCTTTTACAACAAAATCCCAGAAAATGTACAGAATTTGTCATTAATCAAGTTTAAATGTTTTATTTAAAAAAAAAATTGTACTTTCTACAGGGTTATTATAATATCAAGGAATATATAAATGAAAAAATAACCCTGAGAATGAGGTGATCGCCACCATGCTGGTTCTATTAAAACTTATTTAAAATTTGAACAAACATTATTGTAAAGTGAAATATGTCTAAAAAGTCCCGCTGTGTTTCTTGCTGGCTCTTCCCAGGACAGAGATATTTGCTGAATCAGTAGTAAATATAAAATGACTTTCAATAAGTATTATGTAATAATCTACATATATAATAAAAAAATTATTCTATTCTAATCCTTATTTTTATACTTAATTTTAGTGTGATAAATCAAAATATTTTTTTAAATAAAATTGCTTAGTAATAGCGCCATCTACTTCATTCCATAGGTAAAGTCATTTTATCGAACAAAAACTGATTGACTAAGTGGTACGTAAAATGATGCTACATGGCCCAAAGTTATGAAATCGTGGATTCATATGAATGGATTGATAATACGATATTTTTATTCAAAATGGTGAATTTTATTTATTTTGTTAACTTTTTATATTGTTTATTTTAACAGTTAAAAAATTATATAAACCATATATAAAGCATCGAGACCGAGATAATAGGAAACACTGTTTTTTTTTAAATATTAGTATTAGTATGTTTTAAAAAAATAAAAAATAAAGATTAGAAAGAGAAGACACAACCTTTTGAGTTCGCTGTCTACACTGTATGCTATGTCATTCTCTGGCATACTAAATCTTATAGATGTATATGTTTGTCTCTTTTTCGACTTTCACATCACAACGATTCTAAAGAAATTTCTCTTCAAAAACCGCAGTGAACCGCATTACATAACGTACATAACGGCCGATGTTACTTTTTTAATCGCTTTAAAGTAAGTTTACAATAATATTATATTACAAGGAATGAAAGGTAACGTTTAGGGATTAAAGGGATGGATTATTAAAAATACAAACAAAATGACATTACTTTTTATTATAGGTAAATAGCAATTACAATAATCTCGGCCTTAACATGTGATAATTAGTTATTAAATAAGTCTAACATAATTTAAAAAATCTAGCCGAGCATTAATTTACATGCCGCTAAAATAAATTCACAGAATTATATAAATTTTTATATCTGGCAATCTCTTTTAAAAGCTGCTGCATGGACAATGTTTGTAAGAAATCTTTAGCGCTGTTTCCTTGTGCAACTTGACCTGATACGAATTGTATCTTATTAGCTTGAGGTTCATGTAAGTAAATGATAGAGTACAAACTGTCGATTAATGTCTTAGTCGTTCTCGATTTGCAATCTTTAACCGTTATGGAACTAAGATCAGGTAAAACGGTTTCCACAAGCGACACAATTATCTCCGTTATTTTATCGTTGGAATAGTTATTTCCTTTTAAGTACGAAACTATGCCTTGCAAGTTTCCAACTAATCTGGATATTAATTCCTGTGCAATATTAGGATGTTGTTGGCATTGCTGTTGAAGAAGTCTACTTTGTAATTCCTGAATCAAAGCACCCATTGGCATATTTTGACCGTACTTTTCAAGACTCAGCTTCTTCATAAATATTATGAATATATCGAACATTTTTTCTAATTCTCTCATTGTTAGATCTATTTTATGTTCATTTAGATGAAACATGTTATTTAATAGTTTTAAAATGATCGTAAATTTTCTGTCAGCAGCGACACAAGACCAATCTTTAATATTTGTTGGATCTTTAATTATGTTATTTGATTCACTAGCGCTCATTTCGTAAATTATGTAATTTGTTAATAAGTTTTTACTTTCCTCATTCAAATTATTCTCATTTAATTGATTCCATGACATTTTTTGTATTAATTTTTTTAATGCAGTTTTAATATCTTGAGTGTAATTATAAGGTCGAATGACAAAGATCTTTTTATCAGATTCCTGTTAACCAAAATTAAAAATAAGTGTTAGAAATCATTCAAGTCCTATCTATGTTTTTTTAATTTTAAATCTAATTTCTATAAATTTTGAAAATTGGAATATCGAAACCACATGTATCAATTTTGATAGTTATATTTAAGGGAATAAAACATTATAAGATATATTAGACATTTGACAACTCCGTGTCGCAGTAACTAAGCATTTGGCCGAGGCGATGCTGGGTCGCGGATCCGAATCACGCACGTGAGTGTTCTTTAGTAATTTATGTATGTCCTCCTCCTCCTCCTCTATGATACCGGATATGATTCTATTGTGGGAGTAAAAATAACACGTATAGAATTATGCCGGCTAATGATTGGATTATACTATATGTAGAAGTAAGATTGACAAACGAATATACCGTTCACAAGATGGTAAGAGAATGCTGTGGTCCACAGACTACATCAGCATATGCTCTGCTATGCTATTTTACAGACTTCATACATGCTGCAGCCATAATATAGCTGTAGTGTTATGTATAATATTACATACTATGAACACGTGCAAGCAAGATGAAATGAACTTTGTCAATAAGTAAAAAAGTAAGTAATTCTGTCAATTAGAAAATTAAAAAACACAACCGAATAGGGATGCTCATCTTTTTTTAGTCGATAAAAATGACAGAAACTTTGTTTTCTAAACACAAAATTCATCACTAGCATTATAGTGACGTTAATCATGATGTGATGATTATAAAATGTAAAATCAGAAATAATCGCCATCGTTGATGTTATTAGGTCGAAAAAATCAAATGATAAGGTATACGAGTATATAAGGATAAGGGTATAAGTGAGATGATATCATCTCGTATATGCCACCATACTATTTCGTATATGCCAATTGTTAATATTAAGATTGGCGACGGAGGAACAGTGACAAAGATGCGAGGGTGTTTGGTACTGCAATCGCCAGTATGAGGGATTAACGATTAAGTCAGTCAATGCAGGCGGATATTTCTTAAGAGCTGGCGAAGAAGAAGCACTTAAGATTATTATTTCCCTCATCGTCTTTAGTTTGGTTAAATTTATGACGGTTTTTCCATCAACTTTTTACGATATCTTAAGAGTTCCGGTCAACATTGCGACATGTACGTCATATGATCGATACTGGTATGCTACGCTGGTATCTTGTGAGAGCGTAGTCCTTCCCCAGTCGAGTTGACCCATTCGTGCGACAACCACAATGTAGCTGCAGCATGGCTCTACGCTCTACGTAATATCGGTTAAATACAATATAGACTATATAGCTACGTCAATATCCTACTTCAGTACTGCAGTGCACCTGATGATAATTCGATGCTGTGAATCAAAGGACATTTATCTCGATTATGAATCAAAACGCATATGCGAAGTCTCTCCTGAGGTCTAAGATGCTTCCACTAGAATGCTTCATTACCAGTAAAAAGGATAACACTTCGCGTTAAAGCTGACACATTTGTGAACTTGTAGGTCCTTGTACACCGTGGCTCTACTGCGTAAAAAAGCTTATCAGATATCGAACTGTCGTTACATATTTTTCATAGAATATGGGTGACAAGCGAGCACACAGTCCACCTAATGGTTAGACGATGCTGCGACCTAAGGACATTTACAGCTATCCTCGATTAAGAATAAAAATGCATATGCGTTGTCTCCCCTGAAGGTTAAGATTGAATGGCTCATTACCAGTAAAAAGGATCTCCGGTTCCCACTATACGAAACACAGCATTATTCTGATGATTTACGCTGGTATTTTGTGAGAGCGTGGATCTACCCCGGTTACCCTTTCGCGCTGCAGTCAGTAAACAGCTGCAGCGTGGCTCTAGCACGTAAATATTATGTATCAATTTTAAAAGAGTACCTTGAGTTGGATCTTTTAAATTACCTAACTTAATCATACTAGTTTATTTAATATGCAGATATCATACTCACTTCATTAATCGTAAAAGGTCTATCTATGTTTTGTTTCTCGGCATTCAAATCTAATAGAACATTAATAAAACCGGGCTGCCAAAAGGTTTCCAAGGGGACTCCACCATTTTTTAATATAAATTCGTACAGTTTAAGTAAAATATATTTATTTACTGGAGACACTTCTTGTTTGTAACTGACAACCAATCTTGCTAATATCGATGATAAGTCGTTGTTTTTCAATGTATTAAGTGAGATAAAAATATTTTGCAAAATGTAGTTATACAAAGTATACAAATTATCTCTGTCTATATTTTGGATTAACTGCATTACGCCATGCTTAAGTAAAATATTAATTTCTTTAGTAATATCTAACGTATATTGCTCTTTTGTATCTTCTGGTATCTTGGGCTTATTAATACCATCGTGGATTTGATAAATGAATTTGAGGATTTCTACAAATTTAGGAATAGCACCGTGTTTTTCCATAAGTTGCAAGAGAAGTTTAGTTAATTGTTTTAAATCATTCTGATGTAGTCTAATAAATGTATAAACATTGGGATTGTTGTAATTTGAATTTATATTATTCAATATTTTCATTACATATGGCTTTAAGCCGTAATAATTTAATAGTTCAAGTAAATTTGTTTTAATTCTGTTTATATCGTTCGGGTCTACAATTGCCACTATGTGAGTATTGTTAACTTTTAAGATTGATGTATTAATGTCATTTATAGAACCTCCGTAAACTTGACTTATGTCCCCCAGGATTTTTATTAAGTGAGAGTTTGCACCATTTTTATTTATCAATTGTAATAAATAACTGTTGAGGACTTTAAAGTCTTCAAGTTTAATAACTGTGTCATTCTTGTTAGAGTTAGTTATCAATTTAAAAATATTTATTTCCTTGTTTGGTTCATCCGTAATGTGGTTTATTTTATACAATATTTGCAAAACGTTACTATTCATGCCATACCGTTTTAATAAATCTAATAAATGTTTATTTATAATTTTTAAATTTTCTCCGATTATTTTGATATGTGTTTGGTTTTGTTTATCATTTTTATGTTTAGCTTTTTCATTTATTTTATTTATGTAATCTGATATTTCTTTTATACGTGCGCTAGCTTCAAATTTGGTAATTATTTGTTGTAAATATTTGCTTAGTACGTTTAAATCATCCTCTTTGAGGTTCTCTAGTTTTTTCAAATGATTGTTCCAATTATTACTGTTTATGTACTTTAAAATATCTACAACGTCTGGACTTATATCCTTATTATTAATAATCTGTAAGATGTATAAATCAATTGGATTAAGTTTGTTTTGACTTTCCTTTTCTGCCTTAATTTTTTCTTGGGCTTCAAAAACATATTTTAGAATTTTCAGCACGTCTGGGCTTTCACCAGCTTCACTAATTAATTTTGTCAAATATTTTGATAAAATCTGTAAATCATCTTCATTCACTTTAGTATCTGTATCATTAATTAGAAATAAATGCTGATTATTGTTACTCTCGGGTATACCTTGAACTTTATTTATATCCTGCAATATTTGAATGACATAAGGAATTTCACCTTGTTCTTTAATTAAACCCAGTAAGAATTTTTTAATTCTGTCCAAAGCATCCCCAGCAGCGTAAGAAAGTACGTTCAGTTTAGGTTCAACTTTTTTAACATTTTTATTATTGTCTATATACTTTATTATTATGTCTGTTAATAATGGGTTCAAATTATCTGTCTCATATTTATTCAATATGAACTTATAAATTTCATCTAGATTTATCTCATTTGCAAGGATTTTATCAGTGTTATTCAAAGTTATGGATATAGTATTATTATTCGTATTTAGTACATTGTCCTTGTTTTGTTTTATATACTGAAGTATTTTCACAAAGATTGGATTTCCTGTATCTTTCTGATTTAGAAGTTGTGGAATGTCTATTAATATTGGATTCACCTCATTTTTGTCTTTAATCTGCAATAAGATATTTTTTATTTTATCTAAGTCATCAGCGCTAAGATTTACTGGTCTTTGTGCTTCATCTCCATTTGGTCTTTTGTTGATTAAAGGCCTCAATATTTCAAGGATTTCCTGGTTTAAGCCCTTTGTGTTGTTAAGTTGTAATAACAACTTATATAGTTTAGTCAAATCTAATTCCTTTAAATTTTCCTGGTAAAGTTTCTGGTTATCATATACTAATGTTACATTTATACCCTTGTTTAGACTGCCTCGTATCTGATTAATATAAAATAGTAACCGATTTAGGTACCAACTTTCGCCGCGTTGTTTTATAATCTGTAATATATATTTAACTAATAGATCCAAATCATTTTGATTCAGATAAGCTAAACTTTGATAAGAACTTATGTCGAAAATGGGTATAACCATTTCAAGATTAGGATTCTCGTATACTTTATTTACATTCTGAATGATTTCTAATATGAATGGATTATTCTTGTAAGATTGTAATAAGTACAGATAAATTTGTCTCATGTCTTCTTGAGATACATAATCCGAAGTGGCGTGGTTATTAACATTTAAGAAAAGTACGTTGTTATTGTTGATTGGGTCAATATCATTTCCTTTGATGTTTTGTATAAATGGTAAAATAAAGGGACTTTGACCATACTCAATTAAAATTTGCAGCAAGTGTTGCTTTATTTGACTCAGTTCAACGGGGCTTAAATTATTTACCGCCTGTTGATTAGTTAAAATCTTGAAAATTAAATAGGTTTCATTCTTTGGCTTACCCTCAATGAGATTTATATATTCTAAGAGCTTAAGCGTATATGGAGTTAAGCCATATTTATTTAATATCAGACCAAAATATCTTTTCAGGTACTGTAAATCAGTTTCGCTTAGTTTTACTAACTGGGACCGATTAATTAAATCAAGTTTTGACAAATCTAGCTCATTGGCGTCATGTAGAATTTGTATGATGATAGGATTATTGTAGTTTTCGCCTTTCATTAATTCTGTCAAATAAGTTTCGATTAGTTGCAATTCATTATTATAATTTTGTGGCATGAGTAAATGTTTCAGACTATAATGTGTCAAATCGGTTTCGAATTTCATATGGTTATGTATCGGTGGTTTAATTTTATTTATCAAACCCTTGATAGGATTCAACAAACTAAAGGCAGGCTGTCGAAATGTAAAGGAATTTAATGAATCGTCTTCATGTGGAACATGGTATTCTTCGTTATGCAAATCAGGATCAGTTACTCCAAATGGAAAATGGCTTAAATCTTCATTGAAATAATTTTGGTCCATCAAATTATTAGGTTCATTTCGTCTGACAGAAAATTCATCGATGTTTAAAGGTTCTAAGTTATTGTAATCTTCACTAGACTCGCTTTTAATTTGTTTTAGTGATTTAGTTTCAACATTACTTCGTTCTGGATCACTCATTAGATACAAAATTTTTTTGTAATTATTTCTAGCATCTTCGTTTAGTTCATAAGTTTCTCCGTTAATTTCATACTTGATTGTAGGATTGTCTAGCTCGGTTCTTCTAGTACTAATAATGTTTGGGTTTTTTCTATCGTCCAATTCATAATTAGAAATCGGGGGTTTGCTTTTTCTGACCAATTCTTTATTCAATTTTTCTGCTAAGCTGTCGTAAAACCAATAGGTTAAATTAATGAGCTTTTCATCTTCGTTATAAAAGTTTTTTACGTCGTTATTTTGGGGGATTACATTCGGAGCAGTGAAATAATTGTTGATGCTATTGTAAGGTAATTTATATAGTGAAACAGGTGCCGTTGGTAGAGATCCAACTGGGTAGCTTGTTTTTTCTAGCCCTTCAGGTGTATGAAGGGCATATCCTCTTTTCTTTGTAATATGTTGTGTTTTCTGTAACAATATTAAATACAATTGATTGGTGTATTAACTGTTGGTTGATAAGCGTTAACTCTTAGTGATAAACTACTAAATAAAAGGCTTTTGACAGATTTTATAATGTGAATATCTATATCAGTTCGCAACAACAAGACCTTCTCAGAGAAGAACTGGCAAGAAACTCTAGGGACTTCTTTTAAATGCCATGTTACAATTTGCCAATCAAAAGTCCACTGCTTAATGTAGGTCTTCCCCATATATTGCCTCATAGAGCGGATGTTCGCCATAGTTGCCACGCTAAGGCAAACGAAACGAAAGTGTTACTGTTTCAACGCGGGGAGCAAAACTGGTGCTTCCCCGGTCAAGCCGACCCATTCGTGCTACAACTATACTACTAATATAGCTGCAGCATGGCTCTACCACGTGATAAAAAGTATAATTCAACGCGATAAAATCCGCAAAAGTAGTTTTATTCAACATCATCATCATCATAATTACAGCCCTTCACAAGTCCACTGCTGAACATAGGCCTCCCCCAAAGAATGCCACAAAGCACGGTCCTGAGCCACCTGCATCCATCGACTTCCTGCATGTCTTACCAGGTCGTCACTCCATCTCGTGGGGGGACGCCCTACACTTCGCCTACCGGTACGAGGCTGCCACTCGAGAACCTTTCTTCCCCATCGGTTGTCGGTTCTTCGAGCTATATGGCCGGCCCACTGCCACTTCAGCTTACTAATCCGTTGGGCTATGTCGGTAACTCTGGTTCTACTGCGGATATCCTTATTCCTAAGTTTATCACGCAGAGAAACTCCGAGCATAGCCCTCTCCATAGCTCGCTGAGCGACCTTGAGCTGCCTCATACGGCCAGCAGTGAAGGACCACGTCTCAGTTCCGTAAGTCATCACTGGCAACACGCACTGGTTGTACAATTTCGTTTTAAGGTTTTGAGGTATGTCTGACGAGAAGATGTGTCGTAGCTTCCCGAACGCAGTCTAGCCGAGTTGAATCCGTCGATTGACCTCTCGATCGAAGTTGGACTTACCTAGTCGGACTATTTGTCCCAGGTAAACATACTCGTCAACAACTTCGAGCTTAGTGTGACATGGACATTAAACATGATCTTTGTTTTGTCCATGTTCATCTTAAGACCTATCCGTTGGGAGACACTATTGAGGTCATTGAGCATAGTGCTTAGGTCCTCCAGCGATTCTGCCATAAGGACTATATCGTCGGCAAATCGAAGGTGAGTGATGTACTCGCCATTGATGTTAATACGGCATCCTTTCCAGTCCAGAAGCTTGAAAACGTCTTCCAATGCAGCGGTGAAGAGTTTCGGGGATATAACATCACCCTGTCTTACACCTCTCTGCAATTGGATGGGTTTCGTACTCTGGTTCTGTACTCGGATAGCCATCGTAGCCCTACTGTACAAACACTTCAGCACTTCGATATACCGACAGTCAACTTGGCACTGCTGAAGGGACTGCAGCACCGCCCAAATTTCGACGGAATCAAAGGCTTTCTCATAGTCCACATACGCCAGACATAGTGGCAAATTGTACTCTTCGGACTTCTGTACAATTTGCCGTAGAGTATGTATGTGGTCTATGGTGCTAAAGCCCTTTCGGAAACCGGCTTGTTCGGGAGGCTGGAAGTCGTCAAGTCTGCGCGCGAGAGTATTCGTAATGACTCTCGAAAACAGCATGTAGACACGGCTCAGAAGGGAAATCGGTCTGTACTTCTTCAAGAGAGCGTTGTCACCTTTCTTGAAGAACAAGACCACCGCACTTCTGCTCCACGCCTCCGCTGTAATGCCACCATGGAGGACGGAATTAAAGAGCCTCTGAAGGACTTCAAGTACCGGTCTTCCACCCGCTTTCAGAAGCTCCGCTGTAATTCCATCCTCGCCTGGGGCCTTGCCGTTTTTAAAGTGCTGGAGAGCCATTCTAATCTCGCTCAGACTGACGTCCGGGATATCTTCGGAATAGTGTCGGATAAGACTCGCTCTTGGATCGTTACTCACACTTGCGTATGGCTCCAACGATGACGTTTACAGCTGCCCATAGAACCTCTCAATCTCACTCAAAATCTCAGGTGCCCCGGAAACGATGCTGCCACATTCGGTCTTCAGCTTCGACAGTTGGCTCTTTCTGGCAGACAGGTCTCTGGCAAAGACTTTGGAGCCTTGGTTCCGCTCGATCGCTTCTTCAATATGAACTGTATTGAAGTTGCGTAAGTCCCGCCGCATGCATTTGGAGATCTGTCTGTTCAGTTGCCTGTATGCTGTCAAATCTGTTGAAGAATGTAGCCTCATCTCCCGTCTAACAACCATGAGATTAAGAGTGTGATCGGAGAGTTTTTGTGTTCTTCTGCGGCGGGTCTTGCAGAACTTAGCTCCGACCGCATGGACAGTTTCCACGAGCTTGTCATTCATATCGTCCACTTCATTGCAGTCTTCTAGGCACTGAAAACGGTTTTGTAACTCGAGCTGAAAGGTTTCGGGACTTTGGATTAGAGCACGAGGGGGACGGAGCGTTGACTTCATCAGACGAGACCTCTCTAACTTAACATTTAGGTTCAGTGTGCCTCTAACCATTCGGTGATCGCTGCCGGTTTTCACCCTCGCGATCACGGAGACATCACTGAACAGTTGTCGTCTGGTCGTCATAATGAAGTCAATCTCATTTTTTATCGAACCGTCGGGGCTCGACCAGGTCCACTTCCTGTGGGGCAGTTTTATTCAACGCCTTAATAAAATTAGAGGTAAAGAAGAGAGCTAAAATCTTTGAATCACGTCCAGTCAGTCAAAGAAATACGAAAGGTACCAAATAATTCAGTCTTATTTTAACAACCTGTTTATTAAGTGGCGAAGCTTGCGAAGACACTTATTGATTTCACGATGTCTGTCCGTCTGTCCCACGATTATCTCGAGAACGGTTTCGAATTTTCAAATTCTGTTTTCAGCAATCGATTACTGATCACCCAGGCATCTGAACCTCTTATTTTGAAACTGATTGCTCAACGGCAACCGTTAGAAACCGCTACAAAGCTGATTGCTTCGCCACTTTGCTATGCTGTTAGCTTGCTAGGTTTATTGATTTCACGATGTCTGTCCGTCTGTCCGTCTGTCCCACGATTATCTCGAGAACGGTTTCGAATTTTCAAATTCTGTTTTCAGCTATCGATTACTGATCACCCAGGCATCTGAACCTCCTATTTTGAAACTGATTGCTCAACGGCAACCGTTAGAAACCGCTACAAAGCTGATTGCTTCGCCACTTTGCTATGCTGTTAGCTTGCTAGGTTTATTTAATTTCTAGTTATCAAAGAATAAAGAAAGAGCAACAAGTAAAATACTTGAGGCACTTATTCTATTATTTATTGAGAATATTATACCAAATTTTATTCTTGCAAAAGCAAGCTCAGCGCCCCCTCGAACCTTGCGCCCTAGGCTTCAGCCAAGTTAGCCTGTGCCCTGCTCACGGCACTAAATAGAAGTAATGGATACTTATATTATAATAAAAATTATTTGACTGTAAAAGATAACCACAATTCAGTGGCGTAGCAAGGGAATTGAAGACCTTGACGATGAATGTTGAACCTTGAAATTAAACCTTGATGATGAACGTTTGAGTGGGTGAAATTTACTGAATAATAAAAAAAAACTGCCAGTAAAGATCTCAAAACAATAACACAATTATCTGTTAGTGAACAAATGTTACAAGCACTGTAGTCCTGAAATTTGTGAAAATAAATTTGAGTTAAGTATGAAGATGTTTTTTCACACAGCCCACCTGATGGTAAGTGGATGCTGAGGCCTACAGACATCTATACTCCTATCTATCCTCGATTAAGAATAAAAATGCAGATGCGTTGTCACCACTGAGGACTAAGATGGAATGCCTCATTTCCAGTAATAAGGGTCTCCGGTTCTTTATACTCGCTATACGAAACACAGCAGTATTGAGCTGCTATTTTACGCTGGTATTTTGTGAGAGCGTGGTCCTACTCCGGTCGAGCCAGCCCATTCGTGCTACAATTAATATAGCTGCAGCATGGCTCTCCCACGTAAAAAAATCTGAAAAACTTAGTTTTTAAGAGAAAATGAAAAATTTATATATCCTAACCATGCGAAGCCGCGGCGGGTCGCTACTTTTAAATAAAATACAAAGATCATAGAACACTTTTACCGATTTTATATTTCTTAACATAATATAGGGTTGTGCGTTTGTGTATGAGACCCACCCCCATTGTTGAAACTAATAGCCCATGCTACTCCACTGCCACAATTAGTATTACGTTTCATAGAAACATAAAACAGAAACTTTTTTTATTCAATGTAGATTATAAATAATACTTATTGAAAGTCACTCTTTTGTTTAATTTCCTACCACTGGTTCGAAAAAAAAACCTCTGTCCTGGGAAGAAATAGCAAGAAACCCAGCGGGACTTTTTTTTAAAACAAACACGAAACAAATTAGAATTTTTAACAGTGGTAGAGCCACGCGGTAGCTTATGCTGTCGCACCGATGGGCCGGCTCGAACCAGGGTGGTACCACGACCTCACAGAAAACCAGCGTGAAGTAGAGGTTTACCTCTGCGTTTCGCTTGGTGAGTGCAGGTGGCCGGAGGCCCTTTTTACTGGAAATGAGGCATTCCATCTTAGTCCTCACGAGTGACAACGCATCTACATTTTGATTTGTAATAGAGGATAGATGTAGATGTTTATGGGCCGCAGCAACCACTTACCATCAGGTGGACTGTGTGCTCGTTTGTCACCCTTATCCTATAAAAAAAAAATTCCTACCACTGGTTCGAAAAAAAAACCTCTGTCCTGGGAAGAAATAGCAAGAAACCCAGCGGGACTTTTTTTAAAACAAACACGAAACAAATTAGAAATAGCTTGGTCACCTCAATCCCAGTGGTTATTATCATCCATAAATTCCTTAATATTATAGTACCCTTTTAATACAAACTTTGTTTACTTAAGTTTTTGAGCTTTGAGCAGTAAAAGCGTATACATCGCCCCAAGAATGAATTACTGACTCGGTGGAGTCAAGCAACTGTTATTACTAACATAACACATAATAATTAAAAATTAAATCTATAAAATCTCACTCACCAATGGCGGTTCTGTCGACAGACATGTGAGTAGTAGTGCGTTCAAAACAACTAAAAACACCATAGGCTTCATGTTTGCCTTAGAATAAAAAACGCATCGATATTTATGCACTCGTTGCGTTCATAATCGATTTTTTAAATTATAACACGGACCGTACGTCCGCATAATTAGGCATATTACAAATCATTAAAATTTTATGTCGTGTACAATTAAGTATAACATGTTATAAAAGCTGAAATATAATTTACATTTAATTTTATTTCGTGGGAAAGTATGAATGTATGTATGAATAAAGTGGCAAACGAGCCCGCAGTCCACCAGATGGTAAGTGAATGCTGTATAACACTGTACCAATTTACAGTGTCCTTGTTACCGTGATTTGTTTCATGTAACAATCTGCCTACTCTTGTGACAGACTTTTCCAATACTAATCCCAAACATTTTTTTTACCACACCCTATCAAAGTTCACAACTGAACATAAAATTTCAAATTCATATCATTCACAGCGTACTATATTCACAATATAATCTATAGGTAATAAGTTCTTCAATTTTTAACAGTGGTAGAGCCACGCGGCAGCTTTTGCTGTCGCACGGATGGGCCGGCTCGAACCGGGGTGGTACCACGACCTCACAGAATACCAGCGTGAAGTAGAGGTTTACCTCTGCGTTTCGCTTGGTGAGTGCAGATGGCCGGAGGCCCTTTTTACTGGAAATGAGGCATTCCATCTTAGTCTTCACGGGTGACAACGCATCTGTATTTTGATTTGTAATAGAGGATAGATGTCTATGGGCCGCAGCAACCACTTTCCATCAGGTGGACTGTGTGCTCGTTTGTCACCCTTATCCTATAAAAAAAAAGTTTTATGCTTCGCAAGTAACTGCTTTTTCAGGTGAGTAAAAAGGTGAAAAACACTCGGAGCTAAATCCGGAAATTATGGTGGGTGCTGCATTAACTGTAACCCAGCATTAAATGAAACTAATTTTTACGGAATTTATCGCGTTTCATTTAACTTTTTGATTTCCGACGTTTCGGATGCTTTACAGCACCTAGCCAGCACGGCAAGTCCCCGGGCGAAGATGGAATTACAGCGGAGCCTTTGAAAGCAGGTGGTAAACCGGTACTTGAAGTCCTTCAAAATTCCGTCCTCCATGGTGGCACTACTCCGGAGGTGTGGAGCAGAAATGCAGTGGTCTTGTTCTTCAAGAAAGGCGACAACGCTCTCTTGAAGAACTACAGACCGATTTCCCTTCTGAACCGCGTCTACGTGCTGTTGAGTCATTACGAATCGTCTCGCACGCAGACTTGACGACTTCCAGCCTCCCGAACAAGCCGGTTTCCGAAAAGGCTTTAGTACCATGGACCACATACATACCCTGCGGCAGATTGTACAGAAGACAATTTCTTGCGTATGTGGACTATGAGAAAGCCTTTGATTCCGTTGAAATTTGGGCGGTGCTGCAGTCCCTTCAGCGGTGCCAAGTTGACTGTCGATATATCGCAGTGCTGAAGTGTTTGTACAGTAGAACTACGATGGCTATCCGAGTACAGAATCAGAGTACGAAACCTATCCAAAGGCAGAGAGGTGTAAGACAGGGTGACGTTATATACCCGAAACTCTTCACCGCTGCATTGGAAGACGTTTTAAAGCTACTGGACTGGAAAGGATGCGGTATTAACATCAATGGCGAGTACATCACTCACCTTCGATTTGCCGACGGTATAGTCCTTATGACAGAATCGCTGGAGGACCTAAGCACTATGCTCAATAATTTCAATAGTGTCTCCCAACGAATAGGTCTTAAGATGAACATGGACAAAACAAAAATCATGTTTAACGTCCATGTCACACCTATGCCGGTAGTTGTTGGGAACACTAAGCTCGAAGTTGTTGACGAGTATGTTTACCTGGGACAAATAGTCCGACTAGGTAAATCCAACTTCGAGAGGTCAATCGACGGATTCAACTCGATTAGGCTGCGTTCGGGAAACTACGACACATCTTCTCGTTAGACATACCTCAAAACCTGAAAACAAAATTGTACAACCAGTGCGTGTTGCTAGTGATGACTAACGGATCTGAGACGTGGTCTTTCACTGCTGGCCGTATGAGGAAGCTCAAGGGCGCTCAGCGAGCTATGGAGAGGGCTATGCTCGGAGTTTCTCTGCGTGATAAACTTAGAAATGAGGAAATCCGCAGTAGAAGCCGAGTAACCGACATAGCCCAACGGATTAGTAAGCTGAAGTGGCAGTGGGCCGGCCATATAGCTCGAAGAACCGACAACCGATGGGGAAAAAAGGTTTTCGAGTGGCAGCCTCGTACCGCTAGGCGAAGTGTAGGGCGACCCCCCACTAGTTGGAGTGACGACCTGGTGAGACATGCAGGAAGTCGATGGATGCAGGTGGCTCAGGACCGTGCTTTGTGGCATTCCTTGAGGTAGGCCTATGTTCAGCAGTGGACTTGTGAAGGTCTGTAATGATAATGATGATGACAACACCCATGGTCACGGGGGGACTGAGGTGTTTGAACCAGCTTGAAAGAACATATAGCTGACTTCAAGCACCGATGTTCCGGGAAGTCTGCACATGTTCAAGATCGCCCCCCCCCCCCCATTACAGCACCATTAGATTTGATAGAGCACGAATCCTCGCAAAAGAACACTAATTCCTACCAAGGATGATTCTCGAGACTATTAAAAAAAACCATCTAATTTCAATAGAGAAGATGGATGGGTGCTGCCTTATGCTTGGGATCCTATAATTAATAAAATTAAATCCAAACCCAAGCATACCACTGCAAGACTTCAAGATACTGTAAGCTCATTCTGCGTAGATCGGACCAAAATTTAATAATTTCTTTATAGGATAAGGTTGACAAAGGAGCACACAGTCCACCTAATGGTAAGTGGTTGCTGTGGCCCGTAGACAGTTTTAACAGTGGTAGAGCCACGCGGCAGCTTTTGCTGTCGCACGGATGGGCCGGCTCGAACCGGGGTGGTACCACGACCTCACAGAAAACCAGCGTGAAGTAGAGGTTTACCTCTGCGTTTCGCTTGGTGAGTGCAGTTGGCCGGAGGCCCTTTTTACTGGAAATGAGGCATTCCATCTTAGTCCTCACGGGTGACAACGCATCTACATTTTGATTTGTAATAGAGGATAGATGTAGATGTCTATGGGCCGCGACAACCACTTACCATCAGGTGGACTGTGTGCTCGTTTGTCACACTTATCCTATAAAAAAAAAACATCTACATCTATCCTCGATTACGAATTAACATGCAAATGCGTTGTCACCCGTGAGGACTAAGATGGAATGCTTCTTTTCCAGTAAAATGGGTCTCCGGTTCTCTACACTCACCATACGAAACAGAGTAGCATTGAGATGCTATTTTACTCTGGTATTGTGTGAGAGCGTAGTCCTTCCCCGGTCGAGCCGACCCATTCGTGCTACAACTATACTACTAATGTAGCTGCAGCATGGCTTTACCACGTATAAAATATTCAAAAACTGGAGGTAGCCGGGCTAACTATGACATCGCGACGTCAAACACCTGAGTCCCCCCCGTAACCATGGGTGCTGTAAAGCACCCGAAACGTTGGGAATTAATTTGTTAAATAAAACGCGATAAAATCCGTAAAAATTAGTTTCATTTAATGTGTAGTCTTCGCAATCATTCTGCAACCCAGCAGTTCGGGTGGCAGCGCCTGCAAAATCAGTTCGATGGGCAGAGGCATTATCATGATAAAAAAAGCAAATGAACAATTTCCTCGATTTTTAAACGGAGCGTGTCGTCGTTGCAGGCGGTTCTGCCGCGTTTAAATTCAGCGCACCAGTATGCCCCTGTAGAATAAGACGGAGTATTGTCTGCCAAAGAAGACTGCAGTTCTTCAAAAACACTTTGTAGAAAATTATTTTAGACAACAGTGGTCGAGCCACGCGGCAGCTTTTGCTGTCGTACAGATGGGCAGGCTCGAACCGGGGTGGTACCACGACCTCACAGAATACCAGCGTGAAATAGAGATTTACCTCTGCGTTCCGCTTGGTGAGTGCAGGTGGCCGGAGGTCCCCCCCCCCCATTAACATGGTAGCGGAATGGAACAGAAGACTACCCCAGGAGGGTACCAGCACCCCTGACGAATCCCTCGCTGAGCATCCACGACCAAAGTACTCCACTCCTGGGCGTGGATGCTCAAGCTGCCCCGCGTTTCTGGGAGGGGCAAATTTCCGCTCGCGACTAATACTGCTCGGGGCAAGCGGAGCAATAAGACCAAGACGACCCCTTTCACCCTATCCGTGAACTTTTGCAATATCAGGGGACTTATTCCAACCTTAACGCTGTCCATTACCATCTAGAGACGGCGAAGCCAGCCTTGCTCTTTTTAACCGAGACTCAGGTGTCCTCTCCGACTGATACTTCATATCTCTCCTACCCGGGGTACAAATTTGAACACTCCTTTGTGCCCCGGGCTGGAGTTTGCGTATACGTCAGAGAGGACATCGGTTTTCGACGCCTCGGCAGTCTTGAAGGTACGGACCTGTTCACCCTATGGCTGCGCGTAGACAGCGACGACCAACCCCGCGTCTACGGGTGTCTCTATAGGTCCCATAGCGGTAATGCCGACACAGGCCGACTCATCGACCTCTTCCAAATGGCTGCAGACTCCGTGCTACAACAGGTCCCATCCGCAGAGATCGTGATACTCGGTGATTTTAACGCCCACCACGCTGAATGGTTTGGTTCCCGTTTAACCGATCATGCGGGTAGATCTGTGTATGATTTTGCCTTGGTATATGGTCTTACACAACTGGTT
Source organism: Parnassius glacialis (assembly GCA_033319125.1). Classification (NCBI taxonomy): domain Eukaryota; kingdom Metazoa; phylum Arthropoda; class Insecta; order Lepidoptera; family Papilionidae; genus Parnassius; species Parnassius glacialis. The sequence goes on along the minus strand of JAVANC010000029.1, from coordinate 26,182,410 downwards.
ACTTCGCCTATGCGGATCCCAGATGTGGAGGATCATGTACCTTCCCTGTTGGACCTTCTGCTGACTTCTCATCCGGACGGATATCAAGTCTCCGTTGATGCCCCTCTGGGCTCTTCGGACCATTGTCTGATCCAGAGTACGTTGCCACTCACGCTCCTATCGCAGTTGCGACCTGCAGCTTGCCGCCGTGTTTGGCACTATAGGTCGGCCGAATAGGACGGGATGCGGTCTTTTTTTGCATCCTACCCATGGGGGCAGGTTTGCTTCTCGCCGGAACGCCGAGTACCGGAGCAAACTAGTGTCTGAAGTTGAGTCATTGCTTAACAAAGCCTCGGATCGGGGGCGACTAAATCTAGTCCAGTTCAATCCCCAGAAGGCACAAGTTTGCGTGTTTACCGCTAAAAAGAATCCCTTTGTCGTATCTTCTCAGTTTCAAGGCACTCCCCTTGTTGCCTCAACCAGTATCGGAATCCTCGGCGTCGACATATCGAGTGACGTGCAGTTTCGTGGTCACTTGGAAGAGAAGGCCAAATTGTTTTCTAATAAGCTTGGCGTGCTCAGTAGAGCGGGACAGTATTTCATGCGGGCACACACAAATTTACAAGGCGCAGGTTCGGCCTCACATAGAATACTGTTCCCATCTCTGGGCAGGGGCTCCCCAGTGCCAGCTCCTTCCACTTGACCGCATCCAGCGCAGAGCGGTTCGAATCGTCGACGACCGAGTTCTTTCCGATCTGCTTGACTCACTGGCATTGCGTAGAGATGTTGCATCTCTTTGCGTATTTTATCGCATCTATCACGGGGAGTGCTCTGAGGAATTGTTCGGACTAATTCCAGCCGCTCAATTTCACCATCGCACATCGCGACAAACTCGCGATACCATCCATATCATCTGGATAATTGGGGGTCCACCACTGTGCGATTTAGATTTTTTTTTATAGGATAAGAGGACAAACGAGCACACAGTCCACCCGATGGTAAGTGTTTGCTGCGGCCCATAGACATCTACATCTATCCTCGTTTGCGAATCAAAATGCAGATGCGTTGTCACCCGTGAGGACTAAGATGGAATGCCTCATATCCAGTAAAAAAGGCCTCCGGCCACCTGCACTCACCAAGCGAAACGCAGAGGTAAACCTCTAATTCACGCTGGTATTCTGTGAGTTTGTTCCTCGCACAACTTCCTTGTGGAATCGATTACCACCAGCGATTTTTCCGGACCGATACGACTTAGGGACCTTCAAGAAAAACAGCCTACTCCTTTTTAAAAGACCGGCAACGCATCTGCGATTTCCCTGGTGTTGCAGTTGTTCATGGGCGGCGGTAGTCACTCAGGTGAGCCACATGCTCGTTTGCTATATATATCCTATAAAAAAAATCATAAATATTTAATAACCGTACGAAGCTTCTCAATTTTTCAATAGGAATCAAATTCCCGCCAAAAAATAATATTGGGTAGTTTTTAATTGAGTTTTTTCTAGCCTTGGCTACTAACTAATTTAAGATTCGAATAAAATAGAACGCATTTCTATAACTCATTGACAACTGTCTTATTCCGAAAACTTATTGATCAACCTAGTACAGGGATGGCAAAGCAGACATGTGTGCCATCGATGGCACGCGAACAATATTTTGGGCACGCCAACGATCATAAAGTTCACTATAAGTATATATAATATAGTATTATAATATTACGAACCAACGCGAATGAGCCTATGTTACTGCGTGTTCGGGCGTGGCGGTAATCACGAAGTGATTTTTTTTGCGCCACGTCTATGGCCTCATTAAACATTTCTATGGGAAATGGCAATGATGCATAAAGGTTCGCCACCCCTGACACAGAAGGCCTTATATGGGAAATATTACAATTGTTACAATTTGGTTGGCAATCGAGATTATTTATTATTTTGGGTTGTTATCAGGAAGATGCTGCTGCCCATATCCTGTTTAATTTATCTCTGTCGCATCTTACGACACCCATGAGATGATGACTCTATATTTAAAATCTTCATCAAAAAAAAATTAAAACCACAAGTAAATTGCATAAATACATTTATTATGTCCATATTTACATACATAGCGATATAAACATTGCACTTGGGTATTAAAAAACAACATTGCAACATAGAAAAACATAAACGACTATAAAAATCACAAATCCAACTTACAACTATATAAAATCTTAAAAAACCGTTAATAATATAACGCATAATAAATTTTATGCCACACAGTTTACATACAAAACTTGACAGGAATAATTATAACTTTAACAAAAAGTAAAATCCGACTTAGGAGTGAAATTTTATCTCCAAATTCATATGGATAATATATATAAAAAATAATTATCAAAATTGGTTCGCAGTCTGCGAAGATAACGCGTAATATACAAAATAACGTACACTCGAATTGAGAACGTCCTCCTTTTTGAAGTTAAAAATAATGACACCACTATAGTGTTGGTAGGTAATTAAAAAAAAAAAGCTAAATCACTTGATTTCACCGCATTTATTCTCATTTATGAATATCAACTAATTATTAGAGATAAAAATGCCTATACTGATATACTTCTCCCCGTTGCCGTGCTTTGGCATAGGGACAAGATAATTTTATCTCTTGTCAGTGGATACAATCGGGGGATAAAACTTTTCCTAACCCATGCTAGCCGTGCTAGTAGGTAGCAGATGCCTCTTGGTAGGTTTCTTTCCTCCCTTCTACTTACCTACCTATCTGAAAGGGAGACTACCTACCTATAGGAACAACGCCATATATCAGTGATGTCATATTGTCAACATCATGGAGGATGTTGCTAAGAGTTAACTGACAGAAAAAAATATTATCCAAAGATAACGAGTTAATATAAAAGGTTTAACAATTCTATACAGTACAAATTAATATGTAGGCTACGGTTAATGCGTGAAGACTTAGTAAACCTAAGTTTACCTGGTGCTTTTTGGGCCAAATCCTAATAATTTATAAATAACTAGTGACCCGCCCCGGTTTCGCTTGGTTAGAATGTATGAGTGTTATCGTTACAGAATATTAAGGTCCATTGCTGAGCATAGGCCTACCCCTCTATTGCCTCATAGGCGGGATACTTGCCATAGTTGCCAGGCTTGGCAAGCGGGTTGGCAGTTTTTTTATTGATATTGGGGTAGTGGATATTCTTACACCGCCATTACACGGTCGCCGTGTAAACCTAAGTTTTTTGTTAGTCATAATAATTTTAACTTTAAAATTATAAAAATAAAGTTACATCCTATATATATTCAACACCTGTCCACCGCCCAGTTCTAAAGCGTGATTACATATTTTTTTTATTTCTCAGACATGCATGTTTACTCACAAAGATTTCCGTTACCGCCACGCACGTGGTAAATTAGGATTTAAAATTGCATTTGACAATTTCATTGGTGCAGGCGGGAAACCGGGTTGCTCTGAGATTGAAACTGTTGATGTATTTGCTCATATTTTTGATAAATTTAACGGATATCGTAGTTATTTCAATCATTCGTCCGACTTTAAATGACCCATTAGGTAAACATATGCGTCCTACCCTCTTCAAACAATACTAACCCATAATATTTATGAAATATCGGATTTTTTCAATTATATCATATTTAATATAAATTTTCATCAGTCAAAAAACAGTCTACATGCCTCTGTCATATTTACCAGGCGAATAGCCTATCACAATGATATAGATATGTATACAGCTATATAAATAGAACAGCTGATCATAATAATAACTATATATATTCTATTAAAATTATAAGCTTAAATAAACAAACCGGTTTGTCAAACTGACTGCCAAGCATGCCAATTTTATTCGCATATTTGACCTATACAGTTTGCCACAAATAAAACAATTTTTAAGGATTTTATAGTGTTACTTTAAATAAATTTAAATACCTTTGGGGAACACCACGCCATGAAAAAATTAAGTTTTATTCATAATGTCGCGTAAATTTAAGAAAGAAATATGTAAACATATCAATTGAAAAAATCCAGTTCTCTTACTTTACAAACTTTTAACACACAACGTCAGCTTTGAAGATCTCGATCCAGTAACCGTCCGGGTCCTGGATAAAAGCGAGGCCCTTCATCTTGCCATCTTGAGGCCTCTTTATGAACTTCACGCCTTGCTGCTCGAATCTAGAATGGAAGCAAATAATTATGATTCATTTAATGGTTTAATACTGTCTAGTGGCAGTGTATGAATATCCACTACCCTATATCATCATCATCCCGTGGGTGTCGTGAGAGGCGACATAGGGAAACTAAGACAGGGGATGGGTAACAGCGTCCTCCTAATAACTAGAAAATAAAAAACTGCGGTTGCGAACTCACCTGCCAAGCGTGGCAAATATGGCAGTATCCTCCTAATGAGACTGTTATTTGGACGTATCGTTTAAAAGATAATGAAAAATTAAAATAATTCAACACTCGGCTCGGCGCGCGAACTACGCATAACCCCAAACACCCGATGAGAAACGAGAGAAACCAGCAGTGAACGCCTATGTAAGCGAGGTGTCATGTCACGCGGCTCAGACGCGTGATATACGCGGGTGAAACCGCGGGGCACAGCTAGTATTATACATATGACATTATACTTGTATGAATAGGACAAACCTATAGAAAAAAGCATTTTCATTGCTTGCGACTACGAGTGCCATCTATCGGCAAATAGCAGAAGACTTTAATTCTAGGATTTGCAATTTGAATCGCTAGCTACAGTTTCAACTACGAAATTACCTTGATTCTATTGATTTAGAACACGATTCTGTCAGGAGTAGGCCCGTTGCATGTCTAAGAAAATTAAATTTTTCGAATCCATATGAAGTTCTTTAACAGTTACCAAAAAATATACAAAATTTTGTCCTGCTCAAAGTAAAAAACTTTATTTAACTAAGCTTGTATAAAAAGGGTTATTATAAAATTAAGGAATTTATGGACGATAATTGCCCCAGGGAATGAAATGATCACTGCCCAGCTATTTCTAATTTGTTTTGTGTTGTTAATTGTGTAATATACATGATTGTAAGCTTTTATTTAAAAAAAAAGTCCCACTGGGTTTCTTGTTGGCTCTTCCCAGGACGGAGGATTTTTTCCGAAGTAGTGGTTATTCATATTAAGATTTCCGATAATTAATAGAATCAGGCGTTACTTTGCGGAAGTCCATTATATTAAAGTTGGTAAAAAATTCCTTCGCTCGATAAATAAAATGATGTTTCTAGGTGTGATATTTCGTTTTTCATTCACATCATTTTAAAAAAGTGACTTTCAATAAATATTATTTATAATTAATATTGAATAAAAAAGTTACTGTTTCAGTTAATGTATCAGCGCGGTGTAAATAGTCTGTAATTAATAGCTTGATGGACATCAATAAAATAATGTTTAATTAAATTTATAAATTTTTTTACCTTGCACATGCTTCATCAACATCAGGCACTAATATACCAATGTGACCAAATCCTCTTGGATCCGAGTTGCCATTGTGGTAGCTTGAGTCATCATTCTCTGTGCCCCAGTTGCTGGAATTTAAAGATATTTGTTATATATATATATATATATACATATTACCAATACTCGTCTAAGCGGTCACCGTAAATGTTACAGTACATTAGCAATCCAGGTTCGATCAACATGAGCACCAATAAAATTGTTAAGTGCTGGTTTATCACTTCCTTGGTGAAGGAAAACATTATGGAAACACTTCTTTAAATTCTTTGCCGTAAAACGGTGTCAGAAAATAGAGGCCTGTGTCCTGAGCCCAGCAGTGGAATGTATATAGTCTGTAACTTTATTTTATTTACCCTGATATTTGTAAAGTATATTTCTTTTTATAGAATAAGGTTTACAAATGAGCACACAGTCCACCTGATGGTAAGTGGATGCTGTGGTCCATAGACACCTGCATTTATCCTCGATTAAGAATCAAAATGCAAATGCGTTGTCACCCCTGAGGTTAGTCCAAGGGGTGAAATAGAATGTCGTTTCCGGTATAAAGGGTCTCCGGTTCTCTACACTCAACATACGAAACACAGCAGCATTAAGCTGCTATTTTACGCTGGTATTCTATGAGAGCGTGGTCCTACCCCAGTAGAGCAGACACATTCGTGCTACGCCATATAGTAGCAGCGTAAACGAATCCACTATTACAAGTTTTTTCGTAGTTGTCGTGAGAGACAGCAGAGGAAAATCAAAACAGTAACACAATAAAAAATAAATAAGTATGAAAAAAATTTTCATCCTTATTTATTTTTTATTCATTTGGTTCACCAACTAATGTTACACTAACACATACGCTAAATTCTAAGACAGTAATAGGAAAGTAAGTGTACATTCAATAATAGGTAAATACCGCATGCTTAGTGCTTACAGCATTTCCTACAAGCCATTATTAAATAGCTAAAATATACATCTTAAAAATAAATTAATACAATCCATCAGTTGTCGGTTCTTTCAGGTATATGGCCGGCCCATTACCACTTCAGCTTACTAATCCGTTGGGCTATGTCGGTCACTCTGATTCTACTGCGGATATCCTCATTTATAAGGTTATCACGCAGAGAAACCCCAAGCATAGCCCTCTCCATAGCTCGCTGAACGACCTTGAGCTTCCTCATATGGCCAGCAGTGAAGGACAGTCTCAGTTCCATAGGTCATCACTGGGAACACACACTGGTTGTACAGTCTAGTTTTCAAGTTATGAGGTACACCTGACGAGAAGATGTACCGTAATTTCCCGGACGCGGTCCAGCCCAGTTGAATCCGTCGATTGACCCCTCGGTCGAAGTTGGACTTACCTAGTCGGACTATTTGTCCCAGGTAAACATACTTGTCAACAATTCGTTTTGTCCATGTTCATCTTAAGACCTATCCGTTGGGCGACACTATTGAGATCATTGAGCATAGTGCTTAGGTCCTCCAGCGATTCTGCCATAAGGACTATATCGTCGGCAAATCGAAGGTGAGTGATGTACTCACCATTGATGTTAATACTGTATCCTTTCCAGTCCAGTAGCTTTAAAACGTCTTCCAATGCTGCGGTGAAGAATTTCGGGGATATAACGTCACCCTGTCTTACACCTCTCTGCAGTTGGATAGGTTTCGTATTCTGGTTCTGTACTCGGAAAGGGTAAGAGAGCCAACATTTATTAGTCGCAGACACCACTGCTGGGCACAGGCCTCTGTGATAAGGAAAATTTGCCTTAATCTTCACACTTCGAAGGCAAATTGAAGGTTGGAGTAACAAATATGGGTATATTCTCCTTACCTGTGTCAGAAATACAGAAATACTTTATTACTTACTATGTAAGTTCAAGAGTCGCTTTCCTGGTCATTGCCCAAGCTGTCCTTGTTTTCTCATCATGAGGAATATCTGAAGGGTTCTCATATCCCATGAAGAATAGCGAGAATTTCATCTCAGGGAAGTGAAGTTGCTTCAACAGGGTCATCCCTAGTACTCCTGTGTAAAATGGGATGGATTTCCTGGGGTCCTTGATACGGTACATAGTCTGTTGGAACATAAAGTCCTGAAAATACGAAATTTTTGTAAATGGTATTAGCAGACTTCAGAGAAAGGAAGAGGTTCTCAATTCTGTATTTACTTTTTTTTTATAGTAATAGTGAAAAGTATATTTCTTTTTATAGAATAAGGGTTACAAATGAGCACACAGTCCACCTGATGGTAAGTGGTTACTGTGACCCATAGACATCTACATCTATCCTCAATAAAGACTCAGGATGCAGATGCGTTGACACCCGTGAGGACTAAGATGGAATGCCTCTTTGCCAGTAAAAAGGGTCTCCGGTTCTCTCTTTTTTTTTTATAGGAGAGGGGGCAAACGAGCATGCGGCTCACCTGATGGTAAGTGACTACCGCCACCCATGAACAACTGCAACACCAGGGAGGGACTCGCAGATGCGTTGCCGGCCTTTTAAAAAGGAGTACGCTCTTTTCTTGAAGGTCCCTAAGTCGTATCGGTCCGGAAAAATCGCTGATGGTAATCGATTCCACAAGGAAGTAGTGCGAGGAAGAAAACATCTTCTAAATCGCACAGTGGTGGACCGCCAATCATCCAGATGGTGTGGATGGTATCGGGAGTTCTGCGGTGATGTGCGTTCGTGAAATTTGGCGGCTGGGATTAATCCGAACAATTACTCAGAGCACTCCCCGTGGTAGATGCGAAAGAAAATGCAAAGGGATGCAACATCTCTTCGCAGTGCCAATGAATCGAGCCGATCGGAAAGGACTCGGTCGTCGACGATTCGAGCCCCTCTGGGCTGGATGCGGTCAAGTGGAAGGAGCTAGCACTGGGGAGAGCCCTTTCCAGAGATGGGAATAGTATTCCATGCGAGGCCGAACCTGCGCCTTGTAAAGTTGCAGGCGGTGTGCTGGCATGAAATACTGTCGCGCTCTGCTGAGCACGCCAAGCTTTTTAGAGGCCAATTTGGCCTTCTCTTCCAAGAGACCACGAAACTGCACGTCACTCGATATGTCGACTCCGAGAATTCCAATACTGGCTGAGGCTAGAAGGGGAGTGCCTTGAAACTGAGGAGATACGACAAAGGGGTTCTTTTTAGCGGTAAACGCGCAAACTTGTGTCTTCTGAGGATTAAACTGGACTAGATTTAGTCGCCCCCAATCCGAGACTTTGTTCAGCAAAGACTCGACTTCAGACACAAGTTTGTTCCGGTACTCGGCAACGTTTTCCCGAGAAATATTGGCACGGCCGGTGTATAGAGCATCACCAGTGCTGTCATCCGCATAGCAATGAATGTTACCAGTTAGCAATATATCATTGATATGCAGAAGAAACAGCGTTGGTGATAGCACACAGCCTTGTGGAACACCAGCATTAATAGGCTTGTAGTCGGAGCATGCACCGTCTACAACAACCTTGATGCTCCGATCTGCGAGGAAGCTGGTGATCCAATCGCACAATTTCTCGGGAAGCCCATAGGAAGGGAGTTTCGAAAGAAGCGCTTTGTGCCAAACCCGATCGAAGGCCTTCGCAATGTCCAAACTAACGGCCAACGCCTCCCCCTTGGACTCTACACTCACCATACGAAACACAGCAGCGTTAAGCTGCTATTTTACGCTGGTTTTCTGTGAGGGCGTGGTCCTTCCCCGGTTGAACCAACCCATTCGTGCTACAACTATACTACTAATATAGCTGCAGCATAGCTCTACCACGTACAAAAACGTATGTTGCTTTTTTGTTTGTAAGTTAGCTTTCATTCCTCTCATTTCATAATCCATACTAATCTCACCTCAGGTTTTGAATCTCATGATCATTTAGTCCCATCGGTCTATGAGAGTGAGGGAATAGTGAGTGCAACAGTGGTAGAGCCACGTGGCAGCTTTTGCTGTCGCACGGATGGGCCGGATCGAACCGGGATGGTACCACGACCTCACAGAAAACCAGCGTGAAGTAGAGGTTCACCTCTGCGTTTCGCTTGGTGAGTGCAGGTGGCCGGAGGCCCTTTTTACTGGAGATGAGGCATTCAATCTTAGTACTCATGGGTGACAACACATCTACATTTTGAATTGTAATAGAGGATAGATGTAGATGTCTATGTGCCGCAGCAACCACTTACCATCAGGTAGACTGTGTGCTCGTTTGTCACCCTTATCCTATAAAACAAAAAAAAAGCCTATGCTTCAGTGTACACTTGGGGACTATAATTCTGTCCTATGCCGATGGCTAGTTTCTGTTGAGGCTGGCTGCCGTGGCCGAAATTCAGTTTGGAGGACATTATTATTGAGATCTATAAAGTATTCTCATCTGGTTGGGCTGAATAAATATATAAAAGGAAAGGATTAATTATACATAAATATATATTAAATATAATAACATAATAAATAAAAGTCCAACCAGATGAAAGCCCTCGGCAGGGGAGACCAAACATCATCATCATCATTACTGCCCACCAGCTCTTCGAGTTATTTGGCCAGCCCATTTTGTTTTTTTTTTATATAATGACAAAACCAACAAAACATTAAAGGTCAAATGACATTCATTATACAAAGCAACTTAAAAATAACTTATCAATAGTAGATAAGACATTTAATAGTCTGAAAGAAGTTTAAAAAAATTATGAAATTGAACATCGCAGAGTTCACAGTTTAAATTACAAAATAGATAAATTGATATATGTATATTACACTTGGTGACTTATATTACTTTATATAGACTTGTGGTGTAGTGGCAACAGAGGAAAGTAAGACAAGATATACAAGCAGATACCATCTTTCTGATAATAAATAAAAATAATAAAAAAAACTGCAGTTGCTAATGCATGCCTGCCAAATGTGACTTCTGTAGCATTATACGTGGTAGAGCCATGCTGCAGCAACATTAGAACTATAGTTGTAGCACAAATGGGTCAGATTGGGCGGGTAAGGACCACGCTCTCACAGAATACCAGCGTAAAATAGCAGCTTAACACTGCTGTGTTTCCTATGGTGAGTGTAGAGAACTGGATACCCTTTTTACTGACACATGTACAATGTATCTGCATTTTGATTCTTTATTGAGCATAGATGTAGATGTCTATGGCTCACAGCAACCACTTACCATCAGGTGGCCTGTATGCTCGTTTGTCACCCTATCCAAAAAAAACTTCACTATGAGATAATGTATGGCCAAGAGCGATGTTCGGCAGTGAACCTTGCCTGTGTGGCATTCCATCTTAGTCCTCAGTGGTGACAATGCATCTATATCCTTCTTTGTTTGCAGTTAGTCCATAGGCTGCAGTAACATCTTACCATCAGGTGGAATGTAAGTCTTTTTGTCACTATAGTTTTACAAAGAAAAAAAACTATACTACCTAATTAGAACATGTGAACATGTGATATGAAGACATTATTTCACACAATTCAATAAGTCAGGAAGAAATATCAATAATTTGTACAAATATTACATTAAGGTTGAGATTCGAATCTAGGACCTGCAACATAAGATTCAGATCAATGGGTTTTTTTTTATAGAAATAAGTGACAAGCGGGCAACAGTCCACTTGATGATAAGTGGATGCTGTCCAGTCATAAACATCTACATCCATCCTCGATTCAGAATCAAAATGCAAATGCATTGTCACATGTAAGGACTAACATAGAATTCCTCTAGAATTCCTCATTACCAGTAAAGAATCTTAGTTTTCGACACTCACCATCTGAAACACAATAACATCATTCTGCTGTTTCACGTCAGTATCTTGTGGGTACATGGTCTTATCTCCGCTGAGCCGACCCATCCATTCTGCAATCATGCATAGAAGCAGCAGGGCTCTACCATGTTTAAAATTATGCAATCTTCATAAAATTTAGAGACAGTTACTACTGATAAAAAAAAATTACCAATCCTGACAACTGCATGTTTATCTTACACATTAATTACACATTAATCATTTTAACTAACCTTAGTTGAAGGATGTGGAGTTTTACAAAGTGACTCAACTTCCTGAGGGGAGATGCCTTCACCTGCCATGGTTCTGTGAGAAATAATTCACAAAAATTGTAAATATGTTGAGATATAATGATATAACTATATGTAAACAGGTTCAGTTTCAATGCAGTCACTATTTATTATTATCGATAACAAAAATTTTACCTGTGAATTATACAGGTACTCTTAAGCTGTAAATTCCGAAAATAATTGCTGATAAAGGGTCTAAAAATCAACATTCGTGATACGAGATTCCATATACCACCACCATATTTTTTTTTGGAGTTTATGGCCTGGTATCTAGACCTTTAGGCCAAGTCTTGAGTATTTTTATTCGGTTTATTATAATTTCCCCAAGCCTTGTCTTTATGTATTATTATCCTTCATAGTTCACTGCTTCACAATATGTTGATGCGTCACATTGTGCAGCCCTTGGGATATTTTGACGGCAACTTGAGCCAGCAGGCAGCTGACAGTTGGCGATGGTATCTAAAGGCGCCTATGCAAACAGCTTATCTTGAGAATCCATCACCATCAGAGCACTTGTTTCACCGTTTCCACTAATAGTTCACATGCGTAGACAGTTAATGCATAAAATCGCACCACTTTTACATATCAAAATCCACTTCAAACTATTATTTAAACTATAATACAGGAGCAGCGAACCGCCGCCGATCAAGTTCCCGCCAAAAACTCTACATATCAAAATCCACTTCAAACCATTTTTTAAACAATAATACAGGAAATAATAATCCGTCGCCTGTCAAGTTCCCGCCAAAACTCCTACGAGATACGAGATGGTACATAGATATAGATAAACGTAGTGATTATATTCTCTTTGAAATATAGTAATAGTACTATATCCAAAGTGTAGATAAAAAACAAAGAGTAGATCAAAGAGATTTAAAAATATATATATACTATAGAGCGGGCATTGGAGAAATTTCTATACAAAAATTTTAAGCTCGTGCGTGTGTGACGCCCTCTAGCTAAAAATAGCAAAACTACACTATCATTTATTAAGACAACATTTTAGCTATTCCCCAGTAGGTGACGCTTTAACCTCTTAGAACTTGACATTTTTTGGACATACTTAGTCAGAACTATGGTCAAGCCTAAGAGTATAGTAGGTCAGGCCAAAGACAATTTTTTTTAAAGATGGTAAATATAACTTAGAGTCATTACTATGTTCTAATCCAAAAAATTAAAAAATATTAACAATTAAAATATCGAATTATTTGTATGAAGGTCAAGTGAGCGCTAGAGTAAAGACGATTGCAAGACGATTTGTCGATAAATGAAATGTTTCGAGAAATTACCAATTACTGTGTAGTGGCGGTGTATGAATATTCATTTATCATTCCGTGGGTTTCGTAAGAGGAGACTGATGCACTGTTCAGTTCCACGGTACACGTACCTTGATACTGTGTAACAGTAACAAGGTACGTGTACCGTGGAACAGAACGTGGCAACTATGATAAGTATACCCTCTATGAGGGTATATAGTGGAGGCCTATGTTCAGTGGGTTTTTTTTTTAGGATGTAACGGTGTTTGTTGTAATAGTGATAAGAAAAAAAAATGTTGGAGGAAAAAGGCAAACATTTTTATTAAATTTAATCTCGGTGAAATGCGGATACTCCGTGCGATGTTTAGGGCAGGGTTGCAAAGGTGGGTGATATTTGTGGCAGCAAAATTCTGTGCTCCCCTTTATTTCCATGGCCCATGACCAGCAGTGGAAGGAAACTGTAAGGAGAGGGAGGGATTAATTTTATTATTTGAAACAATATTTTTGTGAGTCAAAAAAGTCATCAAACATCAAACAATTTATTAAACAAAAATTGCGTAAACAAGTTCAATGGTTAGAACAGTAATAAATAACAAAACCAAACAATTCCACTGAAAAGAAAAAAGAACATATTATGTCACTTCTACAACTAAAGCAAATCTAACGAATCGTCAAATGTTAAAATCAAATAAATACTATGAAGAAAGAAACAAAGATATAGAAACACTCAATTTTCATAAAGAAAAGAAATATATAATATTACTAGCTGGCCAGGCAGACGTTGTTCGGCCCTCTCCGATGATCCTGTGTCCTATAAAAATTATTAAATTCGTAATAAAAAATATTGAGGGTCACTTATCGGGATAAAAACTATCATATCTCTCAAGTTGGACCAAACTGCACACAGTGTGCAAAGTTTCATTGAAATCAGTTCAGTAGTTTAGGAGTTCATCGCGGACAAACAATGTGACACGTAATTTTTATATACAAAGATTATATTGATATACTCAGTAAGAGCCTCAAAAAAAAATTTAATCATAGGTATATACTTTATTATGAAATCTTTGACCAACGCCATTTTTCTACTGACTTCAAACAGGAGGAGGTGCTCAAGTCGACTCTATGTTTTTTTATGTGTGTTACCTCATAACTTCCTTCTGGGTGAACTGATTTCATTGATTCTTTTTTATTTGAAAGTTGGTGTTTCACATGTGGTTCCATATAAATTTGATCAAGGTCTGTCTAATATTGTTATTCTTAATAATTTATATTGAAGTTAGTTGAACAAAATTTTTAATTATTGTTGAAAACAACTTCGCCATAATGTTCATTATATTATATCGAAATTATAACATAAAACGTAATTTTAAAACTTTGTGGAATATGAAAATTTGTGTTAATTACACAAAATTTATAGTGATCATTCACACCTTGTATTTAATTTTCAGTTCATTCTGTCTATTAAATATAGTGACACGTGAACGACACAGTATTTGAAATGGAAATTTTATAAAGTATATAAAATTGTTACGAAGCAAAATATAAGGAATTAACTTTTAAAGACAGTGTAATTACTTACCCTTTATATAAAAACTAACAAAAATTTTTATTGTACCCACTTAATATTTTATAAGTTTGTAGTTGCCTCTTACACTCACGCGGCGAAGGAAATAACACTAAAGTATGTGACGTAAACGCGACGCGTAGGGCGTAACGACGGAAAGTCGTCATTTAAAGTAAATTCTGTTAATTTAGAGAAGCGTAATTTAGTAACAAAATTAATTCTAATAAAATATTAGTTTTATAATTCATATAAATAACATTTAAAAAATAATTGTTCTGAGCACTCTTAACTATTTTTTTTTTATAGGATAAGGGTGACAAACGAGCACACAGTCCACCTGATGGTAAGTGCTTGCTGCGGCCCATAGACATCTACATCTATCCTCTATTAGAAATCAAAATGTAGATGCGTTGTCACCCGTGAGGACTAAGATGGAATGCCTCATTTCCAGTAAAAAGGGCCTCCGGCCACCTGCACTCACCAAGCGAAACGCAGAGGTGAACCTCTACTTCACGCTGGTATTCTGTGAGGTCGTGGTACCACCCCGGTTCGAGCCGGCCCATCCGTGCGACAGCAAAAGCTGCTGTCTGGCTCTACCACTGTTATGGTTCTGACTAAACGTTGTTATCATATATATACTCTTAGGTTCTGAGGGTCCTTTCTAAATATTACCATACTCTATGGAGCGTTCTACAAAGGTGACATTTGACTGTTTTAGGAATGTTACCCTTTCGATACCAAAGTATCGATAATGTTGTTGAAGGTTACTAAGCTTGAAATACTTTAAAATATAATAAAAGGGAGTAAAATGATTGTTTCATTGTATAAATCTATTTATCATGACTTCCATCACACGAAAAAAATCACTTTAACTTTTTATGCCTCTATTTTATACTGATCCTGCTTTTATATCTTTAAGTAATTATAGTGAAAAATAACCTGTTTCAATGTAATAACAGTGAAAAATCACCTGTTACAGTGTAGGTAATAGATAATCTATATTTTACTTATTCTACAATAACTCAGCTTCTAGATTGACATATCTTTTCGGATATTAATTGTTTATATATACGCTTTCAAATGGTACTTTCATCTTGTTAACACTTGGGCCCAAGAATGTATGGAGACGTCTTCCTCTCTTTTTATATTATTTTGTCAATTTCATCAGCTGCACTACTTAAAAGACACTACCCACATCAATAAAAATTGTTATATTAAGTTTTTACCTTATTTCCTAACTCAAGCTTAACCTACAACTTCTTGTATCTAATATCTTTAACAGTACAATTTTTTTTAATGTCACAAGCCTATAGCACTCTCCTATCACTGTAAGCCAGGATTTATAATGATTTTGTCCTTGAATACCACCAGACAATGACGCCTGGTATATAAAAGAGAAGACTTGCTGTATTGCTAAACATCAACACAGCAAGTATCCTCAGCATGTTCATAAGCAACACAGAAAATCTCATAATCATGCCTAAAAAAATTTTCCCACCCTTCCACATAAAGTAGGCCACTTAGCATAGTTGGTATATGCTACTCATTTTTGTTGGTATGGGTACAGTATCTTTGACTGTTTTACCTCCTTAAATATTGTAAATGATTAAATCGGCATCCTGTATAATATTTTTATCGATAACCCCAATCGATAAACGTCGTCAATCACTAACTTTAAATAAATAGTGACGCTACAGGATAACAGAGGGCGCTTAGTACAATAAAAATAAATTTTCTAGAAAAATCTACTAGAAATAATAAAATTTAAAGATTATTCGGTAAATATACGTTATACTTACGATAAAAAACCAAAATCACGTTCATTTTTTGCTCCATATCGTGACTTACAATATCTTAATGCAGAACCGGGCATATTTTCTATAAAAATATTTTTTAAAGATATGAAAAGAATGCGTCTTGACTTTATGACGATGTCACTAAGACTAACGGAGATATATCCTATAGGACATAAGTTACAGACGACAATTTTGCTGCTGATGTCCGGTCTATAACTACTACTACTTAAATGTCTTTGGAGTAGATAAAGCATTCGCGTATGCTTTTGAGATAGAAATAGGCGGGAGATACTTTCACTGGGTTACCAGATATTGTTCCATTTCCCCCGTTATGGGTTTATTTATATTCACAGTACTTACATTCATACAAAAAACTTAATTGTTACCATAAAAAATGTTCTTTGATAATTCAGATGATTAATTCATTTCTCTTGAAAATACATTCTGTGACTAAAAACTACGAGCGGAAACGGCGTAAAAACAGACTCATCATTCTGTATTCAACGGCACATCGACGATTTTATGGAACATTCAATAAACTCTGGATTTCGAGGGCACTAAGTGAAGACGCTACTAGCACAAAGTGTGATATTGCTAATAAATTACAAAATGTTATGTATTTACTTAAATATTAATTAAGAATAAAAATATTAAATAATAAACAAAAATTTCCTCGTATCGAGTTGTTTTTACAAAAAAAAAATTCAATAATGTTTTAACACGCCATTCCATCACAAGTTCAGTGCTGAACACAGACCTCCGAAAGAAAAGGCTTTCCACTTAGGTTTTGTAGAACAAAACACGGTTATGAGGCTATTCCCGTGATTTCCTGCATGTTTTGCTAAGTTAGTGTCTTGTGTGCAGCAAGTTGTGGCGTACAAGAGAATTTATCTGTACACGGAATAATATTACCCCGCGTCGTAAGCAATAATATAAGATGGGGATGGGGCAGTAGCACTTTCCAGATAAAAACTTAAAATAATAAATAACTGCGGTGGCCAACCAGCATAACGCATATTTTCACGCAGGTGTGGCAACTATGGTAAAAGTCATCCTATGAGATTATCTAGGGAAGGCCTTTTTCAGGTGACTTACTTATGGTTAGGTGGCTTAATCATGTTACCTAATGGTTAAGGTGGTAAAATGTTTTAGTTAATATACGTTGTAAAGCATCAACAAAGGGTTTGTTTTTGTAAAATGTTGGTATATAAAACAAAAACGAATGTTTTATAATATTTTATTTTAATTTACTATGCAGTTTAAAAGAAAAAAGGAAATGTAGCATTCATAAGATACAATAAATTATTAGTAAAGAAAAACAGAGATAACTACCCAGAAAAGAGAAAAAGGGAAGAGTCAGGCTCGCCAAACAATTCAAATCAAAAGAAAGCTACCACTACTGTTAAGACACAAATCAACTCAGCAACCAAAACTGTAGGAAAAGACACTATAAGACCTAACATGCTCAGCTATGTGGAAAGAGGAAGATCAGGTTCGATATCTGAAATACCAAAAAACCTGTAAATGACATCGACACCCGGAACCGAGACAACACAACATCAATAATACAAACTTTTTCTAAAGGCACCCCAATCCGGCCAGTCACCGTGGGGGAAGAAGACTATTACCCTCCAACTAATATCCAATTACACATTCTTCCTAAGAAACATCGCCAAATGGCAAATAAAATACACATTGCGACATACAATACGTTGTCTTTAAGAACCAATGAGAGTCTAACGGAACTAATACTAGCTCTAGAAAATGTAAAGTGGTCAATATTAGGTTTGAGTGAAGTCCGACGACTAGGGGAGAGTATAGAAGACCATGGGCATTTTATATTTTATTATAAAGGAGAAACACCAGGCTTATATGGAACAGGATTCTTAATAAAAAATGAATTAAAACCATTTATTGACGAGTTCATTGGCGTCTCAGAGCGTATTGTTATACTTAATATAAAACTACCTCCGAAAAACGATCGATGGTCGATTGTGCAAGTCTACTCTCCAACTGAACAATCAAGTAGAAGAGAAATCGACACCTTCTACTCCATGTTACAAGACGCGATAATCAAACACTCGCACAACAATTTAGTAGTGATGGGAGATTTTAATGCAAGAACAGGGGCAAGAGGAAACGGAGAACAAATGATATTGGGTCCGTATTGTTCAGGCAAAAGAACAAGAAATGGGGAGAAACTTGTCCAACTGGCATATGAAAACAACTTAAAAGTACTAAACACTCTTTACAGAAAACGTGAGAACAACAGATGGACATGGATATCTCCAGATGGTCACCACAAAAACGAGATAGATCACATACTAACAAACAAAAGTAAAGACTTTAGGAACTGTAGAGTTTTAAACAATATTAATTTCAACAGCAACCATAGGATGCTAAGAGCTAAGTTACAAATAAACACACTCAATAAAGATAGACCCTTTAAAGTAAAACAAACCAACAGCTTAACACTAGAAAGTACCGATTCACTAAAAGGAAAGCTAGAACAATTCACAGAAAAAACAAAGGTTTTAGACATACAGAGTAAATACAATAAATTCGAAGAACTCCTCTATACTACTAAAAACGGCAAAATGGAAAGTAGAAACAACAGGACAAAATGGATAACAAACAAAACTAAAGAACTGATAAGAAGTAGAGCAGACCTTATATCTAACCCTGAAAAGACAAAAACTGTAAGAAAAGACATAGCTAATTTAAGTAATAAAATAAAAACACACATGAGAAAAGACCGTCAGAGATATAGATTGGAACAACTGGAAAAATGCATACAAAGAACTGGAGGCACCAAAAAAGCAGCTAAACTACTATTGGAAAAACGAGATTGGATACCAAATTTAATAAATAAAAATCATAAATGCGAGAAGCGACGCCCTGAAATCATATCAATAGCCACTCAATTTTTTGAAGAATTGTATTCAAGGAAATATACTGCACAGACAGCAATCCTAACAGGAGGAAGTGAAGTACCGGATATAATACACGAAGAAATAGAAAAAGCCGTGAGAACTCAAAAAGCAGATAAAGCTCCAGGATTAGATGGCATAAGTAACTAGTTCCTCATCCTAAATAGAAACCACCTGATACCAATTCTCCAACATCTTTTCAATGAAGTCTTACAAAGCGAGATAATACCTTACCAATGGACAACGTCATCAATAGTACTTCTACACAAAAAAGGAGATAAAAATAACATTAATAATTATAGACCTATAAGTCTATTGTCGAATATATATAAAATCTTCGCAAAAGTTATACTCTATAGAATAACTAGCACGTTGGATGAGAATCAACCAAGAGAGCAGGCGGGTTTCAGGAGCGGATACTCAACTTTAAACCACATTCATGTCATCAAGCAACTATTCGAAAAAGCCAATGAATACAACATAACATTTTACTGCTGCTTTGTGGATTACAGTAAAGCTTTCGATACAATAGAGCATGAAAAAATTTGGCAAGCACTCAAAAACCAAGGTATTGAAAATAAATACATCAGAATACTAAAAAATATCTACGATAACAGTAAGGCTACGATAAAACTAGAGAAGGAAGGTAAAGATATTATAATAGGAAGAGGCGTACGTCAGGGCGATCCGCTATCGCCGAAACTCTTCACAGCCGTTTTGGAAGAAGTCTTTCGTCAATTAGACTGGGAGAAATGTGGACTGTGCGTTAACGGTGAAAACCTGTCACATTTGAGATTTGCCGATGATTTGATAATCCTTTCATCATCGAGTGGCGGACTGCAGGCGATGCTGAATGACCTAGTTAGAGAAAGTGGCAATGTAGGATTGGTCATGAACACATTAAAGACCAAGGCTATGACCAATGGCAAGGAAGAACGTATTCTGATCAATAATAACCCGATTGAATATGTTAATGAATACATCTATTTGGGCCAGATAATCTCTCCTGTAAATCTAACCTCAAAAGAAATTGACAGACGCATTGGAAATGCCTGGAAACAATTTTGGAGCCTAAAAGAAATAATGAAAAATAATGATACTAACATAACCATCAAACGGAAACTCTTTGATACCAGTATACTACCTATACTCACTTATGGCTGCCAAACCTGGGCACTCATTAAATCACACATTAAAAAGTTAGAAACTTGCCAAAACTCTATGGAAAGGAGTATGATGGGGAAAAGACTATCCGATAGAATAAGAATCGAAACCATAAAGAAACATACGAAAACAAAAGATGTCACAATAATAATAAAAAAGTTAAAATGGAAATGGTCAGGCCATATAATTAGAGGAAAGGAGAAATGGTCCAAATCGATAATGAATTGGTTTACAGGTCATATGAAAAGGAAAAGGGGTAGACCATGTAGAAGATGGGAGGATGACATTAAAGCCATAGCAGGAGGCATATGGACGAGAACTGCTAAGGATAGAGAGGAATGGAAAAGCTTGGAGGAGGCCTTTGCCAATAAGTGGCATACAGACAGGTTTGTCGATGTACAATAGTTAAGCGTCGAGAGTGTAAAAAATATATAATATATAATCCAGTGTTAGATATAGAATAATCCAGATAGATACTCTGAATATCTCTGATATTGTAAATGAAATACTGTCTGAAATAAAGGCTATTATTATTATTATATTATTATGCAGTTTAAGATTATCTGCTACCTCATATCATTCCATGGGTGGTGTATGAGGCGACATAGGGAAACATCAAAGAAGATAAACAGCAGCATTTTCCTGATAACAGCTAAATAAAAAAAAACAGTGGTTGACAACCCGCTTTCCAAGCGTTGAAACTATGTCAAATAACTATAATCATGTTTATGTTCAACAGTGGACTTTTGATAGACTGTAAAGATATATATTCTATTCAAATGAAAATATATAGAAATATAAAAAGGAAAAAGAACAAAATTTTGTGTACTTACACAACATTTAGAAATATTAACAATGTTACATTAAGTAAAACAAATGAAAACACAATTATATATCAAATATAATTCAATAAAATTAAAATAAATAAACGATTATTTATTAATTTTTCATCACATTAATAAACAACAAAATTAACAAAATTTTTGTCTTCTTTCTAGAGCATTCGTTGTTATTCTTGGTTTGAGCAGCTTTAGAATTTCTCAAAAATGTGCATTTATAAACTTGATTTATACATTGCATGGCAGAAATTCTTGGGTGATGGTTGTAAGAATCGGATTAGAAAGGAGTATATATATTATATGCCTTGTATAAAATATATTTTAATGGTATAAATAATGTTACGAGCTTGGGGTTCGAGACAATTAAAAACTGCCGATTAAATTACCAAAATTGACACTTTAATCACACAACACTAATTACAATCTAAAACCACACTAATAATAAAACACAATCACTTTAGTTCGCAGTTATTTCGGTTCGAAGTATTCTCTTGTATCGCCAATTCAATACTGACTCGGTCGTGGTCTATACCGGCCTTATATAGGGCCTCAGATAGTTTCCAGAACATTGTACTGTAGCGACATCTAAAATGTTCGAGTACATATCGGTCCTGAAATTTCTGGAAGGATCTTGACTCTCCTAGTTCTGCTACTCGACACTAGAGGGCGCTAGTGTAACTAGTGTTGCCATGTACAAGACATTAATAGTGGCGCGCAACACTGCCCCCTCCTATGACATGCTCGTCCCGAGCATTATTGGCCCCATAATAACGCGCTAGTCGATCCACATGGACGATCTTAGGAGGACCTCTGGCACCTTTCTGTATCCGGTACGGTCCGTCCCATTTAGCTTGAAGCTTAGGAGATTTCCCTTTGCTGCGAACTGGATTGTGTAACCACACTAGTGAACCTTCGTTAAACCCCTTGTTGTTCATTTTGCGGTCATACCGTGTTTTCATCTTCTCAGACGTTAGCTGGCCCGTCTGTCTGACGTGCTCATAAATGTCATTCATTTTGTTCCGCAAGTCATTTGCATAATCGGTTATACTGCGTGGGGCATCAGGTAGTATTCCGGTGATCAGGTCTGCAGGCAGCCGTATTTCTCTCCCAAAGTTTGCGAAAGCTGGCGTCACTGTATGATGTACTTTCAATGGGGAAGAAAGGTTCTCGAGTGGCAGCCTCGTACCGGTAGGCGAAGTGTAGTGCGACCCCCCACGAGATGGAGTGACGACCTGGTAAGGCATGCAGGAAGTCGATGGATGCAGGTGGCTCAGGACCGTGCTTTGTGGCATTCCTTGGGGGAGGCCTATGTTCATCAGTGGACTTATGAAAGGCTGTAATGATGATGATCATGATGATGATTATTTTTTTTATACCTTAAGCTCTAAGCTTATTCTTTTATTTTAGAATTTATATATAATAAGTTTCTCTGTCAAATTTATTTTAGAGCGAAGTTCAAGGCAAGGGAATTTAAATGCATTTTACTTAATCTGTATCTTTCAGAAATTCATAGGTTCTTCAGTTCGACGAAGAAAAACCCGTTGAATAATACCACTGGAATTATTTAGATATATTTAATTTAAACAGCTATTAAAATAAATTTATTATTAATCAATTAAATAATTAACGTAAGGGTATTTATATACGTATAGTAATACTTTAATATAGTACATTTTATCTACCTAAATTCTCGTCTTTGCCTTCTTTCCTCGACTGCGAAACGCCACGCAAAATAATAAAAAGTCGTGAATCTCATTCTATTTATTCTTAATAAAAATATTTTAAACTTACATCAACGAAAAACCCAGAGAAACTTAAAACTGAAACTTCTCGATAGCCTTCTCGCTGTAAAAATGTCGGTGAGAACAATTTCGTAGTTCTCTACAGTGGATAGACGATAACGTACGTCAAAAATAGATTCGTGCTGCCAAAATCTACACATTTTGCGTCTTACGATTACTTAAACCAAACGATAGCTATGCATAACGCAGCGTTAGATGTTCGTGCTTCCAAATTTTAGTTCCAAATACGCTCACGGAGCGCTGCTCAAATTCCCATACAAAATTTTACTTAAACTAAACTGTCTCGTAAACTGTACTATAGAGCAAAATGTTCGTGCTCGGGGTACTGATCATATGAACTCTAGCCTTTTCCCTATGACTCTAGCTCTGTTGATCATACTCCCAGTGTTGCAAAAGTGAAAAATAAAAAATCGCGAGATTTTATTTACATCCATGGGTTTAGAAACCATGAAGCAAATACAAAGAGGAGACGTTGTAATTAAATTTCACTATGTAACAACGCATGACAATTTGCGGGGTGAGGGGATGCAAAACCCCGCCCACTTTACACTATCTACATCTACCGATAAATAGTCAAACTATTCGAATCTTTCCATATCGATGTTGCAATGTAGCTTAGCTACCTTGACGGTAGACGGCGGCATGTCCACAAAATGTTATAAACTATAAAAATAATATTCTGGCGATTAAATTTCTTTATGTCTGAATGCAAAACAAATTTCAGCACCTTCGTATGATTATTTTATCATTACCGAGCTCTACGTACCTTTATATTTTAGTTCACAGGACACAAAGTGTCGCCATCTAGTGTGGAATATATTTAATTATATTTGAAAGCCGACGCGTAGAGATTTTTCTAGAACTAATTTAATAAATTGTAAAATTACTTACAAATGAAATGTGATGCCATCCATAGCATCGGAGCGTCTATCTCATGAAGCAAATACATTCAGACAAAGAAATTTTAATCGCCAAAATAATATGTTTATAGTTTTCATAATAATTTTGGGAACCGCTATCTATCGTCAAGTAAACCTCATAAAAAATAATAAAAAGACAGGGCCGCAATTAGAATTCAATTATTTTACCCAGTTACCCAACATTCAATATTAAAATGAAGGAAATTGTACTTGGCTGATTTTTACGAAATGTTTAAGTTATATTTAAGTGACATTCTATATGCAAGGAATCACAAACACAATTTAAATATGTTTATGATTTCGTGAAAGTCAACCTTCAAGAAATATTTATTTTATCCATAAAATAAAGTCTCTTTGAAACTAAATATTCTATGTTCAATATTAAGTAGGATATTTAATTTGGAACTAAATATCCTACTTATCTCACTAATATTATAAAGGAGAAATTTTGTGTGTTCTTTCTGTCTCATTGAGCTTATTCCACACTAAGTATGTACTGTGTATGTGTATTTTTTCACGCAGAAACGGCTGGACTTATTAAAATGCAGGAAATTGTACTTAGGCTGATTTTTACGAAATGTTTAAGTTATATTTAAGTGACATTCTATATGCAAAGAATCACTTAAATAGAATTTAATGTTCTTAGATTGGCATTCAAAAAGTGCATTCGGATGCCTAATTTGGAATAAAATATTTATATTTTAATTGATTTGTGAATAAAGTTATATTAATTATAATAATTTGTCTATTATTTGTTCTCCCTCAGAGATATTAAGTAGTATAACCCACACATAAATAATAGTCTAGCCGTTTCTCCGTGAAAAAAATACACATACACAGTAAATACTTAGTGTGGAATAAGCTCAAGGAGACAGAAAGAACACACAAAATTTCGCCTTTATAATATTAGTGAGATAAGTAGGATATTTAGTTCCAAATTAAATATCCTACTTAATATTGAACGTAGAATATTTAGTTTCAAAGAGACTTTATTTTATGGATAAAATAAATATTTCTTGAAGGTTGACTTTCACGAAATCATAAACATATTTAAATTGTATTTGTGATTCCTTGCATATAGAATGTCACTTAAATATAACTTAAACATTTCGTAAAAATCAGCCAAGTACAATTTCCTTCATTTTAATATTGAATGTTGGGTAACTGGGTAAAATAATTGAATTCTAATTGCGGCCCTGTCTTTTTATTATTTTTTATGAGGTTTACTTGACGATAGATAGCGGTTCCCAAAATTATTATGAAAACTATAAACATATTATTTTGGCGATTAAAATTTCTTTGTCTGAATGTATTTGCTTCATGAGATAGACGCTCCGATGCTATGGATGGCATCACATTTCATTTGTAAGTAATTTTACAATTTATTAAAATAGTTCTAGAAAAATCTCTATGCGTCGGCTTTCAAATATAATTAAATATATTCCACACTAGATGGCGACACTTTGTGTCCTGTGAACTAAAATATAAAGGTACGTAGAGCTCGGTAATGATAAAATAATCATACGAAGGTGCTGAAATTTGTTTTGCATTCAGACATAAAGAAATTTTAATCGCCAAAATATTATTTTTATAGTTTATAACATTTTGTGGACATGCCGCCGTCTACCGTCAAGGTAGCTAAGCTACATTGCAACATCGATATGGAAAGATTCGAATAGTTTGACTATTTATCGGTAGATGTAGATAGTGTAAAGTGGGCGGGGTTTTGCATCCCCTCACCCCGCAAATTGTCATGCGTTGTTACATAGTGAAATTTAATTACAACGTCTCCTCTTTGTATTTGCTTCATGGTTTCTAAACCCATGGATGTAAATAAAATCTCGCGATTTTTTATTTTTCACTTTTGCAACACTGGGAGTATGATCAACAGAGCTATATAGAGTTCGCATGATCAGATACGTTTCGAATTTGATACTATAATCTCTCACTGGTGGCGCTCTGTATTACTGAGATAGAAGTACTAAATAATAATGCTACTAAGTTAAAAAAGTACAAAATAGTATTGGTTCTTTTTTTTATAGGATATGGTGATAAACGAGTACACAGTCCACCTGATGGTAAGTGGTTGCTGTTGCTGTGGCTACAGGGCCAATAGACATCTACATCTATCCTCGTTTGCGAATCAAAATGCAGATGCGTATCACCCGTGAGGACTAAGATTGAATGCCTCTTTTTCAGTAAAAAGGGTCTTCTAACATTTTACTTTCAACATAAATTAGTACGAATATTTTCCTGCAATATCCTAACGTTTAGTACCTAAGATTGAATACCCTGAGGGTACTCTTAATAAATTTAAATGTTTTTTTACGTTAAGTGAATATTTATAATACTCTACGTGTAAATGTTACATTAGTCAATTAAGTATTAGATTGTTTTTTTACAAAATTAACTGAGAATTTAATCTTATATTGCTGTGCCCAATGTGCATTAATAGTGTACCTACCAATGTGGTAGAGCCATGCTGCAGCTATATTAATGGTACAGTTGTAGCTCGAATGGGTCGACTCAACCGGGGAAGGACCACACTCACAGAATACCAGCGTAAAATGGCAGCTTAATGCTGCGGTGTTTAGAAAACCGGAGACCCTTTTTACTGGAAAAGAGGCATTCAATCTTAGTCCTCATGGCTGACAACGCATCTGCATTTTAATTCACAAATGAAGATAGATGTAGATGTAGATGTCTATGGGCCAAGGCAACCACTTACCATCTGGTGGACTGTATGCTCGTTTGTCACCCTTATCCTATAAAAAAACATAATTTCGTTTTATATACAATGTAATTATTCTTGTGCCCAACAAAGGCTCATGTCGAACAGTGGACTTTTACTAGTCAATGAAGAAGAAAACCGTATATAGGCATGAGAGAAAAAATATTAAGTTTCAATCATATATGGAATGCGTGACATCCGAAATAACTGTGCAGTCAAGGTGAGGTTTGTCCAGCCATCTGGTACAAACAGTGGACCCAGTCCGTCGCATCAGATAACTTGTTCTGCCCGATGATATTCGACAATTAAGAGGCGACAGAGGGAAACTTAAATAAGAGAGTCAGCAGTATCTTTCAGATAACAACACAAAATAATAAAAAACTGTGATTGCCAACGCTTACGTGTCTTAGAACTTCTTTGCATTTAATGTTGAAAGCAAAAAGTGATTAAAATCTATTATATTTTTTATTAAACACATTTGTTGTTGTTTGTTTTTGGCTGCTAATGAAATGAACAGCATATTTAAAGATTTTGCATACAAGAACTACACAAAGTTATTTAAATATAAAAATAAAGAAACAGTGTCTAGACAGTGAGACTACAAAATTACAACACTAATTTAATTATTTAACTGGTGTATGATTTAAACTCTTTTTGTGGTACTTATTTGCGTTTCAGTTTCTAATAATATTAATATTTTACATAGAAAACATATACATAGCATGATTTTATATATTTATTAACTTTTTTTTATAAATATTTGAGAAAATTGCTTATGGACTTGAAAATACTTTTTTATGTAACATATAATTTAATAAAATATTATTACTATATTTCATCAACAAAATAGTTATATTATTACATTCATAGACTTCTGCATATTCCATCTAGTTTCCCATGTCATATACACTCTTATCTATGCATCTAGTGGAGAGCCAACCTACACTCTACGGTATAACTTTTAATTATTACTTGCAGTTATTTTTAAATTAAGGCTGTCTACTTAGTTGATGAAATTTGACATTACAAAAATTTTTTTCTTACTTTCTAACCAGAATATTAATGATGTGGCGTGTAAATAGTGTTTATGTAAATTATAAAGATAATAGCCATGATTCACAACAATCTCACTTTATATATGTCTACTAAAAAGAGATCTGTACATATCTGAAAGTATGGCTTATGGTAATATATTAATTTTTGGTTGCTGCTTTTAATAATTCAACACCAACTTCTATGTTATTTCAGGTGGCTCAGTATTATCACTAATTTTATTCCAGAGGTAAAAATTTTCATATAGGTATCTAAGTTCTTCCATCCACACAACATCTCTTTCTATTGAAGTAGGCTTACACTCATATGCTGACAACATTCGGATGTTTCTTATTTCATCCACAAAAATATCACCCACAACACTCACATAGTCACCTTCTATGAAGTTCATTATATTATCTTTTTTCTTTATCATCAAATCTAACAAAGAAGAAATACAATTTAAGTTGTCATCATGGTATTTAGAGGCTTTTGCAAATTCTTTCAAAAGGTCTTTTATAGTGTTATTACTTAAATTATTGTTACTTTTTGTAGTATCATAATAAACCTGTACAGAGGCAGTAGCGTCGCTAATTTCTAAGTTTGTTGTCGTCGAACACTTGTTATATACAGCTGTAACTATACCATGAACCATTATATTTTTGAATTTTATCCCAAAAATCTCATAAATGTATTTGTTTTCGACTGTTTGTTTGGCGCGAAAAATATCTTGAATGTATAATTTTAAAGGATGCTTTTGGATATTGTCCATTTAAATGTACTTGCATAAAGGTACAAAAATATGATATTAAAAAGTCAAAGATTACTCTTGTAACTAGTATTTAATTTTATAGTTTCATTCGATTTTTACAAAAATTACTATTATAACTTGACACTTGAATTTGACACAATATGACACTAACATTTTTTATTAAGATTTTTTGGTTTTTGACTTCGACGCTCGTTCTTTAAGCCATGTCTTCATTTCATTCAGGATCTTCGTTTTTATACATTTTTAGCACAGACTAACACGATGCTTACGCAATTTTCAGTATCAAGTGATAAAAATCCTAAGTATACTGCTTTATAATATGTTGATGCGACACATTGCGTACCTTTTGGGAGATTTTGAAGGCAACTTAAGTCAGTATACAGTTGGCGATAGTATCTCAAGGCGCCTAAGCAGACCAGACAACATATCTTGAAATCGACATCACTATTGGAGCACTTGTTTTACCGTTTCCACTAATAGTTCTCTAGTAATAGTGTCTGACGCTTAATACACAAAATCGCACCACTTTTACATATCAAAATCCACATCAAACCATTATTTAAACAATAATACAGGAGCAGTGGTAGAGCCACGCGGCAGCTTTTGCTGTCACACGGATGGACCGGCTCGAACCGGGGTGGTACCACGACCTCACAGAAAACCAGCGTGAAGTAGAGGTTCACCTCTGCGTTTCGCTTGGTGAGTGCAGGTGGCCGGAGGCCCTTTTTACTGGAAATGAGGCATTCCATCTTAGTCCTCACGGGTGACAACGCATCTACATTTTGAATTGTAATAGAGGATAGATGTAGATGTCTATGGGCCGCAGCAACCACTTACCATCAGGTGGACTGTGTGCTCGTTTGTCACCCATATCCTATAAAAAAAAAAGCAGCAAACCACTACCGGTCAAGTTCCCGCCAAAACTCTTGATACTATAACAAAATAACTACCACAGATAATTTTATATTAATCAGTGATCATAGAATACTTATTATACCTGTTAAATAGGTAAAGATCACTATAGACCTGACAGCCCAAAAACCACCAAAAACGCGTGATTAATTTTGATTTGTCATTGTATGCGTTAGCTAGTGATGTACATTTTACTTACAACGTAGATAGAGGCCAAGTCTAAGACTTACAAGGACTATTGAAAAATTATCGTTAAAGAAGCGGTAAAAAGATAAAAAAAAAATAGTATAGTGCATGAAATTGAATAACTTCAAAAATTAACTGAATTTTTACCATGATAGTTCTAAAATAATTAAAAAATATTCCTGGGAATAAGCTGAACCTAACCTGTCTTTTGTTGGATTTTAATTCGAATGTAAAAAATCCCAGGCCTATCGATAAACTTAAGAAAAAACTCCCCAAGAATCAGTGCGAAAAGGTGTATTTTCGAGTTTTGATCTTTGGAGAAAAATATTTACTACCATGGACAGTTTCCCCGGAATTTCTTTTTTAACATATTGTTAATATGAATAGGTAGATACTTAACTAAGTATATACCTATTTATGTTTTATATATTTTTTAAATATTTTGATGGGGTAATAAAAAACGGAGACACGGAGTACATAATGGCTGCTTTATTTTTCATATGAGTAATCCTTTTACTAATTACAAATATTTAATACTAAATAATTAAATACATTATAGAAGTTTATTTTAACATTTGACTTAAACATGAATGTAAACTTAATAATTCAAGTGAGGCATAGTTTCAAAAACCGCAAAGTCCATTTTTGTTGTGTTGCAACATTTTTATTCTAATGGCAACTTTATTTTAATTCATGCTATTTCAGTAAACCCAAACATTTCATAACTGACAAAGTCCAATAGTAAATCAATTCGAAAATTGAATGTTGGGAGCAAAACCAACAAAGTCCTTCGCAGTTATAGTTCGGTCGTTCAGAGAATGCGTTCCTGACACCTATCAGTTAGTCACGACTAGTGATGGGCACAACATAAGAATGAGTTCGTTACCATTCCTCCAAAATGAACCGCCGCGTTATTTTTAAGATTATTTTCGTTTTAAATTGGCGGAATCATTTAAAATTTATATTTTAGTAATTTAAGTGGAAACCAAAAAAAGGTAATATTAATATAATAAAATTGTTTTTTTTTATTCTTTGTTACAAAGTTACAATGTGTATTTCTATGCAATAAAGTACATTGAATTGAATGTGCGTACAGAATATTAATCAGACTCCGATTCGCTTAAGGAGGTGGTGTCTTCATCATCATCTTCGCCTACATGTATAATTATATTATTATCAATAACAGAATCAATCCTGATATCTCGGTCAAAATGTTCCACAATCAGGTTTTTAGTCTTCTCAACAACCTTTGCCCAGTCATCTCTTGTGACTTCCCCGCAGGCTTCTTTTAATATGGTCATCATCTTTTTCGTGCTGAATGGCGGGGTAGTATTGTGGCGGGCGGCGTAACCTTTTATTTGAGCCCAGATTAGCTCAATCGCGTTATATTGGCAATGATACGGTGGAATTCTTAGAACGCGATGACCGTACTCCAGAGCCAGTTCATCGATTTCGTATCGCACATTTGCCGCTTTATTTTCTTTAACTAATTTAATTAGCTCTGGTTTTAGCATCTGCATATTTGCGTCAATGCCTTTTGCTTGTAACCAAGTCACCATTTCTTCTTTTTTATTACCTTGGATAGGCGGTTTCTGTATTTGAACCGAGTGATAGGAGGTATTATCCATGAATATTACAGAAGGCTCTGGTAGGCTGGGCAAAAGCACGTTCTGGAACCACTCTTTAAATGTAGTGGCATTCATTTCCTCGTGGTAGTCATTTGTGGTTTTTGATTGAAATGCCAGTAACGCATTCTCCACAAAGCCGTATTTTTCAGAACCTGCGTGGCATATTATCAGACGGGCCCCCTTACCCATTGGTACTTTCGACGTCGACGCTTGTGTATCATCCGTCCAAGAACGGGAAACCGTGTGATTGGCGTTTAGCCATGTCTCGTCAATGAACACGACATTATCCCAGTTATCAATATTTTTTGCTTCTCTCAAAAAACTTATCCGTTTTAAAATAATGTCGTATCGTTCTAATAAAATTTTTCTTTTGTCTGTTTTTTTATACGAAAAACCAATATCTTTTAAGATTTTCGTTAAAGCAGTTTTACCCCCGCTAAACAGTCCAGATTCTCTTAACGATGCCAAAAGCTTTTTCCTGTTGAGATATTCATTTCTGGAATAGTAACCATATATATGATTTCTGATTGCATCGGCGTCAAAGGTGTCAATATCTGTCACGGGTTTAGTTCTACGTTTCTTCTTCGGAGTACGTAAAATATTATCTTCCGTGCCAGTAGAGCCGAACTTTTCTTTATTAATATTTGTTATCGTTCGTTTGCTAACTCCAAGCGCCTGAGAGACGCGTTCTTGTACTTGTTCGACAGGTAACAGGGTTCCGTCATTTTGCCGCTCGCGCTCAAAGTAATCATGCAACTTGATGATTAACTCACGGGCTCCACTTTTTAATGTTTGTCCACGTTTAGGCATTATTATGCATCAAAAGTAAAAAGAACGCAATACAAAACACAATCGAAGTCCGATTTAGCGCCGATGTCAGTTTGAAAAGCAGAAACAGTCCATTAAACGAAAGCTGGGTATACAAAAAAAAAACAGATCGAAAACACTTGAAGAACGTGGTCTATGCGCACGAAACGACAACAGACGACTGTTTTAGCGTCACAAAATAGCGGCCCATAACGTCATTTGGGGTTACCATTTTCAACCTAAATATAAAAATGCTACTTTCTTTCGCGCGTTTGGTTTGGTCGTAGTTTTATTTTTATATTTAATAAAGGTTATCTTAGAGTCCATTATTCTCAAATTCTTAAAAAGAAAAACAAAACGTATTATTTTATAAAGTATAACCGTATAGCCACTCAAGCGTCCAGCCCGCGCGATACTTCTACCCTTGCACGTCCAGATACGCGCGGCCCTGATTCGGCTGCTACTGCACTCGCATGTAGTAACAAAAACCTACATAGCTACTTAACTATAATAGCTAGAATAATTAAAAAAGCTACGAAAAATTGATAGAAGAATACACATTAAACCTATGTAGGTTTTAAGATCTAAAATAATAATTTAAGATATTAAAAATTGGTGTGAACATAGAATTCGGACAAAAATAAACGTATAAATTTTGTTAATTTACACCACAACCAAGAAATATTGTATTTTTTACAAATAATTCAATGTCACATAAAACTAGACATATTTACCTGTCTTATGATGCATAGATGTTTATGTTTAATTAAGACTAAGTAGTTAAATAAATCGAAAGAAAACACCTTCTCCTCGTAATTTTACGACGAGGTCTCGAGCGCTTTCGACTCGCTCGCGAAGGCAAAATATAAACAAGATGGCCGCCTATCTAAGGTCTCCTACACACATTGTAATTTAAGAAACTTTAAAAAAGGTAGTTGAGTTTTTTTAGATGAGGTTTTAAATTAAACACCAATAATAAAATCAAGTTTATTGACATAATAAACATTTTCATTTTCACAAAACTATATTATTACCATCCACTTTTTAAACAAATTGTGCCAAGCGTAAACCATATATCGAAAAAATGAATAATTTTTATTAAATTATTTTCAATACATAACAAGGAAAATCAAGTGAGTTGAAATCGTAGAACACATCCTCCATATAACTTAAATAAAAATTTTATAAATTAGTTAAATAAAAAAGAGAATAAAAGTCGAGAATCGTAAACAAAAATAACATTATTATAACACAAGAACCTATGAGATAAGAGCATGACGAAACACCAAGCGAAAAAAAACTCATAACCCAAACCAACTAAGACCCAGCCTGCAAAAAATGACAGTGCAAAAAATATTGCAAACATATTTTGCTGTTTGCACCGACCCTTATTTAGAACCATTGTGGTTACGTTCATGGATACCAAACTATTCACAACAAAAGACCCGAGGAACACAATAGCATTTCTAAGGAATCTTCAGTGAATACAGTTTAATTCTGTTTTTAAAGTGCATTATTATATTTATTACGAACTATCACTCGTTGATTTAATATAATTATACTGAAAAACAAAGTACACAAAATTAAAATTGGGCTGACGACTTCACAATGGCCATTTTTTTAAAACAGTTATAGTTTTCATTTAAAATATGAATCGATTTTACACTTAGAACTGTGATATGTATACGTAATTATAAATCCCAAATCATCTAGTTTACTATGATGTATAATAATCTAAGAAATATTAAATAAAACTAAATGACTTACGACACTACATAAACACAAAACACCGAGTGTAAAGGAGACTGAAGCATTGAAGTTACATAATTATTTGTTCATTCGTCAAGGCTTGTTACACTGCCATCTCGTATTTAGTACGTAAAATAGTTCGTCAGCTATCGTTTCCATAAACAAAACTCACAAAAAGAACCGCAGACGGCCCCTAGATGTTAGTTTTATAAAATTTGACGCTATGGATACTATAGTTAGTATCCAGGACGTGCAACGCTACTTTTATTTTGGATACCGTAGTGTCCATGGACGTGTGAGTGGATAAGAACAGATTTCGATACTGTTATTGCCTGTTATTGTAAGCACAGCACTACAAATATAAGGCGCTGACATAACCTTGTAATAACGCAGTATAGATTTAGAAAAATATTGTTTACCAAGTTATTTGATACTCAGTTTGGCATAAAATTATAACATTCATTGATTATCGATATAATAATGTTGTTTTAATGCTCATCAATTGTTAAAACGGTAAACAACCAGCAAAAATAATTTTATCGTAACTGCAACACCATTACAAAGTTACGTCGTCAGTCGCAATCGTGACGTGTCAGGAACGCATTCTCTGAACGGCCGAACTATAGTTTCAGAAACAGCTAAGCCCAATTTAGCCAATGGCATGCCGCCATTTTGATTACGTGTCACAACAAACAGTATGGCGGATACTAACATTCTCGCTCTCATTACGTGAAGTAAAACTAAATAATTTAAGTGGTTAACGCTAAAATTTCACAATAAATGTGCATATTTTTCAAAGATGGACAGGATCGCAACCGTTGTAGATAAAAACAAGGCTCGGAAACGGCAGAGCAACCCAGAAAAATGGAAGCGAAACCAGCAGAAGTTAGAGAGGTCAGTGTATTGTGGATGGAATAGATTGATCCTTGTTAATTTTCTTTATATATGGTGTACTCTATGCTCTTTTTGTATTATCTCTGATAAAGCACGGAATACCTTTCGTAATTAAAAAGTTACGTCGTCAGTGTGGCTCAGCTAAATTTCATTTTAGATATAAATTACAAGGTTGTTTTCCATTTTTTCAGATATTCTGCAAAAAAATTACCTGTAAAACGTAAATGTACGCATAAAAAAAGATTCGAGTGTGATTCGCTAAAAATGAACGATTTGAATTCATTTCATACTGCTTTTTATAAAAATAAGGATAAACGGTCACAGGATGCCTTTATACTGAAACATATAAAAGGGGGTCCTACTTACAGACGTAGACCACGTAAGGCAACTCGCAAAGAAAAAGTAATAAGTACAAGGTATTACGTTTATAGTCGCTCGATAAAGAAAATGATAAGAGTTTGTCAGAAAACGTTCTTAGATGTACTTGGAATTAATAGGTATCGTGTTGAAGGTATAGCAAAGAAATTTCTTAAAGAAGGACTTATTCCAGAAGAAAGACGAGGAGGATTTACGGTCTAAATCTCGTAAATATTTTGACAGAAAAACATCAGTTATAGCATTTGTAAAAAAACTAAAGTGTTCTGAGCCGCATTACTGCCGGGGAAGTAGCAGCGTAAGACTTTATCTTCCTGCCGAACTAAATATAAACAAGTTATATAAAATATATGATAATCAAGCGCCAGAATATTTAAAAGTAAAAAGAAGTTATTACAGGAATGTGTTTAACACCAATTTTAACTTGGGATTCGGTTCGCCGCGCACAACGTGTGCTCTGTCTGTTTGCAATATGCAGAGAAAATTAAGGCAGCTAGAGATAACAGAACTAAAAGTGATTTGATGATCCAGTTAAGAGTTCACAAAAAACGCGCTCAAGCTTTTTTCAATTACTTGAAAGAAGATTCCACGAATGTTTTTATATTATCATACGACTGCCAAAAGAACATGCCGCTACCCAAAATTCCCGATCAGAGCACATATTATTCTAGACAGATTTATCTTTTCAATTTCACAATTGTAGCAGGCTCTTCAAAGTCACAGTTAAATAAAGACAGTACTTTTGCATATGTTTGGACTGAAAACCGATTTCCGAAAGATTATAACTTAATTGCATCTGCGATCTATCATCGATTAAATGCAACGACATTTCCTCTTCAAATTAATACGGTAAGATTAATGGCCGATGGGTGCGCCGGCCAAAACAAGAATACCGCTGTTGTAGGAATGTGCCGAAAGTGGTTAAGAGAAGCTCCTCAACATATAAAGAAGATGGAAATAATATTTCCTGTCGTGGGCCATTCTTTTCTTCCCGCAGATCGTGTTTTCGGGAGAATAAAGAAGGAGTTTCGCAAGCGAGACACAATACTGGGGCCGACTGGTTACACGAATATTATAAAAGAATACTCCAGTCTCATTTCAGTAGGACAAGAATGTCCGGTCAAAGATTGGAAAGACGCTGCCAAAAAGGTTTTAAAACCCGTTGGAACATGGCATGTGCCTTTTATGAAGTGCAAGCGTTTTATATTGAAGCGTTCTAAAATAACAGCTGGAAATGTATTGGTAAAAGGTGAAATAAATTATGTTGCTGACACCGGAGCATATAGAAATGTCTGTAAAAAAGGCAAATATACGAACATGATCAATCCGCAAGATATACGATTGGGATCGGGAACCCTTAAAGCAACAGTTCAAACAGTGGTAGAACCACGCGGCAGCTTTTGCTGTCACATGGATGGGCCGGCTCGAATCGGGGTGGTACTACGATCTCACAGAAAACCAGCGTGAAGTAGAGGTTTACCTCTGCGTTTCGCTTGGTGAGTGCAGGTGGCCGGAGGCCCTTTTTACTGGAAATGAGGCATTCCATCTTAGTCCTCACGGGTGACAACGCTCTACATTTTGATTTGTAATAGAGGATAGACGTAGATGTCTATGGGCCGCAGCAACCACTTACCATCAGGTGGACTGTGTGCTCGTATGTCACCCTCATGCTATAAAAAAAACAATTATTAGAGATGTCAACAAATTATTAAGTACTCACTTTGACGCTAACTGGAGGAGTTATGAGATGTTGTCTTTTTAAGATAAATTGATACCAAATACGGTACCAGTCGATGACGTGGAAAATGAAGAGGATGAAAATAATGATGTTGATCTAGAAACTTCGTGCCAAGAACAAATAATTTTAAATTACCTAATGATTTAATTTTTTCCAATAAAGTTAAAAAAATGTTACTATCAATTTCTTTATTTATCTCTAAGTAATAAGTTGGTAATGGGTATACCATTACCAACTTATGTTCAAAATAAATACTATTTTCAATGAGCACTTCAAAGTATCAAGTTAGGTTGAATGAAGTATACCTCAAAATTGTCATATCAAAAACAGCAATGTCTATGTTTATCAGATTCAAAACCAGCAATGTCCGAGCTTCAGTTTCAAATTCTGCTAAGTCCACCACTTTTTCGTCTTTTACATTTACAGGAAGCATTCTTATACTGCAAATAGATGTTTATATGAATTTGAGATACTTATCCTAAACAAACCTGAAAAATGAAATCGTTACAGTAATTCTAGAAAAAAAAATGACAATAAATTCTCTCCCTTGTCATTTAAAGGCTACTGGACTTAGCAGTTTTTGAAACTATACACCTCAAGTAAGGAAACTTGTACGAATCAGTTAAATTAGATTGCTCTGTTTAAAGGCCAATATATTTATGAGGCTTCAACATGCTTCATGTTTATATTCTTTCATCTGACCCTCAAAAGTATAAAGTTATTAATTATAAACTTATTATCATTTAAGCTGCATGAATTTTAAAAACATAATGATCTTAAAAAAGTAAAATGCACCATATGTCTGAGGATACAGATGCAATCTCTATTCTCTCAATTTCGGTATGTTAAGAAAATGATCACTTATTCATGGATTGACGACGGCAAGTGTAAGTTAATCTCGCAGATCTATTGATCCACGTAGCTATTCCTTAACCACGAGTTCCTCTTCTCTACGAATAACGCAGTAAGCGATGAACCACGCTATTTAAGCCTTCGGCACAATGTCGTCGGCCATCAAGCATGAATCGGGCATCGAGCGTTGTGAGTATCAAATACTATGGAATTTACACTATCCTGGCACATTGAACCGCGCGTCTCATGCGCGGGCGTCTAGTGGCGCTTCAAGATCTTTACTAAATATATTATATCTAACTACTCTAAAAGTTTTATCATTGTGATTTGGGAATATAATCCGAAGCTCCGCGCAACCCCTTGGGGAAATATTTAACAGACCATCTCTTGTAATATTCTATTAAACATTTTCTTTTCTTTCCGCTTCTATATATTTTTAGTACTGTATACCGTTATCAATTGTTTTTTTATCTTAATAAAGGTACACAGTTCGGAGATATGTAGTTATCAAATGTTACTATGGTTATTGATTCACAAACTCCATAGTAATAAATAAAAAATACGCTTGAAAGCTGGATGCGTTTCCTCTTGGAATTATAACGCGGGGAGTAGGACTGTATGCTAATTTTAGTTTTTAACTTTTTTATTATAGTTTTTTAATATTGTAATTTAGATTTCGAAAATGAAGATGTAAATAACTCATAACTATGTAATTTAAAGTTTACATCTTGCTAAATGGTACCCGGCGCATTACTGCCGCAGAAGAAATAATAAATTTGGAAGAGTTATATTGCTTAATTAGGAATGATCTCAGAGTAATTACATACCCATGCATTGAGAGAACCTAAAATTTTATATAAATTGAGTCAATATACTTGTCTCGGTTTTCTTAATTTTACTATCAAATAAAGGCAAAAAGAGACAAATCTATTGAAAAATGTTGCGTGTAATTTATACGCGGAAATAGAAATGTCAAGTAGTTATCTTTGGTCTCTGTATACTATGCCAAATATGAGAGTAAGTACACAAGTGTCTTCTGATTTACTAGAAAAATTACATCCCTATTATTATACTCAACCAAATCTAAGAAATACGTTTTGACGTTTCACATTAATTATTACGCCATGACTTTGTACAAGCGTACTCACAAGATTTAAAATAACCTTTTACGTAAATCTAAAGAATTATGAAGTTATTTATATTTCATTACAACATATATAGTTCTTTATCACTAATTCAAGTTCGAATCTTTCAGAAAAAGCAAAATATAAAATAATTAACCAGAGTCAACTTTTTTGCCTGACATTGTATCAATGATATATCGCTATGTATCTTACCGTAGTGTTTGAATGATTAAAATTCATTGTTATGCGAATAGTCGGTAAAAATATCCAAATAATCGGTAAAAATGTTTAATTAATCGTATCTTAAAATGATTTAATTTATTACTTGTCTATTTAAGTTTTATTTTTAGAATTGCTTAAATTATATGAATCACGCATTAAACACGTTTATTTATTTTATTACTTCCTAATTTGTCAGTGTAAATTTGTGTAGGTAAAGAAATTCATATGCAAAGCCGCGCTGAAAAAAAAACACTACGCAATTCCAATCTCCCGCCATTTGGGAGCTTACTGTGAGTACGTTTGTGATTTTGTACTTACCTTATTTTGTTACTCGGCTATAACTTTTTGGACTGTTTCTATTATATTCGTTAACTTTGACAAGTTATATACATAGGAAAATCATAAACAATAATATCTCATATTACTCAAAAATCCAATAATAATTAATCTAAATAACGACAGCCCAACTAGTTGTAGTGAAGGTGACTGAATATAATATTTATTTTTAATCTAATTTCAAATTTTAAATTTATACAATTTTGCCTCTAGATATAAGCAGTAATAATAAATACGAAGAAACTAATAAATCTAGTGTTTCAAACACAAACTAGTAAGAAGTGCTAGCGCAGTTTTAAATTATACGTTTGTGATTTATTTTGCTGTTAATCGAAACAAAACTGTAAATGATTACCAATTTTAAAGAATTGATATCGATTTTTCTAAAGAATCGAATATTGTACGTACCGATTTTTTGGTTGGCATGCCTAGTCCAATAAGTCTGACACCTGTCAAAACGTATTTCTTAGAATTGGTTGAGTAGGTATAGTAGGTAAGTAAAGTGCGCGCAAGATAACTCTGCGCGCGGGTTTTGGCGGGAACTTAACCGGCGGCGGTTTGCTGCTCCTGTATTATTATTTAAATAATGGTTTGAAGTGGACTTTGATATGTAAAAGTGGTGCGATTTTGTGTATTAAGTGTCTACGCATTTGAACTATTAGTGGAAACGGTGAAACAAGTGCTCTAATGGTGGTGTGATTCTCAAGGTAAGGTTGTCTGCTTACGCGCCTTGAGATTTGCCATTGCCAACTGTCTGGTGGCTCAAGTTGCCGTCAAAATCTCCTAAGGACTGCACAATGTGACGCATCAACATATTGTGAAGCAATGTACTACGAAGGATAAAATAATACATTTGTACTATGAAGGATAATTATACATTGAAAAATGGAAGATATGGCTGACGCACAAACCGTGCAGGCCAAGAAAGGGGAAAAAAAACTATGCGCGCGACTGATGGCGTACTTAATGTTACCAGCTTAACTAATATTTTTTTCTTCATATAATCTTATTACTAGAATTATACAATTATATCAAATTACATAAATGAACGAATTGATTATCAAAGCTCAGTTAAAAGACCTAATAAATTTTAAAGCCTATATTTATTGTTTAAGATTCGCATAATAAATATATTTCTTGATTGTAACTT
Organism: Parnassius glacialis; assembly: GCA_033319125.1. Lineage (NCBI taxonomy): Eukaryota > Metazoa > Arthropoda > Insecta > Lepidoptera > Papilionidae > Parnassius > Parnassius glacialis. The sequence continues at coordinate 26,142,145 of JAVANC010000029.1, read as the reverse complement.
CCGTAAGTATCTATGGTAAGATTTAAGTTAATATAAATTATTCCTTACAAAAATTTTAAAAGGTTTAATTTATGCGAGCGATTTTTGGTATTCTTCTCAGCAAACCCTTTTATTTGATACCCATATCATAGGAATGCACAAAAAATAAATAGTCCTCCATCCTTGGGAGTCCGCTATATTGGATTTAGAATGACGTCACTTATTTTCATCTAAACTTAACGTATATGCTAAATTTCAGCTCCAGCGAAAACCAAAAAGTTGGTCAAATTTAACTTAATTTTTTTTACATAATTATAGATGTAGATATTATATGCGTGTTAGAAATGGTCAACGCCTTCCATTCGCACATCTTCATCAGAAAGCTTGAATGTGTCACCTGTGACATTAATTATAAATTTATCCATCAGCCTATCTGATTCGAAATATTTATCTCCTATATTTTTTCTACATGTAGACATACATTGAGCCATTCTTCTGTCGCCACTATTCTATACGCCACCTCAGTAATAGCAGCTATTTCGCTAGGATCTTGAGTGATATTTCTCTGCAATGCGCCTCTTTACTATTGCCCAATTTTTTTTTTGTATTTGTAGCCCATATTCGTTAAACTACTACTCAGAGATGTTATGCCCTATTTAAAATCACTATCAGCTTTCAATTCCAACCGAAGTTTATTTATGACAGGAATCTGTTTCTTCACGACGTTAAACGATTGATTTAAATGCCTTATAGCGCCATATATGCAAATCATCTAAACCAATTTTTTTTCCTTCGGTTCTTAGTTTCTCCCGGCGTCCTAATTTTAGAAGATGAAGCTGGTGCTACATTATGTACCCTCTTGCGTTATTTGGGTGACAGTGTGTTCAGAAACGCCTAAAAAATATTTTTTTAATTTATTAATTTTTAAGTTTAATTTGTTATTACAGCTCTAAAAATTACCTGTAAAATATGAAACGTGGGATCTAACTTTGGTACTGTAGGCCCGTTATTATCTCGTTCTTCTTCACAATCACGTTTGAGTTTCAAGATAATATACCTGTCAGCAATTTTAATCACTTTCAGCATAATGATGACCATTATTTACTGCATATGATACGATTATTTACTGCAAAAGCGAATAAAAAAACGACACCTAACACTCTCTCTTGACACCGGCCATAAACAGTAAGATGGCGGCACACGATTAGTTCCAATTTTGGCCGCGCACTTTAGTATTATATGTGACGTTACTTTGCATGACATGTGACGTCTTTAATTTATAGTGATTTCGTTCGCAATGTTAGCAATAATCGACATCGATATACTCGTTTTTGTTTAGTTATTTATTTTTATTACTTTATTATAAGTTAAAAATATAAATAAAATAGGACTAGATTTATTATTATTCGAACGATCAAGAAAATTGTTTTCTAAATCAAGTGATGATTATTATTATATTCCATAGCAAATATTCGTTTCGCAAACATTAAAAACGAATAGATAAGAAGGTATGAATACTAAGTCTTGACAGACACACGCTATATTTGCGAGTTTGATCCCACTTGTAATCTCAATTTTAGTTAACAGGGTCCAATTGTGAGCGTGATTGTTTATCAAAATGGGTCCAACCGTTCTCAAGTGATGATCTTTCATACATGCGCCAATTGATATTAATATAATTAGATTTGCCACTTGCTAAGCGGAAAACCATCGACTATATTCAACAAACCTTTATCTGCTTGGAAGAAAATATTTCGAAATCACGATGTTAAGGTAGGATCTTGATAATTCCGTGTAGCGGCGGCGTAAAATAAACTACCACTAATTAATATATATTATAACTTAGAAGGTGCTAACCCATGCTATCCCATAAAGTATCGTAGAAGACGACACAAGGAAGTGAAACCGGAGATAGGCAACAGTATCTTCCTGATAACAACTCAAAATAATAAAAAATTGCGGTTGCCAAACCACTTGCTAAGAAAGGGAACTATTTATTTTATTTATTTATTTATTTAACACCAACAAGACATACACTAACAAAAGCATAATATTTTTGCAACAAATCATAAAAACTAAGTGTTGACTTAATTACAGGTGTTACACACATTTCATTAAAAAAACAAATAGACACAAGTAAACATATGCAGTGAATTAAATTGAATACAAAAATTAAGAGATCAATAAATATATCAGAATTTAGTATTATATAATTATTTAAATTAAATCATGCATAATTGTTATTAATATTAGAAATTTTATAAACGTTAAACATAACAAAAATAAAATCATTAATAAATTATAATATACAATTATTACCTAATCACAATTTAGCTTAAAGAAAAATAATATAATTTTACTGTGAATTACAATTATTTGAGGAATATAAATGTAATAAATTACGTTTAAATTTCCAAAGATTATCTGAAAATATGTCAATATCAACTTTTCTATCTTTATGTTTATTATCAGTAGTCATTATGGCACTAATACAATTCTCATGTGATAATTTATATATAGCATTAAAACTCAACATCAATCTATTAATCGGAGAATAGCGCGCTTGACGAGAACGTGTGCTCTTTTCTACGAATGGTATAAAAGACGACGGCCTTTTTGACTTCAATGGGGTACGAAAATTTAATTTGGCTAGTAAGTAAGAACTATCAATGACGCCATTCACCAACTTATACAAGAAAATAAGGTCAAGGAGCTGTCTTCGATTCGAAAGTGGCTGAAGCTTAAAGTAATTTAGCTTATCTTCGTAAGTTCTAAGAGTTTTAACTAGGTTATGATCGTAAGATAAATGCCAAAGAAATCTCTTTTGTATCCTTTCAATTCTATGTGAGTAAATATTAAAGTGGGGATTCCATACTACGCTGCAGTATTCCAAGATACTTCGTACTAAAGTTGAGTAAATAATTATTTTAGTGCGAGTATCCCTGAATTGCTTACAGTTACGGAAGAGGAAGCCAAGAGTCCTAAAACCCTTGTTGACAACATTATCTATGTGGATATTATAACGAAGCTTTATTGTCAAGCATAACTCCTAAATCGCGTATGTGAGGAACTTCAGACAGAATACGACCATCAATGTAATATGTTGTTGCAAGAGATGTTTTCTTTCTAGAAAATTTTATAACATGACACTTGTCAGCATTTAGTGTCATACCGTTGCTACGACACCATAATGTCAAGTTATTTAAGTCTTCCTGTAAGAATTCTGCATCAGAATTGGAGGAGACAGGTCTAAAGATCTTTAGATCGTCAGCAAACAAATAAAATTTAGAATTCTTAAAGCAATCACTGATGTCATTGATGTATTTGTTAAACAACAAAGGCCCAAGATGAGATCCTTGAGGTACGCCAGTATAGGCAAAAAACGGCTCAGAAGCATAACCATCAACAACAACAGTTGACGACCGATTGGCAAGATATGACTTAAACCAGTCCAGCAAAGGGTTTGCTATACCTATCCTTTTGAGTTTGACAAGTAAAATAGAGTGATCAACCTTGTCAAAAGCCTTACTGAAATCTGTGTAGATTGCATCAACGGATTGGCCAGTATCAAGAGATTCAGTAATCTCTTCCACAAAGGAAACTAGGTTAGTAACTGTTGATCGAGCTTTCACAAACCCATGCTGTTCAGATGTAACAAATTGCTTAAAGTGCCATGAAACAACGGGACATATAAGTTTCTCAAACACTTTTGCAAAAACAGAAATAATGGAAATAGGTCTATAATTTTTAGTTTCCTCTTTGTCTCCGGTTTTGAACAAAGGCAACACAAGGGCTTCTTTCCATAAGGTTGGATATGTACTAGTCCTAAGAGATCTATTGATTATCAGTGCAATAGGCAAGGCCAATGCGTTAGCGCAATTGCGTACAAATATTGATGGAATGCCATCTGCTCCAGCTCCTTTCCTAATGTCAAGTCTTTTTAAAACATTGTAAACCTGGTCCACTGTATAAGATAAATAATCAAGGTACACATTGCAACAAGGGTTCATAAGATTAGGACTAGTATCGAAGTTTTCTATATTATTATTGCGACTGTATACTGACGAAAAATGACTAGCAAAAACATTACAAATGTCTGTTCCATTGGAAACAAATTTATTATCGTCTTTAATTTTAGAAGGATACGAACTTTTACCTTTCTTTTGTTTTAGGAATGACCAAATCAACTTTGGGTTTGACTTTAAAGAGAGTTCAAGGCATTCTATATACTTAGCGTAGGAGTATGCTAGCATCTCCTCACATCTTCTTTTCAGTAAGTCAGTAGTTCAGTAAGTAACTATGGCAAATATTCCCCTAAGTTCAGCAGTAGAATTTTGATAAGCTGGAATTAATGATCGATGATAACTTGAGGGAGCAGAGAGGTAAACGAGTAATATGTCCATAATCGATTTATTGGTAGTTGTGATCTAGCGACAAAAGAGAAGGCAAATCGCGGTCGTGCCGCGCTGTTAAGCCCCCTTTTCACTACGGGATATAATATAATATATATTACATCTCGAGATATAAATTAATATCGCTCACCATACATTTCATATGGAACCGTTTACACTTAGCTATAATATATATTACATCTCTAGCTATAAATATTTTTTCGATCGACCGAGCGATATTTTCATATTATATTTTGCCCCCTGTACCCCGCACACCGTTCCGCGCCCCCGCAGAACGGTGTACGGGGTAAAGAGGGGTAATCCAATGACCAATGACGAACGCACACTGGTTAAAAGATATATGCAAGATATATCTCACAGTGTGAACGCCAATTGCGGGATATAATTTATATTTCGGGATATAATATATATTATATCCCATAGTGAAAAGCCAGCCTTATTGTACTATCGTAGCAGTGCCCTCTGTGTACGGTCCGTGAAGCAAACCCAGTGTTATATATCTACTTCTGGAAATCATATCCATTTTGGCATTAGTCTTTAGTCATTATCTAGAAGTATATGCACTGAAACCTGTTCTATTTACCTGCAAAAGAGGCTGATTAAAGTATATTGTCGCTTACATTCTAACGTTACCCCAGTAACTTGAGTCAGGTATTTGCAAACTGTTGTTTGAGCAACAGCCACTCCATGATCTTGACTCGTAACTCTCTGGTAACTACCATCTGCCAAGAGTTTGATAGATGTATTTTGTATTGTATTGATTGTAAATTTACGATATGTTTGCCCAAGGAGGTTGTAATAGATGCTTACTTTTATATGCACTGGTAGTCCCTCCACAGAAGTAATAGTCTTTAAAGCGGATCCGGAAAAGGCGTAGAAATTCGTTGTCGAGGAATTCAAATGGATTACTCTGAGCACTTATCGATCGCCGATGTAATTTTCTCTCTTGCTTTTCAATTTCTGACGCGAAAATAATGCTCCAGTAGGCTCGAGACAGCTTTTTTGTATGAATATAAACTTAAACCCACGTCCATTGAACTAGGATAAAACTGTCTCTTTGAAATGTCAAAAAAAACATAATTTTTATCTTTCATTTGGCCCCATGCTACGGACGGGGGATATATGTCTACTCGTTATGTCAAACGGGGATATAGTTCTTTCCCCCATTGCTGTGCTTTAGGATAAGGACAAGATAATTTTATCTCTTGTCAGTGGATATTACTTATAGGCTAATATAATCGGGGAAAATAGAATCGGGGGATAAATTGTGTCCCCAGCCCATGCTAGCCGTGCAGAGAGGTGTAAGACAGGGTGACGTTATATCCCCGAAACTCTTCACCTTCTTCTGGACTGGAAAGGATACGGTAAAATTTATAAACAAACATCAATAGCGAGTACATCATTCACAGTCGATTTGCCGACGATATAGACCTTATGGCAGAATCGCTGAAGGACACCTATGCACTTTGCACAATAACCTCAGTAGTGACTCCCAACAGATAGGTCTTAAGATAAACGTGGACAAAACAAAGATCATGTTTAATGTCCATGTCACACCTTTGCCGGTAATTGTTAGGAGCATTAAGCTCGAAGTTGTTGATGAGTATGTTTACCTGGGACAAATAGTCGAACTAGGTAAGACCAACTTCGACCCTGAGGTCAATCGACGGATTCAACTCGGCTGAGGTATACCTGACGAGAAGATGTACCATAATTTTCCGAACGCTGCCCAGCTGTTAAATATCTAAAAGGCATCTGTATAATATTAGGAATAAAAAAAACAAGACAGAATAGAATAGAATAATTTTTATTCAATATAGATTATTACATAATACTTATTGAAAGTAATTTTTTTATTTACCACTGATTCGGAAAATACCTCTGCCCTTGGAAGAACCAGCAAGAAAGCCAGCGTGATTTTTTTTTTAAATATATTTCACTTTACAATAATTTTGTTTGTACAAATTTTAAATGAGTTTTGATAGAACCAGCATGGTGGCGATCATCCAGGGTTTTTTTAAATTTATGTATTATTTGATATTATAATAACCCTTTTGACGATACGCACGAGCAAATCAGCGCTACTTATGCGCAATAATGGTCACCGCTAGAGTTTCGTGCCGCTACTTATACCTACTAGCTTTTACAATAAATACACAAATAATACTGTTAGTGAATGCTTCTTTTCAGTTTATAACATAATTATGTTAAAACTTGTTATTATAATTTATTGTTAGATTAACACAGTTATTTCTTTCACCTTGTGGTCCCTAGTCAAAAAAACGTTGGGAAACCCTGCTCTATCGCATACAAACCCATACGTGGTTCGCCTCATTCAATAATTTTCTGTGTCGTATTTGTGCATATGCAATATCTAAACGCATTTTTTTATATTAGGTGTCATTGGTGTATTGCCAACACGAAAACATTTTTTGTTGTTAGTATACAGAACAAGTCTGTTGTAATATGTGGAGACTTTAATATCAATCTCCTTGAAACTTCTTCCAATAGTATTAAGTTTAGCTCATTGTTTAAATCGTATAATCATGTAAATTTATTCTTAGAACCAACACGTATTGCTGGGCCTAGTGCGACCTGTATAGATAACATTTTTACAGATGTTAAGCCCTTGCATAAATCAATTATTCAAAATTTAAGTTCAGATCACTGTGGACAGTTGATATCACTACCTTACATACACAAAACTGTACCAAGACATGTAAATCATAAGATCTTCTTTGACAAGTGGTACAATAGTCCTAAACTCTAGATATACCTTACAAAGATCGGATTTTTACGTTTAGGTACAGTGCGCCTAAACAGAGTTTCTAATATAATACCTATGCCACCGGAAAAGCAACTGAAAAAACAAGAACGTGGATTTATGATCGAAAAAGTTGCTACCATTGATGGAATTTGTATAAGTACCGTTACTTTCGACAATAAGCCAGTTCATATCCAACGACTACAAATCGAAGATACTTCAGATAGGAAAAACAGTACAAAAACATTAATTGTCTTCAAGGTGTTGAAGTGTATAACCAGCACACGGGGGCGTTGATTTACTGGACTCTATGCTGGGTCTGTATAGAATTCACATAAGATCCAAAAAATGGTACAAGCGAATATTTTTTCATATGGTGGACATGTGTACGAGGGCGGCACTGAAAATTTCGGGAATCAAGGAAGTGACACAACCTTACTATTTAAAAATGTATTTATTGCTTTTTGAAGTATTCTCCGCGAAATTTGACACATTTTTCCATACGATGGAACCAATCATTGAAGCAACCATTCCATTCGGAAGTTGGGGTCTCCAAAATGGCCGTTTTATAGGCGTCCACACCTTCTTCAGGTGATGAAAATCTCTGTCCACGCAATTTATTCTTTATTTTAAGGAAAATATAGAAATCATTAGGGCTTAGGTCGAGGCTGTACGGCGGATGGTCTAATAATTCTATGTTTTCTTGCTCTAAAAACTCTTTTGTTCTGTGTGCGGTGTGAGAACTCGCATTTTCGTGATGGAGGATGATGCGGCGGTTGCAGTTCTCTTTACGGAGTTCAGAAACGACCTGTGGCAAACAAATGCTAGCATACCATTCTGCATTAACCGTTCTTTGTCCCTCAAGAGGAATAGTCGTAACATGGCCGGTTTTGGAGACAAACGTGGCCACCACTTTTTTGCAACACTCCGTGAACGAACAATTTTTGTTGGCTTTAACTCATTTTCGAACTCCCAAACTCGTGACTGGTTTTTTGTTTCGGGTTCGTACGTGTATATCCAGGATTCGTCACCTGATACGATGTTGTATACAGCATTTGAGGATCCTGCGTGGAATCTTTCGAGAGTTCTGACGCACCAAGTAACGCGAACCGCTTTTTGCTCTTCACAGAGCGAATGCGGTATCCATCGGGAAAACAACTTTTTTACACCTAATTGTTCATGCAAGATTATTTTTATTTGACTCATGCTAATGTCTAAAGTTGCCTGAATTTCGCGGTATGTCACATGTCGATCTTTCTCAATCAGCTTACGCACAGCATCAACGTTTTCTTGGGTGACTGCAGTTTTTGGACGACCTTGACGGGGATCATCACTGAGCTTGACACGTCCACGTTGAAATTCAGCAAACCAGCGATAAATTGTGGATTTGGACGGGGCTTCATCATCAAATGCAGAAATCATCCGGTCAACACACTGTTTTTGTGTTAAACCACTTCGAAAGTCATAATAAATCATCGCTCTTGAATTTTCTCGAGTCAATTCCATTTTCTCAACGACTAAACAAGTTTGACAAAACCTTGTGACAAGACCGAGAATCTTTTTTCAAATAAATAAATGGTATTCGATTTTTAAAACCAAGGAGTTTTCAATTAAAATATTTTAATATGACAGGAGCAGTGGAAATATTCCGTTCCCGATACTTTTAGTGCAGCCCTCGTATTGTAAATGCTTGGTTTATTTAGGTTCTGGCAAGAGGGTGTCCTGTAAATCACAGTAGAGACGGAACGCCGATAAGTATTACTAGCCACGGAAGTCCTGCTCCATCCAATCCAGGAACACCAATGGGTGTTCCAATGGGTATTAGTTATAACTACGTTAGTGTGTTTATAAATAAGTAACTAAAAAGTGTCCGACGTATAATACTGATTAATGTGGCGTAAGCTGCGCTTGACCGTACTTGGTCGGGTAATAATTAATGAGAGTCTGGCTTCCTGCGCGGGGGGACGCCAGTCGTAGTGTTGCCGTTTTAGCGACTTAGTCGCTAGATCTAGCGGATTTCATGACTGTTTAGCGGGAAAAAAAATCGTTTTAGCGATAAATAAATATTTAGCGACTTCTAGCGTTTTTTGAACCGTGTACGGTGGCGACTTTTTTCGGAAATAAAAATCATGACATGAATAAATAATTTAAATTAATTTTATGTCTGATTTTCAAGTCTACTGCTGGTATCACTTAAGTAGAATGAGAATAAACGGGAATTCCCCTTATATAAACGAAACATACCTAGTCAGTCAAGGTTCATTCGTTCATTTTTACCCTTCTCGTTTACTAATATCACGTATGAGTGAGACAAATATACGGATTGATGTATATAGTCATTTATTCATGCACATTTTTTATAACGAGTTAATTAGGTATCAGTGAGATTCTAATTCATTAAGTGAAAACGTGAAAAAGACTTGTTTTTTTTATTGTAAACATGGAAGTTCCGATAAGAAAAAAGTTATACGCACAGAATTATAGAAGCGAGTGGGAAAATTATGAAGAATTTAAACATTGGTTGAAACCCGTGCCAGGTAACTCAACTAAAGCATTTTGTAGTTATTGCCACTCTGAAATGTACGCGAAACTTAACGATCTTAAGAAGCATTTGGAAACAAAAAAGCATAAAAAACAATGCGAAATAATTTCGCAAAATAAACAATTGACATTTTCTCCGACAGCACCGAAAATTTGCAAGCATACTTCAAGAGCTGAATGTACTTTAGCTTTGTTTATTGCTGAACATAATTCAATTCGCCAGATTGACCACTTGACTGACGTATGTAAAAAATGCTTCAAAGACTCGAAATCGACCATTGACATGAAATTGCATAGAACGAAATGCACAGAAATCATTAATGATATACTGGCACCTCATTTCAAGCAGGAACTCCGAAGTGATATAGGTGATCAAAAATATAGTTTACTATTAGATGAATCTACAGATGTAAGCGTCACAAAATATCTTGGGGTCGTCGTCAGGTATTTTAGTTTGAAACGGAACAGAGTAGTTTCTGCGTTTTTAGCTCTGCAATCGCTGGAGAGTTCAGATGCTATTGGAATTGTTACCGCTCTGGTAAAGTGTTTAAAAGATCATGATCTGGACCTTAATAATTTGATTGGCATTGGAACTGACAACGCAGCTGTTATGACTGGATCCAGACATAGCGTTTATATGATTCTCAAAACACAGTATAATCTTCCACATCTCATACTGATACCATGTATCTGCCATTCATTACAATTGGCGGTAACTCGCGCATCAGAAAACACTTTACCAAGAAACATAGAGTTTTTAATTCGTGAAACATACAACTGGTTTTCACACTCAACGAAGCGCCAAATTGAGTATAAGAAGATTTATGAATTAATCAATTGTGGTGAATCCCCGTTAACAATCTTGAAGACCTGTGACACGCGGTGGCTCTCGATTGAACCTGCAATAGTTAGAATTTTATCTCAGTGGGAAGAATTAAAAGTACATTTTTTACTACTAAAGACGGTTGCTATACAGCAGAAATGCTGCATGCCATGTATGCAGATGAACAAAATCGTCTCTATGTAACATTTTTGAGAAGTATTTTGGGTGAGGTACAAGAGACGATAAAAATTTTTGAAAGTGAGAAAGCAAATGTAGTAAAACTGTTAAATTCACTAATGGCGTTGCTACGTTCTGTCTGCCAAAGAATTATATTACCAACGGCAGCAACCACCGACAAAGACTACATAAATCTCAAAATTAAAGACCACCTCAATCCTGTGTCTTTCCTCGGATATCTTTTTGAGTCCCAAATACAGAAACTTCCAGCGTCACATAATGTCAATATTGCTGTAGTAAGATCACGATGTATTGATTTTAATGTGAAATTAGGAGAGGAACTACAAAAACGGCTTCCAACTAACTATGAAGCCCTAGAAAAAATGGCTCTTTTGAGTGAGGAAGAGACACTAAAACAATCGAAAAATACATCAATAATAGATCTTGCAAAAGAAATGGGCATTTCCGATGAAAAAATAGATAAAATTTTGCAGCAATGGCAAACTATTCACTTTGTCGATTGGGCTCCGCTAAATGGAGATCCTATTAGCTTTTGGGCTAAAGTGGCTGCATATAAAAACGCAGCAGGAATAAACACCTTTCAAGATTTATGTGATTTTGCTTTAGCCGTCTTGTCATTGCCACACTCAAATGCAGAAGTAGAACGAGTATTTAGCGCAATGAATATAGTGAAAAACAAACTTCGAAATAAAATTTCTGAAAAAACATTAAATTCTATTCTTCTGATCAAAAACCAACTCAGAATTAAAAACAAGAATTGCTCAACTTACGATCTCCCAGACGAAGTTGTTAACGAGGTTGGCAAAAAAAGACCAAAAGTTACTGAAGACCATGGAGAGGCTTCAACTTCCGCTGACATTATATTTGAACAGCAGGATGACATCATACTTGATTTTGAAATTTAGGTACAAGCATTAAAGCTAATTATCCATTTTTTCTAACGTGTTTAGTTATATATAACTGTGTAAAAATTAAGAATTACTGTCACAATAAAAATGCTACATTATCTTCAATAAAAATGTTTTTTTTTTACAAAAATTTTGTTGAATTATTATTTATACCTTCGATTTAGGAGAATAAAAAGATGTTTTCTATCATCAGACAACTATAAAATCATATACAGACTTATACGATAACGATATTACATATCAGATAAGATCTAGGGACATTTAGCGGATTTTCAGAAGATATTTTTTCCCATATATGGCGGATTTTTTAAAATTATCTAGGGACTTCTAGTTTTGTAGAACGGCAACACTGCCAGTCGTGCAACGAACGAGCTAGAAGGCGGACGTGCGGCTTTTTGGCTTAGATCCCGGTGTTACGAAGGTAAATATCTGATTCATCTGTGCTTGGTTCAGGTGGCATTCTGATTACACTGCCTACTTTATAAAATTTATTTTATTGTTTTAAAACTTCAATCTGAGTTTCGTAAGGTGTTCTTGGGTTATAAATTCATGTAAAAAGATAACAATACTAAAGTCTGTATGTATGATGAGTTATGCATGATTGTAGGCAAAATCCTGATTCATCTGTGCCTGATTCATATGGTCAAAACCCCATATAAATCATAAAATGAATTAGTTTTCGCCTCTCCAGCACAAAACGAGCGCTTTTGTTGCCTACTCCTTGTCCAATTTTTGAGCGTGTACAAGTCAGTAGTTCTAGACTTATTTATTATATTTACTTAGATACAACCTTTTGAATGATTAAAAAATCACAGGAGTATAAATTTATTCTACATATGACACTTTTGATAGGCCTTAGTCTTAGTTAAGAATTAATAATTATTATTTAAGAATAACAATCACAACTAACAGTGTATTTATTACTAAAAATAATGTAAAGAAATTGAGACCAGTATTATTTAAATGGCACTTTTGACATTAATATTCCGTATTAACAACCATAAAAACCTACTTATTCATTAATCTCTATCTAATTTCTGTTATTTTAATATTACAGTCCATAACAATGCCACAAACTAAAGATCAAAAGAAGGAGAAAAAGAGAATCGCAGAACGTAAAAGGATGGAAAATATAAGAAAAGATCCAGACAAGTATGCTCTGTGGAAATTAAAAATGAAAGAAACATATTTGAAAAGAAAGAGAGAAGGTAAAATCACATCAGTTCAGAATTTGACACCGAAACAAGAAAAATTAGCTAGGAAGAAAAGCAGAGAAAGTACTCGAAGATGGTATGCTAAAAAGACATTATTAAAAGAACGTGATATTCATTCAGAAGAGGAAATCATTGACGAATGTGATCCAGCAGACGATACCGAAATAAATGATCCTTTAGATTTGAAATTACCATCATCTCCAGAAGTTTCGGTTATACCAAGATCTCCGGATATTCCCAGCTCATCACAGGTATTAACTCAGTTTTCACTACATTCTGCACGTATAACAAGATCAACAATAAGACAAAAGAGGCCACTTGGAATTGATTTGAACCTAACAGAAAATGAAACCGATATCTCATCCAATGCTGACGTCCATTCGAGAATAATATCGCCTTCACCAAATACTTCGATATCAGATTCACCAAGGACTCCCAGCCCACAAAGTAGCATCACATCGTCTCCCGACGTGTCGTCAGCCCAAAAGTTTATAAAAAAGCTGCACGGGAAACACCTCTTAAAAAGAAATCGCCTTGGAAACATATTTTACGAAAGTTACAATATAGATATACTAAAGAAATACAATTGAAAGACCAAAAAATTCTGGAACTTAAAAGAGTAAATGAAAATTACCGGAAAAAGATAAAACGGTTAGAAAAAGATAAACGGGTAACAGACGTGCATAAAAGACAAAAGGAAAATCTATCTGGGAATGAAAAAAATACAGATTGTTGTTGAACCCTGTGCTACCGGAATTAAAGAAAATGTCACTATGTATTTTGAAGAAGATGAAAACAGTAGAATGTGCGCGGGGAAAAAAGAATTTGTCACCAAAGGAAAAATAAGAAAACAGAAGCGATATCTTAGCGACAGCTTGCAGAATCTACATAAAAAGTATCTTGAAACCAATCCTCAATACAAAATAAGCTACAGTGCATTTTGCAAGCTTCGTCCATTTTGGGTACGCGTACCAAACGTCAATATTCGTGAAACATGTTTATGTAAAGATCATGAAAATATGGAGTTGGTCATTGTAGCCCTTCGGAAAAATTATCTGATTGTGGAAAAATGTGTAAATGAGATTCTACAATCACTATGTTGTGATCCTAGGAATGTTCACTGTCTGGCTAAGAAATGTGATAGTTGCAAAAATAAGGCCATTAATTATAAAGAATTTGACAATACCAAAGAAACACATTACTTTATTTGGAACAAAGTAAAAGAAACTTATATCAAAGATGGAAAAGAAAAAGCTACGCTTCAAACGATTAAGGCAAAAGTTGCAGCGCATCCCAAAGATATAATCGAACATTTCGAAAACCTGTTAGTACCTTATATGCGACACTGCGGAAATATTATAACTCAATATAATTATACAAAAAAATTTAAACAAAACTTGAAGCCTGAAGAATGCATCATACATTGCGATTTTAGTGAAAACCATAACACAAAATATGCCTCTGAGATTCAGTCTTTTCACTTTGGCAGTTCCAGACAACAAGTAACATTGCACACCTCTGTTATTTATTACATTAAAGATGGAAAACTGTGTAAGCAGTCATACTGTACTATCAGTGAATGTTTGCGCCATGATGCCGTCGCAATCTGGGAACATTTACAGCCAATTCTCCGATTTCTTGAAAACGAGGTGCCGGACGTAACAACATTTCATTTTATTTCGGATTCACCATCGGCGCAATTTCGTAATCGCAAAATGTTTTACATAATGGCGAAAATCACTGGTATTTTTCTAGTTTGCGATTATTAGTGTGGAATTATTCTGAAAAAGGACACGGGAAAGGGGCTCCTGATGGTGTCGGAAGAGTTCTAAAACGAACTGCTGATCAAATAGTTGCGAGAGGGAATGACATTCCAAACATTGAAATTCTTGTCAGACACCTAAAAGAACGCTGTCCAGGAGTTATAATAGAAGTAGTTTATGAGTCGGGCATATTAGAGAAAGATATGCTGATTCCCGAAAATTTAAAGGAATTCCGCGGGACCATGAGAACACATCAGGTTGTGTGGAGTGCCAATCAACTTCAGACTTTAGCTATGAGAGAACTTAGTTGTAGCCTGGACAATTGTTCACAAGAAGCCATTCAATGTTCTCACGGTCAACACATTGGTTTTTATACCATAGTAGACATTAATAAACAACAGAGTCACCACTCCGTTGTGTTAAACGTCAAATCCGCGGATAAAAGAAAGGTGACATCGAAGAAATCTACATGCAGCTCTTTGATCAAACGTAGCCAAATATCTGCTACCGAAATTCAGACTGGAAAAGATACGGATACAACCCAACAAGACCTCGACTTTCCCGATGACGACAGCTTTTGGATGGAGACTTCGTCAATCGATGAAAGACTTATAACTCCAAAATTCACCAGAGATGTCCTATCGACCCTCCATCAGAAAAGCGTAGATGATCGCTCAGATTCTGACGATGAGGATATTTTTGTGTTTAAAAAGCCTCAATATGATAAGCGGACAAAAGTCTCACGGCATTGTTGAAGATATGATTATTCCATCTTCCTCCGAAAATTCAAGATCTCGTCAACAAGAAAAAGGCTTTATGGATGATATTGAAAGCAGCTCCGTCCCTAGCCCAAAGCCAAGAAAATATTTCTTTTAGTACCTATTTAACTTTGACCTTATTACTTATTAGTTAATTATACCTAGAATCTATATTTCTTTGAAAGTTGATAAGGAAGATTATTGTCAAAAATGCCATTTAAAGTTGATCTCATTTTTGTTACTTTATTGTTAGGTAGTAATAAATAAACCAATGTGATTGGTAATTTCAATTAATAATTAAGACTGCTATTCTCACTTTACCATATAATACAAGAATTATTATAAATACTGGAGTTTAAAAATATTTTTACAAGAATTATTGTTTAATTCATCAGATTTTTTTCCGTGATATGATCGCTGATAATTGTTTTCATAAAAAAGGTTATTGTTGTTATTCAAATATGATTATTTTCTTAAGGGGCTACTCCATGCGAACGACCTTGAGCGTTTGTGTGCCGGCCGCGCCAACTCCCTACAATATAGGATCGCGTAAAAAATAATATGTAAGACGCCACCTACCATAGTTTTGTATAACTCAATGCCACCTACTGTACGGACGTATTTTTCAACATCAATAAACTATTTTATGGAAATACACACAGCGTACAACGATAAATGTATTTTAATTTTTTTATTCGGTATATTAGTTGCATTATATTAGAATTATGTATTCTCATATATTATCTAATTATGAAATTTTATAATTAATTATATATTAAAAATGAAGCATTGAAAATTGTGAGTTTAAAAGATACCTACTCACTATAGGTAAATAGATAGATAGCTCGCCTTTTGTACAAATATTTGGTGCAATAAAGAATAAACAAATAAATAGGATGTTTCGCAGAGTGAGAGTAATATATAATGAGAGTCGTGGAGGCAGTTTACAAACATAAATTGCACAAGGACAAACATCCAGACCCGGAACGATTATTTGTAGGCCTTACAAATATTTGTTCCGTGCGGGATTCGAACCCGCGGCCCCCAGCGCAACAACTGATTGCTAAGCCACTGCGCCACGGAGCCGTCGCCGGGTTATAGGTAAAGTGACCATACGTCCCGTTGTCCCCAAATAAAGCTCCGGGACACAAAATTGTCCCGTAACTCTTTGGATGGAAGTATTCAAAGCCAACAATCTTCAACATAATTTTTTTAATCGAATATATTTTATGTCTACCTGGTACAAATGCTCCGATAGAAAGAGTATTTTTTTTATTTTGAATAAATTGTGGACGTCTGAAAGAAACACTTACGGTTCCAGTTCTAAAGGCGATGTTGAAAGATAACAATAAAAAAAAATTGAGCAGAATTTTATTCTTATTTAAAATCATCACCAACTTTATTAAAGCAAATTTAATCCTCTGACAAATGTAAAGTCGTCTTGGGTAACTTTGAATTGCGGTTTAACTTTGAACAAAGTTGTGAAAAAGATTTATTAATTTATAATAAGGAAATTTTTTGTTGTTTCAATATCGTAACTACATAAAATGGATCGCCAAAATGTTTTGTAGCAAACGAAGAGTAAAAAAATAAACTGTCAAATACATAAATTTGAAAATTTCCCGCCTTTTCCGTAGTGAATTTATTAGGAGTGTTTTTTGCTCTGATTAGAAATCGTAATTAAATATACTAAACTTATTGTACACAGGTATGTTTTGGTGTTTATCTTTAAAATGTAGTTTATATTTTATTTTTTTCAAATCATTACTCGATTTTGATGTTAAATATTATGTAAAACTGATGAAGTTTTGAAAACGATGAAAATCGAAGTAATTTGGGTAACATTGAACGGTTCAAAGTTACCCGTATTATGAAAAACATTGTTTGGATAACTTTCAATAAGTACATACATCATAATTTTGCTCAATTATGATTAAAATTTTCGCCTTTTACAGCTAAAATATGCCCCGCAAAACTCAATGCTATGGGGTGAATGATTTTGTTTAAAAAAATTGTTTAAGAAAATATTACTTTGAATTACGATTTTGATCTCATTCAATAGTCAAATAAATGTATAATTTGCTATGTTACACAATCTTTCTTACTTTATCTTGAAGTAATAAATAATTACAAAAAAAACACGACTTTTCTACCTTCAAAATTGGTCCACCTTGATTCATATGGCAAGACCAAGATATCTCTTATATTTGAACGTCACCGTAGATGCCATTTTGATAGATAAGGCTTTTTTAAATAAAAAATACGTCGTTTAACTTTACCCAAACCTTAAAATATTGGGTTCATATAGGTTTTTACATCTTAAAAAGTTTAGATTCAAAGTTACCCAAAACTCGTGATAACTTTGAATTTGACTTCTAAAGGAATTTCTATGCAGCTCTGTTGTTTTTTCCGTAAATTTATTACGTTGGAAGAATAAACCAACTCAAAAGAACACTATTTTTTCAATAAAACAAACGTGTATAAATATAAATCAGATTGTTATATCACAATTACTTCAAAAAATGTTCAAAGTTACCCAAATCGACTGTAATTAATAATTTTAAAAAATGTTGCATTTAATAATTACCTATTTTTAAATGCAACATTATTTTTAATTTATTGTATAAAGTTATACTTTTTAGAGTATAAATAAACCCATGTCCTGTTTTGAGTTAAAAAATAAATGGTCAGCTTAGTCTTTTTAGTTAAATTTAGTTTTAAACATTTTTAGTTTATAGTAAAAAGTAGGTATATTAGTACCTATTTACATACTTTTTACCGAATTATAAGTATAGAACACCTTATGTACTCAATTATTTTTTTGAAAAAGAAGAAAAAACAAACAATGAATAATATACTATATTTTAGCAAAAAACTATAACTTAGTAATACT
Organism: Parnassius glacialis; assembly: GCA_033319125.1. Classification (NCBI taxonomy): domain Eukaryota; kingdom Metazoa; phylum Arthropoda; class Insecta; order Lepidoptera; family Papilionidae; genus Parnassius; species Parnassius glacialis. Next base: position 26,123,892 of record JAVANC010000029.1, on the reverse strand, counting down.
AATAATAATTATAACTTAGAACATAAATGAAAAACTCATAACCGACCCAGGATTCGAACCCGGGACCTCATGATCAGCAGTCGCACTACTACAACCACTAGACCAACGAGGCAGTACTACACCTGAGAAAATATTGTAGTTGGTTACTACGATTATTTTTAACTGTATACTATACTGATAATATTGAATTAGCCTTTTATAGTGTAAATTATAATATTTGTCGAAATGTTAATTATGGATTCGAACCTTACATGCTAATGGTGCTTCATTTTTTTATTTGCATTTACTTCAAAGAAAATACACGCAAAAAGCTTCATCACGCAGTAAAAAACACAACAAATATATGTATAACTAATACGAAAAATTATACCCAAAACAAACAAATAATACTACCTATAAAATAACCTAATAAGTAATAATATTATCGACTGATAAGATCGTGAGCGTGTGCTCTAACGAACGACACAGGCTCCACGTTCGAGAGCTCAACGCTCAATGATCCAGCAAGCCCGTGGGCAGTGAATACGCCCAGATTTTAAAATAATTTCTTAATAAAATCAAATTTTGGTCTTTTGAAAAAAATTTTACTATAGAAATGTTCATTAATAAATTGCCTATCCATTGGTGTAAATCGCAAAATAAAATAATACTTACTTTACGAGGAGATGCATGTTATCAATAATAATTTCACATTTATGTGGTTTCGTTGTAAGGAGATTATATTAATATTTATTCCTTTAAAAAAAAATTGGATACAGCTCTTATGAAATCAAGATTATGTAGAAATATAATGTGTTTTTTATTTGTTGATATATCTTTTAAATAAAAAGTAGATAGCTCCTAAAAACCGCACAAATAACGACTAGCGCGACATTTTGCTCAACCCGCGCCTTAAGAGGATTGTGAAGCTGTAAATTTTCATACAAAAAGCGATAACGTTTTCCCCCCCGTAAATATAGTCCAATTTCAATAATTTTTGGAAATGTTGTAGATATGACAAAAAACTAGGCCCGTACGTTTTTATTTTAAAGAAATATTGTATACAATATAAGTTATTAGCATCTAAATATCTATATTTTTGACTTAAAAACTTCCTCCAGCGTTTTTTTTTTAATTAAACTAAACTGATTACTAAAAAAGTAAAACGTACAGGCCTAGATTAACTGTGTGTACTGAATCAAATAAGACCAAAATTGTCTTATTTTGTAAAGTTTTAGGAGGGTAAAAACGTTATCGCCGGAAACAATATTTCAAAAAGAAAATGTAGGCAATTGCCTTCAAGACTTGCAACTATCTCTATCGCACGATACGGGTCGGGGGGCAGGGGCATACTATAGTGATGTTAGGGGTGGTGGGGTGTGAATATTTTACGATTATGTTGTAAAAATAAAAGGTATATTTGTAAAATGAGCCGTGGTAACTCAGATGGTTAGCGCTCGCTATAAGTTTCACAGTAGGTACGCAAGAAACCCGGGTTCGATCCCCGTCGGCACCAATGAAATTTGCAATTTTAAGTGCTGATTTACCACGTGCTCGGCGGTGAAGGAAAACATCGAGTGGAAACCTGCATGTCTGACAAATTAAAAAAAATATATTTCGAAGACATGTGAAGTTCGCCAACACGCATTGGGGCAGCGCGACGGACCTTTCCTTGCCTTAAAACCCTCTCAGAAATGAGAGGAGGCCTGTGCCCAGCTGTGGGACATGTATATAGGCTGTAACTTTTAGAGGTGTTATCAATATTATTATCGCCTAGGGAAGAGAAAATAATATCGATAACCTAGAAATATGAAAAAGTTAATGTCTGTGATTATTCAGTGTTTATCGATTATTTAGTTATTAATTTAGTCTTTATTGAATAAGGACATTAAATTAAAAATATTTCGAGTTTACAATAAAGTGGGTAGGCAAATAAATAAAAAGTAACAACTTGAAGAAATTATTATGGTTTATTATTACATATTACTTAATTACACTCTTTCTCGAACTGCCATTTCTCTAGGAACTCGAGAGTCAATCATATCTGGTAATAAACATTAAAAATGAAATGAGTAGTCTTGGCTACATTTTTGTTGCCCAAAAATGATCATGGTTTATTAAATTAAGTACGAAAACATGAAAAAGTTGTGTCCATACTACGAAAAAACAAAATTGCCTACCAGTGATATATAATTATCCCTGGACCTGATAATAGTAATCATGGTTTCTTTTTTCTTTTTGTCCTTCTCGTATCAAACGAAATTTGATCTGTTTTTAGTTATGGCCTCCAAATGTAGCATATTAGAATCAGAAATAAGACATTTTCATTTAGAGAATCATGTCCAATAAACCCATCGGGAGTTGTCGACAGTCGAAGACGTGTGATGTATTATATATATATATATATATATATATATATATATATATATATATATATATATATATATATATATATATATATATATATATATATATATATATATATATATATATATATTTACATGACTTATTATTGTTGTATTCTTTTTGATTCTCTTTGTCAGATTCGATTCCTTCGCCAACTGAAGTACATCGTCGTTGCACATTACTGTCTGGTAATTATTTGTCTATCTCGGAGTCACTGAACAATAAATAGAAGCATAATAGTTTAAATTATATTTTACGGCTAACTAACGCGGGCGAAGTCGTGGGTGAAAAGCTAGTTTACCTATATAATTCGGTTCATCGTTTAAATTTCTGTGAGAGCGTAGTCGTTCCCCGGTCGAGCCGACCCACTCGTGCTACAACTATACTACTAATATAGCTGCAGCATGGCTATACCACGTATAGAAATTTTACTAATCAAATCTTTGTATCTCGAAAATTTTAGCATTTTCCTTGGAATCATCGGAATTCCGCAGTAACAGTGATACGAACAACTTCTTCTAACGGACTAATATTATTACTGGACAAGTGGTAAAAATAAAAATGTTGTACAACCGATTTCAATAAAACTCAATTACAACATAATATATGTAATGGTTGAAATGATTTCCATAAAATTTGTATGAGACCAACTGTGAACAAGAAAAGAATTGGTAAGTATTCAAATTCGGTCCGGAGAAATCGGTGAACAAATAACAACATATAAAAATAAAACAAATATACATACAGCCGAATATAGAACCCCCTCCGTTTTTGTAGTCAAATCAACATCAGCTATCCCATACTTTTATATTTTGTGGAATAAATTTCGGTCTATCTCCTACCAGTCAACCAATGTACATACAATAGTATGTAAGGTGGTAAGGTACGCGTTCAAAGTAAGTATAATTTATTATAAGTAAGTAAGTACGCCTACTTACCTGTTGCCCGTCCTTTCGATTTACGAAGCAAATTGCATATTTTTAGCTATGTCTCTAATCTTTCTTTTCTATTCTAAAATGTATAAAATTATTTTAGTTGATTGAATGTAACACACATCTCATAATCATTTACATAGTATATAGGTAGATACTTACATAAAAAAATAACAGCCCACTTCTGTAAGTTATATGTAGTAAGTCCCCACGTCTACATAGACTATGCAATATAATAAAATTTCAAAGTAACACAAACAAATTCATTATGTAACTTGTCGTAAATGTACGCAAATATAGGCTATGAATGAATGAACGCTCCTCCTGCTGGTATACCAGTGTGCGTAAGAATTAGTATAATATGTTGTATTTGTGTTCTTCACGCCCGGAGCCCTTCGGGAGGCAGACCGTGCGTTATGAAACAGATAGCATTTTTGAAAATACCTACTCGCGTCGCGTATCGGCACTTCACAATCCTCTTAATACAAAGTTTTTTTTTATTTTTATTTCTGTTTCTGATTCATCTGTAACAAATTCTGATTCATCTGGGCACAAATATTTGAACGTCGATATCATGAAAACTACTTTATAAAAACGAGTCCCTCATCCAAATATATGTTATTTGGTATACCTTTTTTCATATGAACATGTTACAAAGCTGAAAGTGAAATTAAATTTTGGCCATATGAATCAGTCGAAGAATCAAATTTCGAAGAACTATATAATATATATGTCTGAAATATATATGTGTTGTGTGTGTATATATGTGTTTTTTTAATTTATTTTTATAAGTGCTTTTTTATTTGGTTTTTTAATATTTTATTACAAAATATAATAAATTTTGTTCTTCTAAATAACCATCAAATATTTTTTAAATTATTTCCTTCATAATTCATTCAGTAGAGGGTTAAGAGCACATTGATATTTGAATTTTTGATACTAGGTATTGTAAATCTAATACATTTTGTCTTATTGCCGTTTAAGAGCATTGGCGTTAAACCAATGTACTAATTTCGATAGAGCATTATTTACATTGTTAAAATTAATTGACTGTAATTTGAGTTTGAAAATGAAAAGAGGTATCCTCAGCATATAATAGTATAATAGTGATTGCCCCGTACAAGATAAGGTAAGTCATTAACATAGACTAAGAACAGGAATGGGCCAAGAATCGAGCCCTGAGGAATGCCCACAGTAAATAAAAAAAGACTGAGATAAATAATGTTTTTTTAAACGTTTTTTGAACAATGTCACTGTTTTGATTTTTCGAATGGGAGGAGGAAGTGAATTCCAAAGTATTGTTACTTAAATATGAAATAATAAGTCTAAGCGCAATATATTTGACACCATAAAATTGTAGTTTCCGGATTAATATCTCATGATGAACATAATCGAAAGCCTTGGAATGATCACAAAAATACCTAAGGTATCTTGTGAACTCTCTAGGTCTGAAATTAGCGGGGTCCAATGTACTACCTGATTTAAATAATGGTATTACTTTACTATGTTTCATTAAATCAGGAAACAGCAATAATGATGCAACATTTGATACTGATGGAAGAAGCTTCCAGGAGATTGATATGAAGTCTCCACATACTACAAGAGATTTATTCTGTTTATTAAGCTTAACTAAAACTTCCATAATTTTGCAAAGGTATCATATCTCCAACAATGGGGTCTGGAAACACTGACAACAATGAGATGCTCAAGCTAAACACATGCCATTTCTACAGTTCACTCAACAGAGAGGCTCACAATATCTTTACGTTCTTTACATGGTATGGATTTATTAGGTAATATTAAGGAGCCACCACGTAATTTAGTATCTCTATTGAAAGAACTGACCACCTGGTGGTTACTGAAATTAAATATGGAGTTGTAATCCTTCAACCAATGTTCAATAATACATAAAATATGTACCTATATGGTTACTATTTCAAAATAATCCAATTTCTTTGTATATTTCCTTTTTTTTTGCCTTGCCTTTGTATATTTTCATGCACCAGGTTAATACAGTTTTTATTATTACTGTTTTGTGAAATTACACAGTTAAATATCTGTGAGTTGTATTCTAAAGTATTTAAATTATCTTTGCTAGAGATTACCTCTATTGTCTTATTATCTAATATCAATTACTTGGAACTGATTCCAAATCATTTGTAAAATTATTTTGCTGCTCAATAAAAGCAGGTGTTAATGTAGCCAAAAATTTGGCTGGGTTAAAATATAATTAATAAGATAGCATATTTGCTACCAGTCTTAAACTATACATTCATAGGTAATACCCATGAAGCTAATACAAAGGGGAGACGGCATAATCAACTGTGCACTGTGATTCTAAGTAGGTCCTGACGTCATCATAGTGGGCGTGGCTTTAGTTAGTATACTGTCAGCATTCGTCCTGTGCGCTTATGTGTTGAAAAAATCGCAAATCGGTGTATTTTCGTAGTATTAAGAAGAAAAGGATGAAGTGTTGTATTTTATTGTGTAAAAACTACTCAGATAGACGCTCTGATGTTATGGATGGCATCACATTTCATTTGTAAATAATTTTACACCTAATTTATTAAAATAGTTTTAGAAAAATCTCTTTGCGTCGGCTTTGAAATATAATTAAATATATTCGACACTAGATGGCGACACCTTGTGTCATGTGAACTAAAAATATAAAGGTTCGTAGAGCTCAGTAATGATAAAATAATCATACGAAGGTGCTGAAATTTGTTTTGCATTCAGACATAAATAAATTTTAATCGTTAAATATTGTTTTTATAGTTTATAATCATTTTGAGAACAGGCCGTATTCTCGTCAAGTAAACCTCATAAAAATAACAAAAAGACAGGGCCCTAATTAGAATTCAATTATTTTTCCCAGTAATCCACAACTTTTAATATTAAAATGCAGGAACTTAGGCTGATTTTTACGGAATGTTAAGTTATGTTTAAGTGACAATCTATATACAAAGAATCACTTAAATACAAATTAATGTTCTTAGATTGGCATTCAAAAAGTGCATTCGTATGCCTAATTTGGAATAAAATATTTATATTTTAATTGATTTGTAAATAAAATTATATTAATTATAATAATTTGTCTATTATTTGTTCTCCCTCAGAGCCCACACATAAATAATAGTCTAGCCGTTACTGCGTGAAAAAATTACACATACACAGTACATACTTAGTGTGGAATAAGCTCAAGGAGACAAAAAGAACACACAAAATGTCGCCTTTATAATATTAGTGACATAAGTAGGATATTTAGTTCCAAATTAAATATCCTACTTAATATTGAACATAGAATATTTAGTTTCAAAGAGACTTTATTTTATGGATAAAATAAATATTTCTTGAAGGTTGACTTTCACGAAAAGATAAACATATTTAAATTATATTTAAGTGATTCTTTGCATATAGAATGTCACTTAAATATAACTTAAACATTTCGTAAAAATCAGCCAAGTACAATTTCCTTCATTTTAATATTGAATGTTGGGTCACTGGATAAAATAATTGAATTCTAATTGCGGCCCTGTCTTGTTGTTATTTTTTTATGAGGTTTACTTGACGATAAATGGCGGCTTGTTCCCAAAATTATTATGAAAACTATAAAAATATTACTTTAGCGATTAAAATTTCTTTGTCTGAATGTATTTGCTTCATGAGATAGACGCTCCGATGCTATGGATGGCATCACATTTGATTTGTAAATAATTTTACACCTAATTTATTAAAATAGTTCTAGAAAAATCTCTTTGCGTCGGCTTTCAAATATAATTAAATATATTCCACACTAGATGGCGACACTTTGTGTCCTGTAAACTAAAAATATAAAGGTACGTAGGGCTCAGTAATGATAAAATAATCATACGAAAGTACTGAAATTTGTTTTGCATTCAGACATAAAGAAATTTTAATCGCCAAGATATTATTTTTATACTTTATAACATTTTGTGGACATGCCGCCATCTACCGTCAAGGTAGCTAAGCTACATATCAACATCGATATGGCAAGATTCGAGTAGTTTTACTATTTATCGGTAGATGTAGATGTGGTAAAGTGGGCGGGGCTTTGCATCCCCTCACCCCGCAAATTGTCACGCGTTGTTACATAGTGAAATTGAATTACAACGTCTCCTCTTTGTATTTGCTTCATGGTAATACCTATCTCTCAAAAATATGATCATACAATTGTTTATTCTTTGTTATGTTAGATAATTAATTTTTACCACCATGAAATGTGAATGAAAAATAAAAATACAAAGTATTACTTTGTACTTTTATTTTTCATTCTTCATGTTCCTTTAAAATGTAAATCTTTGTGAAAATCTGAAAAGAAAATAACAGCCATTAATTGACTTTAATTGATTTGACTATATTATATAAAACTATACTATTTGACTTGATTATAATATATAATACAACATTAATAGAAACAAATATTTTACAGGGGACTCGGGCTATGCATTAGAGCCTTGGCTGATGACTCCAGATTTGGAAGCTGCACCAAATAGTTCTGCAGAAAAATACACTTAATAGCATTGTCAAGTGACAAACTGTGTAGAAAGAATGAATGGGTACCTCAAAAGCACATTCCCAAGTCTAGGCATTAACAGGGTACTCCAACACAGTCCAAATAAGGCTTCACAACTAATATATGATTGTTCAACACTATACAATATCATGCTATATTATAGGTGTGTTTTGTAAATACATGTACATTATAGATAAATTTTTTTTCTTTAATATAAAACGTTACCCCCACACTAGGATTTTCTCCTGTATCGTAGAGGCAGTTTACAAACATGAATTGTACAAGGACAAATATCCAGACCCGGAACAACTATTTTGTAGGCCATACAAATACTTGTTCCGTGCGGGATTCGAACCCGCGGCTCCCAGCGCAGCACTCATTGCTAAGCCACTGCGCCACGGAGCCGTATTAAATGGTCACACACATAATTATTATTGGAATGTTTGTTTACTTTTGATAAACATTATTAATTTAATTCATATACTGCAAAATACCAATGAAAACTTAGATGTAACAAGTGAAGAGAGCAATCCTCTCATCACATCTGTGGATCAAACCAGGCTGTTGACAATTGCCCGACAAAAAAGAAAAGGATTAATAAATACATACTTCAACTAAAATTTATTTGCATAGTTACCTTTTCATCCTTTTGAGTTTATTTTTATGAGCTAGATGGGCATTCTGTGCACGAAGCAATTGATTTTGCTCATGTAAAAGGTTGTTGCGCTCTTTGAGCCTTTCATCTATACTCTGAAAGATAAGGTCAAATTTATATTGACTGTAGCAGAACAATATTAATCAGTTAGGGAATTATAGAATTCATGCAATTAGCCGTGGTAGCTCAGATGGTTAGCACTCACTGTAAGTATCACAGTACACGAGCAACCCTCGTTCGATCCCCGCAGGCATCAATGAAATTGTTAATTGCAATTTTAAGTGCTGAAGTACCACATGCTCGGGGGTGAAGGAAAACATGATGAGGAAACTGGCATGTCTGAGAAATAAGAAAAATATATTTCAAAGATGAGAAGTTCGCTAACTCGCATTGGGGTAGCGCAACATTTCCTTGCCCTAAAACCCTCTCGGAAATGAGAGGCCTGTGCCCAGCAGTGGGATGTATATAGGCTGTAACTTTAACTTTATGCAATTAGTAATGAAATAAGAAAGAATTGTTACTTGTAAATATGCATTATTTTCTTGCTGGAGGCGAATGAAAGCATCTTGGGTATCATGCTCCACCACCGACTCTTCAATCATTTCCTGCTGTAGAATTAGAAACATAAGCTTCACATGCTTTCAAAGACAAAGTTACACAGACAAAATATTACAACTCAATAAGTACACACATTTGCCTGGCCTATTGAAGACTCTTCAGGCCCAGTACCGGTGGAGGACTCATATCCAATAATGTTTAATACTTTTGTGCCCACTTCGGACACAGTCGGTACTGTTCCTGAATTTCCCGTGTTGCTGCGTTCACGAGATGCTGCTGCATTCTCAGTACGGGCACCCTTTTTTAAATCTTTCCAAGTCTGCAAATAAAAGAATTTAAATTCTTACTACTTTCTCGCCGACAAAATTAGTGTATATAATTTTCATTTTCTGTACTTACGGATCTTACCATGAAAATGGAATATGTTATGAACTTACCTGCTTCCACTGATCAATAGTTCTGTCAGGCCCATACTCTTTTAGTATGTCCTTGAGAATTTGCCACTGGGTGTTTGCTCTTTTGGCACCTAAGGGCCCTGTGAAGTCTCCAGTGGCAAGGTTGTTGTGAGTAGACATAAAGTTGACCAACATGTTAATTTGTTTTTTGTTACTTCTTGATCTGAATGAAAAAAAAAGAAATGTTAAATAATTAGCGATAAATACAGACGAACAGGTTATAAAATAGTATCAATTATTGGAAAACGGAAAGATTTGTAGAGAAAATTAGTTGTTTACATTTCGCTTTCATAAAACAATAGTTACTTTACAACGTTTTGTGATATGATAGATAGTAAGATATGATGTGATAGTACTTACTTTTTGGCGTTCATTTTAATATAATCACCTCTCCGTGTCAATTTTATTTGATGAAAGCAAAAATTGCGCTATAATTTTTATTAACTTTAAAAGTTTGTGAATTGTGACGAAAACTTTTAATTTTAAGCACAGATAACTGTAAACGCGTAGTGTTTCTATATAGTTTGTGACTCGTAGACTGGTATACAGTAATCTGTGTTTGTGACTGTATACTAGTTTACTAGTATGGAGTGCAGAGTACTGGAGGACCATCTCCTTATATGAAATGTGTCCCTAAAAACGCGTCCAATAAGGGTAGCGCTGCAGTAGCATAGGATAAATTTAAAAAAAAGCGCCAAAATTAATCAGAATAAGATGGAGAAATAAACAAGGACCGACCAATCCGCTTGGTTTTGTACCACGTAAATAGTTGAGGTTATGGATACTGGTATTTTACTAAGTACTCTAGTCATGAAATTTTTCAAATATTTGAATTCAGCTGACTTCACTCCGTCTACAACAGCTATCTTCGTGTCGTAGTTTTTCAGACGCCAGCGCTATTGTGGTAGGTTTTGGAACCTCTATTTTCAGTATATAGTGGGACACTTTTTCAACTTTCGCACCTTATAAGATGGTTCTCCTTCTACTCTACACTCCACCATATTTACTAGTCAGAGAATTTTAAGTGTCGAAAACACGAGCACAGATAAAAAATAATGAGGCTGTACTTTGGTAATGACTTTGTGACTAAGCCGCGGCGCCCACCTAAGCTACATGATTTCGACATGACTTGTAGCATGATTCTGACGATGCTCTGACGTGACCACGAGTGACACTGCTTGCACCAACCTGTGCAACAATAGCATGTTGCAGAGTTCATTTTGGGCCAAAATCTCACCTGAAGAGGATAAACATGCCCTTGCTTTGCTACAGATTTCAAACATTCAAAGTGCCAGCTGAAGATTTTGAGTACATCCCTAAGGGAAAAAATTTGAAAAGTGGTGGTACTTTCAATTTTATGAAGGAATTAGAATTAGATTTCGCATAGATTGGCCCTACAAGTTGCAAGAAGCATCTTGCGAGTTCCTGTTATTGTAATCGGGTCTAGGATAATCATATAAACATGGTTTTTCATGAACTAAATCAATGAATTTAATATTAAAACTACAAGTTTCGTGTTACGTGCCACTTCAATGCGTCACTAGTAGCAAGCTGAATGGCACGTCAGATCATGCGGCGTCACGCCACGCAAATGGGCGTTACTACATACATTCCCTTTGAATGTTGAGGCGAGTGACAAGTTACGCGTCAAATCACGCGTCAGATCACGTGTTACGTTACGTAGGTGGGCGCCGTTAGAGTAAACATTAATGCCATCAAAAACATAACTTGTAAAAAAAGCCAAGTCTCGCAACTCAGTTCTTCTACCGTAAAAAGTTGTGAGATCCATGTAATACCAAGTCGGTTAATTTATTCAGTCCATAGACTGATACATAGATTAACTTGGCAATCGCATGAAAACACAATATATCTCACAAGTAATACATATTATATTAAATTTGATTGTTTAGTGCGATTGCCAAGTCAATCTATGTATCAATCTATGGACTGAATAAATTAACCGACTTGGATACATGGATCTCACAACTTTTACGGTAGAAGAACTGAGTTGCGAGACTTGGCTTTTTTTACAAGTTATGTTTTTGATGGCATCTCATTTCTTTTTGTACATAGTTATATCTAGGTAGCTATTTACACCTATTATTCCGTTTTACATATTTAGGTACACTGATTCATTCACTGCAAATGTAACTTTGTAATACTATATGTTTATATGGGATTACAAAGTTTTTTTTTTTTTTTTAATTTATTTATTATCATAGTAAATACAATTGGTTCAAAAAACATTAAGTTCGCCAAACTGAGAATACAGTTTATTGGCGAAACTGCACTCATTAAGGTTTACAATTGCATTTTAATATTTCTCTAAAATAAATTTTAAAACAAAACATATTAGTAAACATATAAAGTAATTAAATAAAAAACTAAAGACTAAGTAGGTAAAGTACACTTATCACTAAATTAATAACAAAGCTATAAAAGACAGAAAACGAATATCTTAAATTAAATTAATAATGAATAAAGATTAATAAAAAATAAATTATTTATGCAGTTGGTATATCTCGAAAACTGGACCGAAATTGTAAAATATTTTAATTTTTCCTTGGTTTACATAATTAACAAAAATTGTGTTCCAAATTTGAAGTTTCTAGGTCTGCTAGATGTACCTCAGAGTTTTGATGATCGGTCAGTCAGTGAGTGACAAAATTAAGAAACTTTTACTAGTTATAATTCTTAAACTACTGGTTCAAATTTAATTAAATTTGAAATATACCGAGTTTATACAATGCCTATTTGGTTAGTAAAAAATCACGCTTCTAGTTTTATCCATAACGAAGTTATAGGGTTTCGGAAATAGCCTGAACTGCTTCGAGAAAAGGATGGTACGGCTGTGCCGCTTTTTTGCTCGACTTGGCGGGGGCACTGCCGTGCTCCCAGATTTTGAAGTATTTTGGAAGGAGACGGTCCATTTCTGGCCCAGTCTATGTACAATATACCGTAAAAAAGAGAAAAAATCAGGGATTTTGTTAAAAATAAAATGAGAGAATAAATCAAAATAAATAACATGCAAAGAATAAAAATGCAATCGCAAGTTTCTGATGGTTTTACAAGATGGTGCCCTTCCAGTCATAAAAAAGTGAAAAAGACACGGTTATTTGTCAAATGTCATTTCTGTCAAATGATATTTTTATTTATTTCAAGCTTGGTGTAGTTCAGAACTCTACTCTCTACTTGTTTGACTCTGCTTTTGATTTTGGACTTAATGATTTACGTGAGATTTTAATTTCGTTGATATCGGACATCTGTATTCTGTAGAATCTCATTTTGAATCAGTAAGCAGGTATGTGCGAAAGAAAGATGTTTCTTTCCTTAAGCTATTAAACGCATTTGAATGACATGCTTCTATCTGTAGTCTGTTAATAATTATTAATTTCTACATATATTCATAAGGGCTGAAAAATCTTAATGAGATGTAAATATCTTTCAATTCACCTGTTAAAACATGTTGCACTGTTTAAAATGCGCTTCTGCAATATAGATAGTTTATTAAAATAAGATTGTTTTGTTCTAGATGGATGAAAATGCACCAATATGTCCACAATGTTTTGCAAACGTATTACAAGAATTATCTGCCGGCACAAATCTTGAAAAATGAACTCCAGCGCCCTGATGCCAATATATTGTATGTTTGGTGTCAACGAAGACTAGGTAGCAGATAAGTTGTGACCCAATTAATATCATCCCAACAAGACTCTGTTGTAATAAGAGGCCATATAACATCTCGCCATCACTCGAGGAGAGCTTATTATACATATTATAAACTGTTGGCGAGACAAGGGACAAGTTGGAATGAGATGATTGCAAGTTATTATTGCAGTTGCTCTTCTGGACAACAGACAGTGGGTTGCTGTGCCCACAATACAACGGTATCAAAATTCTATAACCACACCGGCCTCAATTCTGGATGACATTTTAGTAAGAGAGGATTTTGAAGTAGGGTAAATAAATAAAAAATAAAAAATTAAGCTGTTTTATTTATGTTTAGTATCCAAAACATGATTGACCTAATGTTTCACTTTCTATAATTCATAGGACTGTTAACCTTTGGTATGACATTATCCAGGCTTCAAATGTCTGTCAAGGTTCAAGGCATACTCTGATACTGGATTTTTTAGGGTAGAGAAAGGAGTTACCCTCTATTAACATATAATCTCGGCTTTGAGCTATCTGGCACTAAATTGAGGTGAAGTGTGCATTAGTACACACTAATGAATGCAATGAAATAATTTTGTGCGTAGGCACCATTGATTTATCTCAACAATCTTCTTGTCTGGAATTAGGTAGTACTTTTTACATTTGTTTTCTCCTGAACTGCATTTATGATATGCAAATATCAACAAGAACGTTAGTTGTTTTAAGACCAAAAAAGCACATACACAATCTATAATACACTATATTCGTGTTTTGATCAAAAAATACAACTTTTATGCCCTATTTTCCTACTAGTTTCGAGACATTTTTGCTATTTTACATAATAAATCTACCTGATAGGCTATAGCTGATATGAGCATAGATAAATATATATGTAGCAAGCTACAGATACGACAGTGACTTTTAGTCAAGTTTCCCAACTACGCGTTTTGGCGCTGCAGTCGCCCATTTTGACAGATGAGTAATAAAAAAAAATAAAAAAAATATAGCTTAGAGATTGCAAGCACACATCCTTCAAATCATCGATATCGATGTTTAGTGGTGTTCTTATTTTATCGACATCGACAGAAGTGCATTATACAGGAATACTATTACTTAATGAAACACTTATAATACATTAACATTTAATTTTTATTCAAGCACACCAACATCATATACATACACAAATAATCTTAGGATTAAATTATAGGTACAATTTGACAAAAACAGAGCAATATTTATTGTACATTATATAAAGCAAGTATCAAATTAAATAAATTAAGCCACAGGAATCATATTTAATCATAGTGCTCAATATTTTACTTTACAAGTTACTTTTTATATTAATTTTAAAAACAGCTATAATTCAAATAGTTATGAATAAGTGAGTACCTTCCCTGTATAAGATAACGAACTTTTCGCTAGGATATGCTAAATTATTATTTGGTCTATATAACATTTGTTTGTTAGACAAGACAAAAATTTTTTCCTTAAGTTTGTAGTGTTTGGAGTTTTGTTTCATTATTAGAAATCCTATTCATTTTTCATCTAGGGTAAACCTGGTCATTTTGTTTTTTTAAATTGTTTTAATTATATTAATAATAAAGTTATTTGTTTAACATTCAACTTCTCTATACTTCGACAGAGATTGGACATTAAGCAAGCCTTTGTGAGGCTTAGTCACCAAAATTTTAATATTTTTATTTTTTCATGAATGTCACCTTTCAATATTTTATTATTTGTTGCACCAATTGTGCCCGTGTAACCTAATAAAAACTTTTTCAAAGCAAGCCAGGAAAACCTCAAAGTGCTTAATATTTTACTTTTCAAACTACATTTTACATTACTTCCAATACAGCTATAATTCAAATACTTATGAATAAAGTGAGTACCATCCCTGTACAAGATAAGTAATTTTTCATTAGTGCTAATGTTTTGATGCAATCCTTACAACGAATACCTTTCGATATTTTCTGACAAAATGTATTCAGTAGTGTAAGCTGAGCAGTGGTCTATAATTTTTTCCATGACTACATCACCCACCAGCAATTTTTCTTTTGCACTTGATGATGAAGGGGATAGGAAACTACACTAACATTTAATAATGTGTCTCCATAATCCTCTTCACAATTAGAGAATGTGGAGTAACCATGTTAGATAACATCAAATATTTAAAGGCATATATATATGTTTGCATCTAGGTCAACATTTCTATATTTTATAGCTATTATACATCCAAAAATAAATTTCAAAAGGGTCTTGGTTAATATTTAATGGATAATAATATTCTACATTATACTGTTCAAATAATAATTTGTAGACCCTTATAAAACTTTCAAGTTATCCATCCTTGTCGGGATGGTACGCGCTCAAGTCGAGGTTTTCTTTCTTGTATAGCATGTTTGCTATTATATAGAACGGAGTCTACTAAACCATTTTTATTTTATTTTATTAATGGCTTCAATCCAAAAAGTATGAAGTTGTGAAGTTTGTTTAATCACTCGTCTTAACTTTGCTCTTTGCACACCACCCGGTTATCCACTGACGCTGTCAGTGTGTCAACGACTTCTGCTGTTGAGGCCATTGTTGCGCCAGAGTTTGCATAGTGAAAATCATCCAAAAAAAGTACTTTTTAATTGAATTACTTTTACAGTTATTGCACCTGCAAGTCTTTCGCCAAAAGACACTTATTTGCTTACAACAACAGACTTTGTTAACCTTTATACAATTGTAGTGTGGCTCACGGTATCCACTAATGTAATACCAATTATAAATTTAATGTTACTAAACAGCACTTGGCAGATATAGGTTGTCTCATTTAATAACGTCATTACATGGCGACCTTGCCAGGCGAGCTAGCCACCGATAGTAATAAACTCATAATAAATATAACACTTAATAAATACACACATTACCAAAATGAGGAAAATATTGCATAGAGCCATAAAAAGTTTTAAATAAATATTTAAAAAATAAAGCAAAACATGTAAAATTATAACGTAAAGAGACAGCTAAGAAGACTTGAGATGAGAAAAGAGGATTTTTTTAATAGGATAAGGGTGACAAATGAGCACACAGTCCACCTAATGGAAGGTGGTTGCTGTGGCCAATAGACATCTAATCTATCCTCAATTACGAATCAAAATGCAGATGCGTTCTCACCTGTGAGGACTAAAATGGAATGCCTCATTTCCAGTAAAAAGGGTCTCCGGTTCTCTACACTCACCATACGAAACCCAACAGCGTTAAGCTGCTATTTTACGCTGGTATTCTGTGAAAGCGTGGTCCTTCCCTGGTCATGCCGAACCATTCATGCTACAACTAAACCACTAATATAGCTGCAGCATAGCTCTACCGCTTAAAAAATGGATGACAGAGATTACTTTTTTTTCCCTCAGGTTAAAAAGAATATTGGTTGAGAGAATATAAATTGAAGTACACAGTGGTATTCACGAAGGGAATTTAATAACATTATCAAACCAACCGTGGAGCAAACCAAATAAGAACATAATTATCAATTATGTTCCTAAAAAATTATGGAAAAATTTATTCAAGTGATCAGTTTTAGGACTGAATTTTTTGTGTTTTATCTATAAGAAAACAGGAAAAATGTTAATTTCAAGGAAACCAAAAAACAATAGAAAACAATGTGAAATATATGTTTGATGTATCTACTAAATAATTACTATATAAAACGCAAATTATATTTTGTATTATACATATTTTGAAATGTCACATGAGTAATCTTAAATTCTCATTTAAAATTGCAATTTTATAAACTTAAAAATATAATAACTATAGTCTTCAATCTTTTACCATTACTCATTTTATAGATGGAAAACTATTAACACAAAGCAGGTGCTACTTGTATATTCATATCCTTATTATTTAAGCATGATTATTTTGATTTCAATGTGTAATGAAAAGTAAATTATGTGATTTATTACATATCATTTTTTTAAGGTCAAAGATTATTTTATAGTATATTTTAAGTGGCTTAGAATATTCCATAATGAAATACAATTTTGTTTCTAAAATTTGGAAACCATTTTACATTTTGAATAACTCCCGGATCTAGGTACAATTTAAATTAGAAAAGTTAAGTTACGTCTGTATAGGATTTCTCTGTACAAAATATTAATTTCATATAGTAATTAATTGTATTTCTATACCTGGTTTACCTAGTATTAGTAAAGATATTAGTAAAAAAAAAATGTAATTTATACCAATTTTTTTTTCAAAATTTCCGATAAGTGTTTATTTCTTGACAGCAATTGGGCTTTAACAAGTCTTTGTGAAACTGAGTCATCTAAAGTGTTAGTTGCAATCTTTGTCAAAATATTAACCAAGTTTCTCTTCTTTGATACTATTTTCTTCACTAATGTAACCTGTAATGAAATAAATAAAATAATTAAGAATCATATTTTGTTACTGAATGATAAACATAGAAATATTAATTTATTATTTAGAACTTTTGATGTGTTTGATTTGTTTTGACCACCCTATAAAAGCCCTTGCATTTAGAATAAGACTCATTATAGTTCTCATCGTAGTAATGTAATCACGTAGTTAAGGAAGTCAGTATTGCACTGAATTAGTTTTAATACATTATTGTAATGTAATAGTTATTAAATGTCATCGAGACATATTTGTAGTTTTTAAAAAGCTTCAGCACCACTCCCGAAACTTATATGGCGCAGCCAGCACACAGCTTACAGCTGAGTTCAAGTACACTCAAATTGGTCTTGTCCACAGTTCCGGATATCCTCGAACCAAATAAGTTTATTAAATCAGGAGCTGAAGAAACCTTCCTATCTAGACAAGAGCAGCTCTACGGGTAGACATGGCAGTGAGCGGACTTTAAGTAAAGCTTTAACTATCCTGTCCCATTCTAGTTATTTCCTGCGGTTATTTCTTTATGGCTCTATGTTGTAACTTTTGAACTAAATTCGTTGAAAGTTATTTGACTTCTGCACAAAACTTGACAGTTATTAATTAAGTAAATGTTATTATAAATAAAATAAATTGGATTAAATAAAAACAAAATATATAATAGTAAGTAAATATAATCTTAAGAAGTGCTAAAATTATAGAAAAAGAATAATTAACAGAATATTTTTGTATATATGGTATGTATAACGTGGTAGAGCCATGCTGCAGCTATATTAGTAGTATAGTTGTGCTCTCACAGAATACCAGCGTAAAATAGCAGCTTGACACTGCTGTGTTTCGTATGGTGAGTGTAGAGAACCGGAGACCCTTTTTACTGGAAAAGAGGCATTCCATATTAGTCCTCACGGGTGACAACGCATCTGCGTTTTGATTCGCAAATGGGGATAAATGTAGATGTCTACGGGCCACAGTAACCATTTACTATCAGGTGAACTGTGCTCTTGTGTCCCCTTATCCTATAAAAAAATATACATGTATTGATTTTTTTTTAATAAAAATGGAACAAGGAAGACTATGTCACTTTCTTCAAATTAGACCTAAGGATCTAACAAGCTTGATCATCGTGTTTGATGGTGATCAATGTATTTCAAGTTTATTTATTAAGAAATGTGAATATATTATAAGATTTTTTATGACGTAAACAAAATTACATATACAAACAATATACTATATATTTTATTGTGTAACAATTACATTATAGGAAAAGATGCATCTCTTTTTAATTTTCTGGTGATTCTAGATCAAACTGCAACTGAATTAGAAAATATTCTTAGTGGTTTCAATAGCTAATTAAAAAAATTTAAATAAATTATAGTTAACCAACTTCAGAATCCACGCATAATAATTCAGAAGGTTTTAGATATCCATTCATTTTGCAAATAATTTTAATTAGATTTAACCACAACATTAAATTGAGAATTACATGGAGCAGAAAATAATTCCTATGGCCTTATAATATTAAAACTTTCATTGTCCGTTTTTCAGACACAATAGTAAGACAATAGCAGTGCCCTATATGTAGTGCACGGGACAGCGAAAGGGTTAATATTGGTATGATACTTAGAGATGGCCATGTTAGTGTAAGTGATGAAAAGTAGATTATAATTAAGGTTTCAGATTTAAATGTTACGCATGAGCAGTTAGAATTTAATATTAATAGATACATGAACTTAAATACTTAAATAAGCATGTTAGAATTATATTGACAAAAAAAACTCTAAACATTCAATTAATATAAT
This sequence comes from Parnassius glacialis, assembly GCA_033319125.1. Taxonomy (NCBI): domain Eukaryota; kingdom Metazoa; phylum Arthropoda; class Insecta; order Lepidoptera; family Papilionidae; genus Parnassius; species Parnassius glacialis. The sequence goes on along the minus strand of JAVANC010000029.1, from coordinate 26,104,531 downwards.
GTTTCAAACTAAATTTGAAATAAATTCCAGTATTGAACAATTTGAACAGTTATCACCTTCATTTAGAGTCAAACAAGGCATTCTAAACTCCCTAAGATATATTATTAAGATTATTACTGGTAACTTTGATTATAAAAATGCTATTAAGTATGAAAATATGATTGGTAATTTAAAAACTCGTCGATACACACTAGTAAACAAGATTACCTTAATGAAATAAATAGAATCTCTTGTTAAAATAAGTACCATTTACAAGAAATAATTTTATCAAGATTGATTCAAATTCAAATTTATTTTTATTTGTGAATACAAGTAATATACTACAGGTAACATCTTTGAAAAAGATACATGTCATTGTAATGTGCCTATTGATGCATTGCTTAAATATTAATTAATTGAGTAATAACATTTCTTAGTTAGATATGTTTTAAATTTATGAATATTCTCCGTTTGTGAAACATAGATGGAACTTTATTGTTGATTTTAAACAGCGTGCTAAAAACGCTTTATCTAAATAAAGCTGTCTGATGAAATTGTATAATTTTACTGTCAGTTACTAAATAATCATTAAATATTTCCAAATTAGTTTTTATAAATGTTACATCTTGATAAATATGCAGTGTTGGAAATGACAGTAATTTAAATTTTTTAATTCTTGATATATTTGAGAGTTAATGATATGTAATTTTATTAATATTTACAATTTATTTTTACACAATTTCCAATCACTCTACACTAGATGGAATGAAATCGAAACTTCTGTAATCTTTAGCAAATTAGGATATTTACTTATAGATATTGAAGAATTGTTAAAATTATTAAAATCAGCAGAGTTAACAAATTAATTGATATACCCCATAAGTTATAACAATAAAGTAAAAATAGAACAATATATAAAATTGAGGGAAGTCAAATAACATTTGTTTTAGATACCAATTATACAAAAAATTAATACCCGTCACGTTACCACTTCCTCTAAACTATAATTTTAATTGTTTAATACTCATACCTACTAGTAAAAGGTTCTGAAACAGTCTCGTTCGCTCAGTCTTGCAACTACCTATATTCCTCCACTATGACGACAAGTCACAACTTTAAGTTGAAGATGCTTGTATGAATGCTTTAATGAGATTCTCAGATAGTACGAGCTCCTGCCTTCCAGTACCAGCCGAAAAGCAGATCTATCATCTTGGACATTAGTGATTTAAAAATCTTGAACATTTAAATAACCTTTTAAAATAAGGAAAGTGAAATAAAATATAACTGTGAAAAATTTATAAATGTAAAAAGTGTTGTGATTTAGAAGATGTCAATCACATCATTATTTGTTAAAACAGAACTAAAATTTAACCATATTCGAGCAGCAGCTTTGAAAATTTGTAATAAATTGTTGCTTTTTTTGCAAGGTTTGTTCTTGTGATATTTTTATAACGATTTAAGCAATCAACTATACAATTTTTTGTCTTTCAATAGTTACAGAGACAATTTGTTTAAGTGACTGCCACTTTATACCATGTAGTGATAATTAAAAATGGCTGGTGAAGTAATCACAAAGTGATGCAATGTTTTTTAATAAAAATGTATGGTTCAATACTGCATTACTGGAGTCCACTTGATACCCACTTAGAAATCACAACTTTCAGCAGTCGAAATTGTACCATGATAAGTAATAAAATTACTCGCCTGTTGCTGTCAGAGGCACACCATGAGCTATTAATCGTTAGTAAGCAAGCATGGATAAGACCTATCGAAGTTTTCTGTCTTATCAAGAAACTGTTCTTTGGAAAGTTCAATGATCTGGGGACTTATGGATACTATGAAATACATCCACAAGTTTCTTAAATTATCGTTTTTAGGGAATCTGCACCAAGACAGCACTTTTCGTATTCCATACAATATGCACTAGACCAGCACAAAAACAGAATATTGTTATTCTCACAAATAGCGGAGGAAACTTTGCGTCCAAGATCTCAACGCAACATAAATGCGAGGAAATACACTTCAATACACTTGCGCTCGTATAAAACTCATAACTCGGACGACAATTAGATAAATATTAAATAATGGCGGCTGGCGGCAATCAATATCGATAATTTTGACAATTTGCTTTGACAATACAATATGGCGTTTTTTTAAAATGGCGTCCGTAGACAGAGAATAAACTAGCGACGGTAGCGCCAAATGGCATAGAATGGAACTAAGCTGTCACGGGCCTGGATATGAGTATATCACAGACTAACGAGTAGATTCTAACCGAGAGCATATTTTAGAGATGACAGCTAACGTCAAATCAAAACGACATCAATCCGCCGTTAGTGTTGCATTTATTGGTGAGAATAAAATATTAATTGCACTGAAATTAAGGCAAATTCGTGGATTTGAATGATCAAAAGTGGTTTAATATTTTATTTTAATTTATTTTCATACTAGTACATAAACTAGGCCTTTTGCTGTTGCACGTGTGGGCCGGCTCGAGTCGGGTTGGTACCACGACCTCACAGAATACCGGCGTGAAGTAGAAGCTCTGCTTCTGCGTTTCGTCTGGTGAGTGCAGGTGGCCGGAGGCCCAATTCTCCCCCCCCCCCCCATCAACATGGTAGCGGAATTACACGATAGATTACCCCAGGAGGGTACCAGTACCCCTGGAGAATCCCTTGCTGAGCATCCACGACCATGTTATTCCAATCCTGAGCGTGGGTGCTCAGGCTGCCCCGCGTATTCTGGGGGGGGGGGGGGGCAAAATTTAAATTTAGATTTGACCATGTCAAGTAGTAGTTAACATAACCTTGAAGTCAGCTTTGCCCGTGTTAACTGGGAGTTGATATTGCATTTCACTCAGCTATGACCATGTCAACCTATGGTTAACATCGCTCCCGCCGTCGAAACAGCTGATTCTACCCGTCTCTATCACTCCAGGGCCTAATTTGTATTATTTGTCCCGTTTCTTCGTGAAATTTCCCTCCACACAACCCCAGTCAAGCTTCCAAGCCATAGACAAAAGTCAAGAAAAAAAATAAAATTTATTACTGATTGTGGTAACAGGTACTTATGCGTGTTTTTTGTTTAGCTTTGACTTTTATGATTTTAATGAACGAGTGATCATTTTTTTTCTTATTCTTTTATTTATTATATATACAACATAATCAAAGAATAAAATCCATATGTCATCGCGTTTATTTTTGAGGTATGAGCTTTTGAATACAAGAAGAGCTTCAAAACGCCCTACTTCTAAATTCAGCACAGCATAACTCTGCACCAAAGTCGTAATTTGATAAACAAAAGATAACATTGTTTAGCTAGTTTCATAATAAACATAAATATATAACACTTGACGCTTTTTTAAACAAATTGAGTCACAAGAAACGATTTTGTGAAACCCGACCCGCGCGCTGACGGCGCTATAAATGGCAGGGCAAAGTAGGGTCGTCAAGTTTTTTTCGTGGGACATTTGAGGTATGGACGCGCTGAGGGCCCGGGGCAAAGGCGCGTTGCGCGCGGACTCCCCTTGGGCAAGCGAGCGGATAGCGGTAATGCCGAAACAGACCGACTCATCGACCACGTCCAAATGGCTACAGATTCCTTGCTACAACAGGTCCCATCCGCAGAGATCATGATCCTTGGCGATTTTAACGCCCACCATGCCGAATGGCTCGGTTCACGTTTAACCGATCATGCGGGGAGATCTGTTAATGACTTTCCTTGGCATATGGTCTGACACAACTGGTTACTTCGCCTACGCGGATTCCAGATGTGGAGGATCATACACCTTCCCTGTTGGACCTTCTGCTGACCTCTCATTCGGACGGATATCAGGTTTCCGTCGATGCCCCTCTCGGCTCTTCGGACCATTGTCTGATCCCTCCCTCTGGTTTGTCTGATCTCCCTTCGCGGTTGCGTTCTGCAGGTTGCCGCCGTGTTTGACATTACAGGCCACTACGGCGGATTGGGACAGAATGCGGTCTTGCTTTGCATTCTACCCATGGGGGCGGGTTTGCTTCTCGCCGGATGATCCCAGCGCTGTTGCTGACTCTGTCACTGATGTGGTGCTACAGGGAATGGAAATATTTATTCCATCATCTGTGGTACCCATTGGAGGCAGATCTCAGCCTTGGTTTGGTCGCTCCTGTAAGACTGCATTACGCAGTAAGCAGGAATGTTATCAAGCCTGGGCTGCGGCTTCGGCGACTCGGGATGTCTACACCAGCACACTTAAAAAGAAGTATAACTTCGCATCCAGGTCCTTCAAAAGAGTTATTGCCAAGGCAAAGTCAGAGCACATAGGCAGAATTGGCAAGAAACTAGTACGCCTTCCTTCGGGAACCCGTGCATTCTGGTCTCTCGCCAAGGCTGTCCAAGGGAATTTCTGTAAGCCATCACTACCATCTCTGCACAGGGAGGACGACTTACTGGCCCATGACGCAAAAGACAAAGCCGACCTTTTAGGCTCCCTTTTTGCGTCCAACTCGACTCTTGATGACGGGGGGAAAACACCACCTACCATCCCGCGGTGTGAGTGCTCCATGCCGGATGTGCTGTTCTCACAGCGCTCGGTTCGCAAAGCACTTCTCTCCCTGGACATCCAGAAGTCGAGTGGGCCTGAAGGAATCCCCCCAATTGCGCTGAGGACGTGTGCTCCGGAGTTGGCACCGGTCCTAACTCGTCTTTTCCGGTACTCCTACTCCCAAGGCGTAGTCCCGAATTCATGGAAGACAGCTTTTGTCCACCCGATCCCTAAAAAAGGCGACCGCTCAGACCCGTCCAACTATAGGCCTATCGCGATCACCTCCTTGTTCTCCAAAATAATGGAATCCATTATTAACTGCCAGCTCATCAGGTACCTTGAGGATCACCAGCTGATTAGTGACCGCCAATACGTTTTTTGTCGGGGTCGATCAGCTGGTGATCTTCTGGTCTACCTGACCCATAGATGGGTGGAGGCAGTAGAGTCCAAGGGGGAGGCGTTGGCCGTTAGTTTGGACATTGCGAAGGCCTTCGATCGGGTTTGGCACAAAGCGCTTCTTTTGAAGCTCCCTTCCTATGGGCTTCCCGAGAAATTGTGCAATTGGATCACCAGCTTCCTTGCAGATCGGAGCATCAAGGTCGTTGTAGTTCTGTCTACAAGCCTATTAACGCTGGTGTTCCACAAGGCTGTGTGCTATCACCAACGCTATTTCTTCTGCATATCAATGATATGTTGCTAACTGGTAACATTTATTGCTATGCGGATGACAGCACTGGTGATGCTCTATACACCGGCCGTGCCAATATTTCTCGGGAAAACGTCGCCGAGTACCGGAACAAACTTGTGTCTGAAGTCGAGTCTTTGCTGGACAAAGTCTCGGATTGGGGGCGACTAAATCTAGTCCAGTTTAATCCTCAGAAGACACAAGTTTGCGCGTTTACCGCTAAAAAGAACCCCTTTGTCGTATCTCCTCAGTTTCAAGGCACTGCCCTTCTTGCCTCAGCCAGTATCGGTATCCTCGGAGTCGACATATCGAGTGACGTGCAGTTTCGTGGTCACTTGGAAGAGAAGGCCAAATTGGCCTCTATAAAGCTTGGCGTGCTCAGCAGAGCGGGACAGTATTTCATGCCGGCACACCGCCTGCAACTTTACAAGGCGCACATGTTACATTTTGAACAAATTGGCGATGTTACTTGCTGTATTTAAACACATTCATATAATTTTTATTAAAATTATTTCACCACCACACTTTAGGTGCGTATTCACACTTTATTTTATGTTATGGTGTGTTATTTTCGTCGCTATTTACGTGTTTTTGAATGATTTTAATGATGGCTGTTGAAATTTACTATCAAAATGTACGTGGTCTGCGAACAAAGGCATCAACTTTTCTGAGGAATGTATGTATTAGCAATTATGATGTTATATGCTTGACGGAGACGTGGCTTAACGATGACTTTTGTAATAACGAGCTCTTTGATAACCGTTATGTTGTTTGGAGACGTGATAGAAACTACAGTGTTACAAATCAAATGTTGGGAGGTGGTGTGCTTATTGCTGTTAGGCGTGAGCTTGCAGTGGAGGAGCGGGTCGACTGGCGTTCTTCTGCCGAAGACATATGGGTATCGTTAACTCTTCGGCGTTCCAAACCGAAAATGACATTCAAATTGCATATTTGTACGATATCCTTATGCAGACAATATCTGGGTAACTCGTTATCTGCACAGTTAGCTTGTTTTTATATAAAATTATACGACATAGTAACAACCAATCTAACTGATGCTTTCATCATTTTGGGAGATTTTAATCTGCCAAATATATCCTGGATATGGATTTTTGATACCTTAAGTACGTGTAATCTGCAGCAATATAACTCTCATACCAATGTTAACAACAGAATCCTCGACTTAATCTTTTGTAATAATCACTCATCTGCAACAAAATGTACCGACCCTTTAGTGCCTGAAGACCCTCATCATGTGGCTCTCAGTGTCTTAGCCGATTTTGTCAAGTACCACACTTTACCAGTCCACCCAAGGACTAAGTTTATGTACCATTTAGCTGATTTCTCCTCTATATCACGAGAGCTTGATAATTTTACATGGTCTCATGATCTTTTTAAGGGCACAGTGGACGATGCATTGTCACTACTGTATACTCGATTAAATAACTTCTTCCTAATAACACTTCTTTAATTTTCAAATTAAGTCGACAATTGCTAAAATATGACGAAGTAAATAATGCTATGTCTAAATTAGTAAATTGGTTCAATGTTAATAATGTGCATTTAAATGGCACTAAAACGAAATGTATGAAATTAATGACTTTAATAGATCACTATTATAAATAATTTGTGAATAATTTAATTATAATTTAATATCCACGTTCCCTACAGCTGTTGCTTAGTTATGTGCATGTTTTTTATTGTCTTGGTTATAAATTATCTTTAAGTATTATTGTTTGTGACATATTTCTTTATAAGCTATTGTAGCTCTGCCCTGTCTTAATTTTTTATACCTATATGTAGTATTTTGTAATGCTGTGTCACCTATAAGGGTGCACACATCAGTCCCTAGATTAAGCTCACGTTCAATTAAATGTAATAATGTGTGCACTGCTGGTGTCCTATGAATAAATAAATAAATAAATAAATGACTCCAAATGTCAAACAATTAAATACTAATGTAATTTTAAATGGGGAGAAACTGAGTCTTGTAGATACCACTAATGGTGGTATCTACAAGACTACACATACACAGACATAGACGCGAAGCTTCAATGGAGCCCCCATATATCAAAACTAGCAAGCAGACTTAGTTCTGCAGCATATGCCGTAAAAAAGATTAGAAGTCTAACTAGTGTTGAAACAGCTAGACTAGTTTACTTTAGCTATTTCCATAGCATAATGTCGTATGGTATTTTGCTATGGGGACACGCAGCTGACACTGAAATTATATTTGTTTTGCAGAAGAGGGCCATAAGAGCAATTTATGATTTAAAACCTAGAGTCGCTGCGACAAAAATTTAAGGAAATTAATATATTAACTTTGGCCTCTCAATACATTTATGAAAATGTAATGTACGTACACAAAAATAAAAGTAGTTTTACAAAAATAAGTGATATTCATTCTGTAAATACTAGGAACAGACACAAGCTAGTAGTACCGGTTGCTCGACTCCATCGAGTCAGTAATTCGTTCTTGGGGCGATGTATACGCTTTTACAACAAAATTCCAGAAAATATACAAAATTTGACCTGCTCAAAGTTCAAAAACTTTATTAAACTAAGTTTGTATAAAAAGGGTTATTATAGTATTAAAGAATTTATAGATGATAATAACCCCTGGAAATGAGGTGATCACTACCAAGCTATTTCTAATTTGTTGTGTTGTTAATTTGTGTAACATACATGATTGTAAGCTGTTATTTAAAAAAAAGTCCCGCTGGGTTTCTTGCTGGTTCTTCCCAGGACAGAGGTTTTTTTTTCGAACCAGTGGTAATTATACAAAAGAGTGACTTTCAATAAGTATTATTTATAATCTATATTGAATAAAAGAGTTTCTGTTTCTGTTTCTGTAACTTGTGCGCCACTTACATACTAACAAAAGTAGTAAAGTCATCTTCTAAATATCCCCCCTGGTATAAAACCCCTCTTATAAAAATATTAAAGGAAAAGTTTAAATATCACACCAAATATTAAAAATATGGCAATTTGTCAGACTATAGTCTTTCTTAATATTACGTAATCGCGCCAAACAATTAGAATCCGAAATGTTCAAAAATTATATAGAAAAGGTAGAACTCAGTATAAATAAATCGCCAAGGACCTTCTGGTCCTTCGTGAAATATAAGAAAGCGTCAGACGCTTGTCCATCTACAATAAAATATGTACACATATCATCAGATCAAGGGGATATTATTTGTAATATGTTTAGCGATTTTTTTTAAGGTAATTTTGACCAAATTCGCAGTAACTATGAAACCCGATACGAGCCCGATAATTGGCGATCACATACGGTGTCGGATATAAACTCGATACAAGTTAGCGAAACTGAAGCCTTTACTTACTTACTTACTTATCTTCACGCACAATCCCTGACGGGGTAGCCAGAGAGAACAGATCGCCAAGTGTCACGATCCTTACATACCTCTTTCGCTTCTTTCAGATTCATTATCTTCTTCATACATGCACGTCTAGGTATCCGAGTACTCTTGACCCTCCCCGCTTCGAGCAGTTTGCTCACATGGTCTTCGAAAGTTAGTCTCGGTCTACCTCGACACCTTTTAATATTAACTTTCGCGCTATATATTTTCTTCATCATTCGGTCTTCACTCATTCGCTCATTGTGCCCAAACCATCGAAGCACGCCCTTATCAATTTTTGTGATAAGGTCATCTTTCAAACCTGCCATATTGCGAATCTCTTCGTTTCGCTGTCGGTCGGCCATGGTAACGCCGCAAATTTTACGAAGAGATCGCATCTCCACTGCATTCAACTTGCTTTTATGCTTCTTCTGGCACACCCAGGTTTCGCTGCCATATAACAAAGTCGGTACCAACACTGCGTTATGTATTGCAAGGCGTGCACTCTTTACTACGCCTTGCCTTTTGACTAACGCAGTCAGGGCACCATTGACTTTGTTCCCGGCAGCGACACGCCTGTCCACATCTAAATCGTATCTGCCATCCCGGCTAAAAGCACTCCCCAAGTATACAATTTCATTTACCTGTTCTAGACATTCCTGATTTACCCATATTTCACACTTCGTTCTCTCTTCGTCCCTTTCAAATACCAGAACCTTAGTTTTATTAGCATTCAAACGGAGACCTTTAATTTCACATTCCTCTTTCATACACGTGACTAAAGCCTGTAGTTCTTCCTCTGATGGTGCAATAAGCACTGCATCATCAGCATACAGCAGACAATTTACTTTTATGTCACCCAATTTCACACCCAAACAGCTATCTTTCAGCTTCTGTAAACAGCTGTCGAGATACAGTTTGAACAGCCAGGAAGACATGACACAACCCTGTTTCACGCCCGTTTGGACGCTAAACATGGGTGACAGGTCATGCCCTACCCGCACACAGGCTTTACAGTTACAGTAAAGTGACTGCACAGCCCTTAGCAATCGACCATCCACACCATACCCCGGCAACAGTTCCCACATTTTCTTCCTTACAACCTTATCAAATGCTTTCTCAAGATCCACAAAAGCACAGAAAATCTTCTGGTTAGCAGCCAGAAGCTTCTCCGTGATCATGCGTAGAGAAAACATTTGATCCGTGCATCCTCTTCCAGGTCTAAGTCCGCATTGTGCCTCCCATAGAAATCTTTCCAATTTTTCTTGCATCCTACGTGTCAAAACCTTCGAGTAAACTTTACTTGCTAAACTGGTCAAGCTGATCGCCCGATAGCACCCGCAGTCAAAATGTGAACCTTTACCTTTATATAAAGGCACAATGACTGCGGATCGCCAATCATCCGGGACATCCCCTGTCCGCCAGCACAAATTGCACAGCAGACAAAAGCTGTCCCAGACGCGAGGCCCACCATACTTGACCATTTCAGCAGTAACTCTGTCTAGTCCCGCAGCCTTATCACATTTCAAACTTCGAATCGCACGTTCAATCTCTTTCATACTGATGACCTCAGTGTCATCGAGGTTCAGGTCTGGCGTACCAGTCACGGCGTCATCCCCGGATCCCTCACTAAGATCATCACACGCATACATTTCTCTATAAAATTCGCTCCATCGCTGCATGACGTCCGATTTTTCTGTGAGGACGTCATTAGTTCTCGAAAGCACTTTGTTCATTCTTAAGGCCGTCGCACCACTTCGGGTCCTTCCAACCTCTTTCCAGAAGAGTTTGGAGTTCTCCTTAAAGTTGTGCGACAACCTTTCGTCCGCGTCTGTAAGCTCTTAAATTCTATTGACCTGAATAAATCTGCAGGTCCAGATGGTATACCACCCATTCTTATAAGTAAGTGTGCTAAAAGCTTGACTATACCGTTAACAATAATGTACAGACGCTCGCTTAAGGAAGGAATAGTACCGCTTACTTGGAAATCTGCATTTATTACCCCCATCCATAAAAAAGGCCCAAATGATCGTGTAGAAAACTATAGGCCAATATCCAAGCTCTGTTTATTCACCAAAATCTTTGAGAAAATCGTATACTCGTCTGTATATCATGGCATCAAACAAACACTCAGTGATTATCAACACGGCTTTTTAAAAAATAGATCCACTGTTTCGAACCTTATTGTCTGTTCTGACTATTTAACTACCATCATGTCTGAGCGCTTACAAGTGGACGTAGTCTACACTGATTACAGTAAAGCTTTCGACCGCTTAGATCACGTTATACTTCTCAGCAAACTATTCGAAGTAGGTATTAGCGGCGATCTGTTTAGGTGGTTTAAGTCTTATATTGAGAATCGTCGTCAGACAGTAGTACTCAATGGTTACACGTCAGAAACTGTTCAAATCCCTTCAGGTATACCGCAGGGATCGCTATTAGGTCCATTGCTGTTTGCGATTTTTATAAATGATATAGGTTCCTGTTTTACTTACTCCAAAATAATCCTATACGCTGATGACATGAAAATTTTATGCCCCATCACAAATACTTCTGACTGCCTTGGTCTGCAGCGTGATCTAAATGAACTTGAACAATATTGTTCACGCAAGAAACTTGACTTGAATGTGTCCAAGTGTTTTATCCTTAAATTTTCCCGTAAACCCAATCCCATTGTCTTTCACTACAAATTACAAGACACTAGTATAGAGAGATTACCATTAGTAAAGGATCTTGGTGTATTTTTCGATTCTAAATTACTCTTTGATGCACATATTGAGAATATGATTAAAAAAACCAATAGAGCACTTGGATTCCTTTTGAGATTTTCCACCGATTTTAATAATATTAAAACATATAAGATACTTTATTGCGCTCTTGTTCGCAGCCATTTAGAGTACGCCTCTCAAGTGTGGAACCCAAATTATAACATTTATATAGATAGGATTGAGCAAGTACAAAAGCGTTTTCTACGTTTTCTGCAATTTAAAACGCAATTTTACACTGATAACTACATTTCGCGATGTAAAAAATTTCATATTTTGCCCCTGCACGAACGTTGGCGCATAGCAGATATGATTTATCTTTTCAAATTGGCAAATGGTAATGTTGACTGTCCGGAGCTACTGAGTAAGCTAGGATTTACAACAAGAGGTACCCTCTTAAGAAAGCCTCGCTTACTTCACGTGCCGCACACCCGGAATAAATACAGGCAAAATTCTTTTATGATACGTGCATGCAGAACTTTTAATGACATTTCCAATAGCGTTGACTTGGATCTGTTTAATACCAGTGTTTCTCAAATAAAAAATATTTTAGCGCAAAAATTCTTTTGTTGAGTGTTCTTCTGTTTAATTTTATTAATTTACTGTATTTGTCTTAATCGATGTTTATCTTTTACCGACTAGAATTATTGTTTTTAAGTTCATATTGCTTATAGGTGAAAACTTTTAAATGGCCTTCTAGTTGTTATTCATTTATTTACTGTTAATGTTAGCTGTAAGTTTTCCAAAAATAATAAAATAAAAATAAAATAAAATAAAACCTAGGCTACCTTAGGCACCCCATCAGATCTTGCAACCTTAACCACCGCCTCAAAAATACAGCCCCAATGTGGGCAAGCCGGAGGGTCAAACCTCCACTGTCCATCATATGGCTGCGCGTAGACAGCGACTATCATCCCCGCGTCTACGGGTTGCCTCTTATAGGTCCCATAGCTGTAATACCGAAACAGACTGACTCATCAACCACGTCCAAATGGCTACAAATTCCTTTTTACAGCAGATTCCATCCGCAGAGATCGTGATCCTTGGCGATTTTAACCCCTACCACGACAAATGGCTCGGTTCACGTTCAACCTATCATGCGGGGATATCTGTTTATGAATTTGCTTTGGCATATGGTCTTACACAGCTGGTTACTTCGCCTACGTGGATTCCATACGTGGAAGATCGTGCACCTTCCCTGTCGGACTTTCTGCTGACCTCTCATCCGAACGGATATAAGGTTTCCGTCGACGCTCCTTTAGGCTCGTCGGACCAATGTCTTGTCCGGGGTATGATGCCACTCACACTAACGTCGCGGCTGCCGCCGTGTTTGGCACTATAGGTCGGCCGATTGGGATAGGATGCAGTCTTTTTTTGCATCCTACCCTTGGGGGCGGGTTTGCTTCTCGCAGGAAGATCCCAGCGTTGTTGCTTATTCTGTTGCTGATGTGGTACTTCAAAGTATGGAACTTTTTATTCCATCCTCTGTGGTGCCCATCGGAGGCAGATCCCAGCCATGATTTGGTTACTCCTGTAAAATAGCATCACGCTATAAGCAGGAGTGCTACCGGGCCTGGGCTAACGCAGCAACGTCTCGGGATGTAAACAACAGCGCTCTTAAAAAGAAGTATAATTCCGACTCCTGGTCCTTCAAAAGAGTCATTGCCAAGGCAAGGTCTGAGCACATAGGCAGAATTGGCGAGAAGCTAGTTCACCTTTCTTCGGGAACCCGTGCATTCTGGTCTCTCGCCAAGGCTGTTCAAGGGAACTTCTGTCAGCCATTTCTTCCATCTCTGCACAGAGAGGACGACTCACTGGCCCATACCGCAAAGGAGAAAGCCGATCTGTTAGGCTCTCTTTTTACATCCAACTCGACTCTAGACCATCCCGCGGTGTGAGTGCTGCATGCCGGATGTGCGGTTTCAAGTCGAGTGGGCCTGATGGAGTCCCTCTCATTGTGCTGAAGACGTGTGCTCAGGAGTTGGCACCGGTTTTAACGCGTCTTTTCCTGTACTCCTACTCGGCTCCTGGACTTCTAAGGCGTAGTCCCGGATTCATGGAAGACAGCTTTGGTCCACCCAATCCCTAAAAAAGGCGACCGCTCAGACCCGTACAACTACAGGCCTATCGCCATCACCTCCTTGTTCTCCAAAATAATGGAGTCTATTATACACTGCTATCATAAGGTACCTTGAGGATCACCAGCTGATTAGTGACCGCCAATACGGTTTTCGTCAGGGTCGATCAGTTGGTGATCTTCTAGTCTATCCAGTGGCAGAATAAAACATTGGCCGCCAGTAGGCTATTCAAATTTTGCCACCCCTACCAACCTCCACAATGCGATACCCTAGTTCACAATCATATTATTTACAATTTTTTTTAATGAAATTGTAACTTTATGATTTGTGCACTGTCGTACTAATTACACTACCTTTTTCCCGTAATTAGTATGATCGTGAACTAGGGCATCGATTTGTCAGTTCCTAGATTATTTTTTTAAATTTTAGATTTAGTAAAATTCCACAACAAATAGTTTTTGGGTATATTTTTAAGTTAATATAAGCTCTTCATACTAGGTAAAACACATCATTTTATTTTATAGCGCGGATGTTTGCAAAGTAATTTTTTAAAAGCTTTTAATATAAGCTCAATCATGTACTAATAATAAGGCGAGGCAAAGTATGCCTTACTATTACTTACACAATAATGTACATTCAGTAAAGCTAATTAAATAATTTTTATTGCGCTTACTCACAGTTTAAAAACGTTATACTAAATTACCTGGTAATAATACGGCTGATGATGACAATGATTGAATTTAATTGTCATCATCAGCCATTAATTAAAATATGGAAGTTTTACAATACCTTTTTGCGCGATTTTCTATTCACAAAATCATCATTTAAATCGTATGTAATCTTGTTCATTAGTTCTGACTATATGAACAAGAGCTAAAGCGTTTAGCTTTTCTTGGCTTAAGGTAGATCTTAGATAATTTTTCAACCGTTTTAAGCAAGAAAAGCTTCTCTCACCCGAACAATTTATCGCTGGTGTACATAGAGCCATACGAATAGCTATATCCAAGTTTTGATTAACGTTTTGCAAATTCTGCTTTCGCAGAAACGAAGATAGACTTTTTAATGATCCAGAATCTGGTATCACCAAAATTTTCTCTGAAGAAAGGTGACATGAAAATGTATGCTTGTACTAATTCAGTCTCTGAATCATTAGTATACATTTCTTCCAAGAAAAGGGCTTTATCCGTAAGGGTTGATAAAGACAATTCACTCATTTCGGTCAGAAACGAAAACTTTTCATTGAACCTGTTGTAGACCTTCTGCCATTTTTTTAAATTCGGATCTATCAATGAACGAGAAATGTGTTAACCCTGAAAGTATCACTCGCAGTCATTGTAATTTTTTCATCGGGTGTTTCATCATATTTTTTTTCCTTTTCGGTTGTCTTTTCCCCATATCTTTTGTATATTGCTTCGACACGCTTAATTCCATCGCCTTTTCTTCGAAATATTTAAAGTTTTCTTGTTCAGCTACGAAAAACTTGCAAAGAGATTCGTAAAGATTGGCAACAGTAATCAAATCTACTGGAGAAGCCTGAATTTGAAAATTTACTTTGTTTATTCTTTCCAAAAAAATATTCCACACAACAACCATTACCGTCGTTTCCAGTTTTTCTAAATTTTAACGTATTCCCGGCGCTTCGTTTCGCGATACAGGCTTTTCAGTAAAATCATCCTTAATTGATTCCATAGTTTTAAGTGCTTCGTGCCAAGAATCTCTCAAACTTCTACATGCATCCTCTCTAGCTGACCAACGTGTCAGTTTTACTCTCTTTAGCGTTTTTCCTTTCCCGATATCAGCCATTAACTTTTGCCAGCGTTGTGTCGAACTTATAAAAAAACGTGTTCTTGCAATAACATGAAGAATTGACAAGCTTTGGTGCAAGATGAACAGCCGCAGTTGCCACTAAGTTTAAAGAGTGGGCAGAGCAAGGAACGAAAAAAGCAAAAAGTGCCTGGCTTTGAATTTTAGCCTGTAAGCCATTGTACATTCCAGACATGTTCGCGGCATTATCATATGAATGTCCACGACAGTCTCCAATATCTATGCCCAGTATTTTGAGTTCCGAAGTAATCGCAGAAAATATTTCTTCAGCTTTATGTCCCACTGAGGGCAAAAACTTGAGAAATCTTTCACACGGTTCGCCTGTTTCCAAAACGTATCTTATAACGAGGGTAAGTTGGTCTGCATGTGCTATATCTGGCGGCGAATCAATGATCAGGGAAAATAAACATGGAATTAAATGTTAGTTACAACAATTCAGTTATACAACAGATAAACATCGCAAAATTCTTAGGCGTTATTCTAGATACACATCTTTCATGGAAAGAACATATTACTAATTTATGCATAAAAATAAATAAGTTTGTTTTTGCACTTCGAAAGGTAAAAGACGTGACAAGCAGACATACCTCTATTATGGTATATCACGCTTACATTTGCTCCATTATACGATATGGCATAGTTGTCTGGGCAAATTCCTGTGACTTCACGAGGGTGTTTATAGCACAGAAAAAATACATTAGGACACGGTACGGCATAGATTGGTCGGAATCATGTAAACCGGCCTTTAAATTAAATAATCTACTAACTGTTCCCTGCATATACATCTACCAAACAGCTAAATTTGTTAAATACCACAGTCATCTCTTCACCGCTAACGACAATACATTTAAACGAAAAATTAACCACGTGCCCTTAAAAATGCCTGTGTCTAAGCTAGAACTTTTAAAAAAACTGTGCTTATATGGCACCTCTAATATATAACTCTTTGCCCAAAGGAATTACTGACCTGCCATATAAAACATTCTGTTGTGCCTTGCGAAAATGGTTAATCCAGGAGAGTTTCTATACTAATAAAGATTTTTTGAATAAAATCACTAGCCGATTTGGTGCCCACTAAGATATCAGATCTTTCTTTTTATTTCCTGTGACTTAGTCTATTATAATAATTCAATAATTTACGTAATTGTAATCATGTAATTCAAATTTAAAAGATTGTAATAATTGTAATTAAAAATAGTTCTTATAAATTGTTATTCAAATAGTTCTAATACTTGTATTGTAATTTTATTCAAATAATTCTTGTAATTTACTATGATTTTGCCTGCCCGTAATGAGGGTGAAATATGTCCTGTGCTATAAATTAATTTAACATCTTGTGTACCAACCATATTCTTGCAAATAAATGATTTATGATTATGATTATGAATATTTTGCCCTTCTTATCTCGTCTCCAATCTGTTTTAAGACTTTATGGCCCATCAAGAGAATAAATTCATTGCAAACGGTCTTTGATAAGTAATTGATACTTCTAGATCCTTGATTCCCAAATCATTCAATATGAAAAAAGGGATCGAATTCAGCTAACAGTTCCAAAATCATACAATGATTTCCGTTATGCGGATCACCGAACTTTTCATTTTTACCTCTGAAAGCGAGGCCTCTGGAACACAGTCGCTTCACTACGGCGACAATCCTCTTCAGAATGTTTCTCCAATATGTAATTTCTTCATCAATTTGAACATGTAGTCGATTGTCAAGTCGCCCATCAATCTCACTTCTAACTTTCAAACTAAGGATACTAGAATTGTGAGGCGAAATGCGAACCGAATGCCAAACAGGGCCCGCAATATACAGATCTTTTACTTTCAGAATAAATCAGCCAGTTTCGGTCATTAATTTCATTATTTTTTCATTTTTCTTTGGAAAATACTTACTGGCAAGAAGCGACGCTGTTTTACGGATAATCTGTTCTTGTTCTTCTTTTTTAATTTTGGCCTTCTCTTTATACTTAGCTCCACTAAGTCGCTTTCTGCTATCACTCGTTATAATATTTTTTATCCGAGAACTTAAATTAAAAAGATTGTGTTGCGAGATTTATTTTTCGTACGTAATTAAAGTTATCCTGTGTTCAAACTTCAGACATTGAATAGTATGGATGCCCCTTATACCAGCCACGCTCCTAATTTCAGTATTTTCGTTTTTTTCTAAATAAGGTTTCTAGTGGTCTAATTATAAATATTGTTGTGTGTGAAGTTTCTTTGCATAGCTTCCGAAACAGCTATTTATCAAGTAAATTACGTTTTGGATTCATTGTAATATACTATGATTACTTACCTATAAGCTTGTACGCACCGGTGTTGTTATGTTATGAAATTATTCAATCCACAAAACACTTTGAAAAATTACAGCACACGACCAGAAAAATATGCCAGAGAAAATATTAAACACGTATTAAAAATTGCACGACGCAATCACAGTTTAAAGACTCTAAAAACTGTGAGATTGTGACGCAATCAACCAAGTTCAGACGGGACGGGAATTTCCCGTTTGTGTCGTCGCTTTATATAGATCTGTATTTGGAACTCAATGCCACCACCTGGAGTACATGACCCCGTATTGCCTCCCATTCGGCCAAAAACGCTTAGCGAACGGTTATGTCACTCGTTCTCGTGCCGCAACCAAACGCGACTACGCAACTTGTAGAAAAAAAAATTTAAGTGGTTAAACATATTACATGTGGAATTGTTTGTATGGACCTAAAAACATTTAAGTATAAACATGAATATTTTAACTTTTGTAAGACATACAATTTCTTTTGCCTAAATTTGCCGCCTCTTAAATCTGCCACCCTAGGCTCCAGCCTACTCAGTCTGCTGGAAAATCCGCCACTGGGTCTATCTGACTCATAGATGGGCGGAGGCAGTAGAGTCTAAGGGGGAGGCATTGGCCGTTAGTTTGGATATAGCGAAAGCCTTCGATCGGGTCTGGCACAAGGCGCTTCTTTCGAAGCTCCCTTCCTATGGGCTTCCCGAGAAATTGTGCAATTAGATCACTAGTTTCCATACTGATCGGAGCATCAAGGTCAAAGTAGACGGTGCACGCTCTGATTACAAGCCTACTAACGCTGGTGTTCCACAAGGCTGCGTGCTATCACGAACGCTGTTTCTTTTGCATATCAATGATATGTTGCAAGCTGGTAACATTCATTGTATGCAGACAACATCACTGGTGATGCCTTATACACCGGCTGTGCTAATATTTCTCGGTAAAACGTCGCCGAGTACCGGGACAAACTTGTGTCTGAAGTCGAGTCTTTGCTGAACAAAGTCTTGGATTGGGGGCGACTAAATCTAGTCCAGTTCAATCCCCACAAGACAGAAGTTTACGCGTTTATCGCTAAAAAGAATCTCTTTGTCGTATCTCCTCAGTTTCAAGGCTCTCCCCTTGCTACCTCAGCTAGCATCGAAATCCTCGGCGTCAACATATCCAATAGTGTGCAGTTTCGTGGACACTTGGAAGGGAAGGCCAAATTGGCTTCTAAAAAGCTTGGCGTGCTCAGCAGAGCGAGACAGTATTTCATGCCGGCACATCGCTTGCAACTTTACAAAGTGCAAGTTCAGCCTCACATGGTTCATGGTTGTTCTCATCTCTGGGCCAGGGCACCCCAGTGCCAGCTCCTTCCACTTGACTTTATCCAGCGAAGAGCGGTACGAATCGTCAATGACCGAGGTCTTTTTGATCGGCTCGATATACTGGCGCTGCATAGGGATGTTGCATTCCTTTGTATTTTCTATCGAATCTACCACGGGGAGTGCTCTGAGGAGTAGTTCGGATTAATTCCAGCCGCCAAAGTCTGTGTGTACGTCTTCAATGACATCTGCTTCCAGCGTCTCCGTTACCTTGAAGACTTCACTTTTTCGACAATCTGGGTGATGGTAGATAGAGTTACTGATAAAATTCTTTATGCCTGTGTCTATTGATCGCACAGCGGTGAACAGTAGACAACACGATTATTTGATTACCTTTGTGAGGCTGCTGATGCGGCCCTAAATCGGTATTCTACTGCATAGATGGGCTCTCTGGGGACTTAAACGCTTGTCACGAAGACTGGCTGTTCCCATACCAGAAGACTGACCATTCTGGAAGAGAAGCGTGGAATTTCACTTTGACGCTAGGTCTTTTTAAGCTGGTAAAGAAAGTAACTACGGTACCCGATGTAGACGGTCACACAGGCAATTGCTTGGACGTTCTGCTGACTACACTTTGGATACATCTGACCACTGTCTGTTGAAATCCTTATTGTCATATTCTCCACCTGATTATGAACCCCAAGGTGTTCGACGAATATGGCGACATAAGTCAGCTGATTGGGATGAGATGTGACGATATTTGCAACCTATCCTTTTTATTATTACGAGTATGCAGTTCTAGAGAGACCAGAATCACAGCGACCTAAAATATCTATTGTGATCGCTGCTATGACTATAGTTCACTGCTAAGTCCTACGTCTTCAATGAATAGAAGGAGTTGTTTAGCTGTGAGCAATTTCACTTCTTCTAGGCGAAGTACATAGTTTTTTTATATAGTAGAGGGGGCAAACGTGCATGCGATTCACCTGATGGTAAGTGACTACCGCCGCCAATAAACAATTGCAACACCAGGGGAACTAGGGAAATTGCAAATGCGTTGCCGGCCTTTTATGGGGGATTTCCGTTAAAGTTATTTTATCTATAATAGATATAATAGCACCTTATCTAGCCACTATGTTTAATACAAGCGTCGAATCTGGTGTGTTTCCTGATTTAATGAAACATAGTAAAGTCATACCTTTATTTAAACCTGGTAGTACATTAGACCCCGCTAATTTTAGACCAACTTCTGTAGTACCAACATTTAGTAAAACTTTTGAAAAAATAATTTTAGATCAGATGTTAAGTTTCTTTAATATTAATTGTTACGGCCAGCAGCTGCTTATCTAACCGTAGAGTCTCCCGGGCCCATAGAGGAAGAACCTACAAGCAGATGTTGGTCGGGCCTGCGACGGCCAAAGGTGGAAAATTTATACTTACAATAAAAAATCAGGGGGGAGCGTTCTATTCTAATAAACGGAGCTTACTTACTTATCCAAGGCGACTGGTCCCTCAGGATTCGGTCAGGTCGCATGTGGTTGTATAGTGCTAGGAAAGTAAGGGTCAGTGATGTGTATCTGGGTGTGGCTGGTAGTGTTATTGACCTTATTAGACCGTTACCCTCTGCAGCAGTTCGGACCTCAGCACCTCTCCATCTCACGTCACTTTCTTCGTTAGTCACGATGACGGTCCAGTAACTCTGTCGTACGATTAACTACCTTACAGAAGCCACTAACTCTCATTTGTTATAACGCCTAGCCCGCGAAACGAACACAGAACGTACGGATCAAAGGTCACTACCGTTTCGCGTGGCCACAGTTATTTCTAGAATATCAAATACCGCACTAGTAGCTAATACAGTCGAATCCACTTATACGGACTCAGCGTTAAACCTAAAAGTCCTGGGTGAAGCTCTCAGCAAGGAATACGCGCTACAATTCCCAGTCAGTATATTTACTATACGCGCCTACCATTACGAGTTCCCGACAAAAAAAGACAGCGTGCCGCCGATCGCAGCGCTGAATTTGGACTGTCTTGCCCTTGCGTGTCCTCGACACGACGGGACGTCAAAACCGGTATCGTAGAGGCGCACGCGCTCTCTGACGTCAATTATTGACATTAGCGCTTGGCGCGAACAAACCCCCGTCCCGGACATAAGGATTTAGGTCCGCGAGCAAACCAGTCAGCGGGACAGGGTCGCGACGGCAAGTTGCAAGACCGAATCCACAACCAAACTAGGCCACCTTAGGCACCCCATCAGATCTTGCAACCCTAACCAACGCCGCAAAATTACAGCCCCAACGTGGGCTAGCCGGAGGGTTGAACTGGATGCCCTTCCTGGACATCGCAGCACATAAATTATTCCTAGACAGAAGTCCGATGACCTCCTTCAAACACCTATCTGCGCTCCTATAATTAGTTCCGCAATCCAATTTCAATCCTCCGTGCAACAACAAACACAGTGATCAAGTATATTTACAAAACACAAGCAGCAGCATTTAAAGGAGTATCTTAAATTCAATTCTTTTAATCACAACCGCTACAATATGAATTTCGCGGAAAACCCAAAAGCATTTTTAATTTTAATTTAAATAATTTTTAACTAAGTGCTCGACCAAACCAAATCTAATAACCCTTGAGAGCGTGATTCAACGCTCCAGGGGGCCCTGAAATTATACAAATACGAATTACTACTTATCAAACCAACTACAAGTTGAGTAACTAAAGAAAAGACACAAACCAAATTAACAAATAACAAATACTAGTGCGATCAAATCCAGTTAAATTCAAATTGCGTAAAAACAAATTACTACTCTTTAGTTCAAATACAAATTACAATACGAAAGATACATAAACGAAGATACACATCATGGTCAATCAACAAAAAATGCCTAGCTCGGAAATCGACGCTTCGATAAGTAATCCACTACAACTATTCGACAACGATAATTAACCGATTACGTAAAAATAACCATCTACCTACATGACGCAAACTCTTTTTGACTGTCTGAATTTGGACTGTCTTGCCCTTGCCTGTCCTCGATACGACGGGACGTCAAAACCGGTATCGTAGAGGCGCGCGCGCCCTCTGACGTCAATTATTGACATTAGCGCTTGGCGCCAACATGAATAAATTGTTACATAGAAATCAATTCGGTTTTACAAGGGGTCGCTCGACAACTGACGCTGTAGTTGAGCTTATTAAACATATTTTTTGTGCATGGGAGAATTCAGAGGATGCTTTGGGTATATTTTGTGACCTTTCCAAGGCCTTCGACTGCGTTCACCATGAGACATTAATCAGGAAGCTACAGTACTATGGTGTCAAGAACACAGCGTTTAAACTTACTATTTCATATTTAAGTAATAGAATGCAGAAAGTTATTATCAATGATAAAAGTTCTTCAGGGTCACCTGTACTAATGGGTGTCCCTCAGGGCTTGATTCTCGGCCCATTCCTATTTCTAGTATATATTAATGACTTACCTTCTCTTGTAGAGGATAATCATGATATAGTATTATTTGCTGATGATACTTTCTTGATTCTTAAACTAAATGTCAATCATTAAAATGTGACGAAGTGAATAATGCTATATCAAAATTTATTAATTATAAATATTTTTAATTATGCATTGGTTTAACGTTAATAATTTACATTTAAACGGAAATAAAATTATTGTATTAAATTTACAACAACGAATGTTAAAAATCTGAGTACCAATGTGTTTTTAAATGGAGAAGAACTGAGCCCTGTTGAATCCACTGTTTTTCTTGGCATCACTCTCGACGCAAAGCTTCAGTGGGGCATCATATATCCAAACTATCAAGCAGACTAAGTTCTGCAGCCTATGCAGTAAAAAAGATTAGAGGTCTCACTAGTGTCGAGACAGCTAGATTAGTTTATTTCAGTTATTTCTATAGCATAATGTCTTATGGGATTTTGCTATGGGGAAATGCGGCTGATTCAGAAACTATTTTTGTTTTACAGAAGAGGGCCATTAGAGCTATTTACAACCTAAAACCGAGAGAGTCTTTTAGAGATAAATTTAAAGAAATAATTATATTACCTTTGGCCTCTCAATATATTTACGAAAATTTAATGTATGTTCATAAAAAAACGGTAGTTTTAGTAAAAAAAGTGATAAACATTCTGTAAACACTAGGAACAAACACAAGCTAGTGATACCAGTTTCTCGACTCTATAGAGTCATTAATTCATTCTTGGGGTAATGTATACGCTATTACAACAAGGTCCCGGAAAGTGTACAGGCTCTCTCTATTACCAAGTTTAAATTTTTTGTTAAGTTGAAACTGTATAAAAAGGGTTATCTCTCTTACAAAGCAATAAGGACCGTGGCCGAGCTCACTTGACTACTCTAGCGCCAACTATTATCTATCTACGGGAGCGGTTGCGATGTATATCGATATGAAAATTTGACGCGCTAAATACATCGTTCTTTATTTAATACATTTCCATAGATGTCGCTACATGGTACCGCAAAGTAAGATTGACGAAGTCATTGGGCTCTAGTTATAGTATAAATGAATACATGGTTGATAATAACCCCTGGGAATGAGGTGGTCGCTTCCCAGCTGTTTCTAAAATAAATTTTGTACTTATATAGTTTGTACAACCATTAATGTAAAATTTGCTTTTAAAAAAAAGTCCCGCTGGGTTTCTTGCTGGTTTTTCCCAGGACAGAGGTTTTTCTTCGAACCAGTGGTTAAGTAAAAAATGACTTTCGATAAGAATTACACATGTGATCTATATTGAATAAAAATTATTCTATTCTATTCTATTCTTTAAAAAGGAGTAGGCTCTTTTCTTGAAGGTCCCTCAGTCGTATCGGTCCGGAAAAATCGCTTATGGTAATCGATTCCATAAGGAAGTTGTGTGAGAAAGAAAACATCTTCTAAATCGCACAGTGGTGGACCGCCAGTCCTCCAGATGGTGTGGATAGTATCGGGAGTTCAGCCGCGATTTGCGTTCGTCAAATTTGGCGGCTGGGATTAATCCGAACAATTCCTCAGAGCACTCCCCGTGGTAAATGCGAAAGAAAATGCAAATGGATGCAACATCTCCTCACACTGCCAATGAATCGGGCCGATCGGAAAGGACTCGGTCGTCGACGATTCGAGCCGCTCTGCGCTGGATGCGGTCAATAGGAAGGAGCTGGCACTGGGGAGTCCCTGTCCAGAGATGGGAACAGTATTCCATGTGAGACCGAACCTGCGCCTTGTAAAGTTGCAGGCGGTGTGTCGGCATGAAATACTGCCCCGCTCTGCTGAGCACGCCAAGATTTTTAGAGGCCAATTTGGCCTTCTCTTCCAAGTGACCACGAAACTGCACGTCACGCGATATTTCGACTGCGAGGATTCCGATACTGGCTGAGGCAAGAAGGGGAGTGCTTTGAAACTGAGGAGATACGACAAAGGGGTTCTTTTTTGCGGTAAACGCGCAAACTTGTGTCTTCTGAGGATTAAACTGGACTAGATTTAGTCGCCCGAAATCCGGGACGATGAGTGTTACGTTTGCGCATTAAGGGTCCGTAATTAGTCAGGATGTGTAAAGGCGTTTCCTCTTTTAGGAAGCAAAACCGGCACATCCTTGAGTTGCTTAGTCCCAGGATGGACATGTGCTTTTTAAGACAACAGTGTCCAGTCAGGGCTCTTAGCAGAATGCGCAATTTATTTTTACCTAATTCCAGGGCTTCCAAAGCGAATTTATGATCAAAAGCCCGGATTAAGTCCTATCTTTGGCGGAAGGTCTGTTTCTCTACTGTGGATCCGTCGAGCTGTGTGCTTGCGATAACGGATGTGTTGCGTTAAGCTATGGAGTATTTTATCCCTTTCTCTGACGCTGCCACTGGTAGCAAAGCTCATCCATGGCTTAACACTGAATGCGCCCAAGCTGAAAAGCGCAAGCATTTAGCGTACCTATCCTGGGCTGTTGTTCGAAGCCGCAAAGCTCCGGATATTTGCTCCAAGAAGAGAACTTTCAACCAGGCCGCCAAGTCCTACAAAAAAAAAACATTACAGAAAGCTAGTCTCGATAGCATTAAACATATTGGTGCAAAACTCTCTGCCAAACCATCCATCACGAGAGCTTTTTGGTGTCTCGCCAAAGTGGTTGAGACAAACTTCTGTCGGCCTACACTGCCTCCGCTGGTAAAACAGGACGGCACACTGGCGCATACGGCTAAATAGAAAGAGGACTTGTTCGCATCTCTCTTTACCTACAATTCACATGTGGACAGTGGCAACAACATTCCACCTAAATCACGTCACTGCGGGACCTCTATGTCGGAGGCTCGTATAACAAATAGGAGGAGGTTCTTAAAACCTTACGGTGTCTAGACGTGAATAAAGCAAGTGAACCAAATGGTAAACCATATATAGTTCTAAAGGCTTGTGCACCTGAGTTGTTTCCTGTCAGCACAGGACGCATGTTCTGACTGGAACTTGACTGGAATAGTGCTGAACTCCTGGAAGCTGGACAACGTGCAGCCTGTTCCAAAAAAGGCAGCTGATTGAACGGGTGTAGGACTTTCTGAGTGAACAGTCTTTCCGGGTCGTTGTCAATGGCTGCTCATTCCTCAGGAGTCCGTTCTCTCCGCAACTCTCTTCTTGCTGCATATTAATGATCTGTTTATGCCCGGTATCTGACGATAGCACAGTTGTGGAGGGATACCAACCAAGTCCTCGGGCCAGTGGGGATTAAATCCAGTCCGAAAGAGAAGATATGGTTGAGGGGCGATGCCAATCTTGTGAAATTCAACGCCCCCAAAACAAGAGCGTGTCTATCTTCATTGTAAAAAGGAGCCAGCTCATATTGGCTCCTTCTTTCCGAAGCGTATCTCTGGAATATACCGACCGCCTTCAATTGTTGGGGGTTGAGATATCCTCAAATCTGAACTTCCGGCAGTTCATTGAGTCAAGGCCAAATCAGCTGCAAGGAAGCTAGGAGTCTTGCTGGGGCGATACTTCACACCGGGACAGCTGCTTACTTTATATAAAGCGAAAGTCCTGTCATACATGGAGTATTGCTGCCATATATCGGCTGGTGCTGCAAAATGCCACCTAGCAGCTTTGGAATCGATGGAAAGGCGTGCTAAGAGGCTTATTTGAGGAATTTTAGTTAAAAACAATCTTACCAGCCTCAAACACAAGAGCATAGTAGCCAGCCTTTCGGTTTTCTACAGGATGAATTTCGGAGAGTGTGCGCACGAATTGCATAATTTAATTCCTTCCTTTGATTTCCACCATCGGACAACCGGACGTACGGTCAGTCTCCACCCTTTCGTCGTTGACTTACCACGCATTCGAACCAAACGGTTTGCTGTATCGTTTGTGATGCGTACAGCAAAGGAGTGGAATAAGTTGCCAGCATCTGTTTCCATCAGATTACAATGTGGGTGTCTTCAAGGCAAGAGTGAATATAATAGTGAATGGCCTCTGTATAGTCAGTGCGCTTCACCATCTTAGGCTACATCAACACTTACCATCAGGTGGGATTGTAGTTTTTTTTTAAAGGATCGAGTGACTAACGAGCACACAGTCCACCTGATGGTAAGTGGCTGCTGTGGCCCATATACAGATCTATGGCCATAGAGATCTAAATTTATCCTCAATAAAGAATCAAAATGCAGATGCGTTGTCACTCGTGAGGACTAAGATGGAATGCCTCTTTTCCAGTAAAAAGGGTCTCCGGTTCTCTACATGCACCATACGAAACACAGCAGTGTGAAGCTGCTATTTTACGCTGGTATTCTGTGAGAGCGTGGTCCTTCCCCGGTCGAGCCGACCTATTCGTGCTACAACTATACTACTAACGTAGCACGTAGTTAAGCGCTGGTTTAGTCTTTATATATAAAAATTACGTGTCACATTGTTTGTCCGCGATGAACTCCTAAACTACTAAAGATTGCAATGAAATTTTGCACACTGTGTGCAGTTTGGTCCAACTTGAGAGATAGAATAGTTTTTATCCCTATAAGTGACCCTCGATATTTTTTATTACGAATTCAAAAAAAATATAGGACACAGGGTCTTCGGAGAGGGCAGAACAACGTCTGCCTGGCCAGCTAGTATAATATAAAATAAAACTTTGTTAATGCTACAATTCAATCCTTCGTGGCAACGAAAAAGAAGTCAACTTCCGTTTCGGAGATCGATAAAGAGGATTAACCGATTGTGTTATCATTCTATCATTCTACGAGACCGGACTTGAACTCAGTTATAGGCCTTTGAATTTCGTCACATTATTCGAAATCAACACTAGAAAAGGTGTGTTAGAATTTTTGTAATAGTAATGTAAAGTATGAAAGTGGAAGTAAAGTATGATAATAGTAGAGAGAGCAAAGATGGATGGAATGTCCGGAATATTGACAATAAATTATTTGCGAAATTATATTATACTTACGAGTACACCAGTTGAATATTTTCCAGTACTTACTGAATATTTAAGCATCGCGAACGAACCAACATACCCACGAATAAAAACGTAGATAGACCAACGCAGCGTCGCTCTTGGTTTCATATAAGACATAAAGCTTGCGTCTAAGGCCTAGGTAATTAACTGATACATTTATTTATTGTATGGCACTATATTATGATCATCATCATCATTACAGCCCTTACAAGTCCACTGCTGAACTTAGGCCTCCCCAAGAAATGCCACAAAGCACGGTCTTGAGCCACGTCGTCCACTTGAGTCAAGTCGATGGATGTACATCGACTTCCTGCATGTCTTACCAGGTCGTCACTCCATCTAGTGGGGGGACCCTACACTTCATCCGCCGGTACGAGGCCGCCACTCGAGAACCTTTTTCCCCATCGGTTATCGGTTCTTCGTACTATATGGCTGGCCCATTGCCACTTCAGCTTACTAATCCGTTGAGCTATGTCGGTCACTCTGATATAATAATATAATATGATACATAAATACAATGGACGTTACGGGTAGGCCTGGGTATAGAATTATTATCGATATATTTTATCATACTGTCTTATCTCTATTATTAGTTCCGTGGACGCTCACTTCTGCAGTCAGCGCCAAAATGGCAAAAATCAAATCACCTCATTATGTCACGGTGTATAGCCAGTCCTTAAAGAGGTCCGTGTAGTAACACATTTATTAAACCTATAATGTGGAAATAAAAATAATGTATGAATGTTTTTCTTGTAAAATAATTGTAAATGACTCTTTTAAAACTACGTATACTTTTTAAAATAAATTCAGTTTAATATAATATTATGTATATAGTTATAGAAATATATAGAGAACTTAATGAATAAATTAAATTACAAAGATACAGAACACATGATGGAAAGTTTAAAGTGAAACGCGCGCGCGCGCGCGCACACACACATACACACACGCACGCACGCACGCACGCACGCACGCACGCACGCACGCACGCGCACACACACACACACACACGCGCACACACAAAACATAGAAACACACACACAATTATTGTACACTGTAAGTAATTAATATGTACAATATAGACAAGAGATATGAAGAGCATTGACTCCTGTAACACAGGCTTTTCTAGCACAGGAGTCAAAGATCACTGTGTGCACATTTCGTATTCTGTACCAAAAGTAATCAAATTGTAAAATTGTGATTTGTGTAACTTTTCTTTATGTGTGTGTCAATAAAATTATTATTATTATTAGTTATAGTGATGATTTAAGCAACGTTCATCAAAGGAGATGGCCGACATATTTGTTATATGTGGGCGAGGCACTATAGTATGTGCCATATCGATTGAGAAAAACGGACAATGACCTCAGATATGAGCCGAGTGTCAAAAGGCGTAACTTACAAAATCTCAATTTAGATGTGATAACAATATTTAAATATTGATATTATTCCCACTTCTAGGTCAGCACATATGTTTTGTTTTTTTGTTTCTTAAATAATATTGTCTGTGGTTCCTATAAACATAGTAAAATCTTACGGTACATCGCGAAAAATGTGTTATATTTTATATTTCAATTTATGGTAAGTAACGCAGCAATTCATTTAATAACAGTTTCATATTAAAAAAATATTTGAAGCAATATAATCACCATATTGAGCTTTTGCAAATTCATCCCTTTAAAATAAACAAAACGCGCGTTACGTCAGTTCGTTCTAAAAGAAACGTGACAATGGCAGCCAGAGATGCGTCACCTTTTTTGGGCCGGTCCGCCATTTTGTTTTCATTCGTGTTCGGATAGCGCTTGCGTGTGTACGTCTCGGGTAATTCATAGCATTCATTGCATTGTTTTAGTTGAGTTTTTACTGTTAAATTTGTTATATCGTTAAGTTTTTGTTTTTTGAATCTGTTATATTAGTTTTACTGTGACGGTCGTTACTAAATCGACATGAGTTCAGGAGAATTTGGTGAAGGACCCGGTCCTTCAACATCAAGTGGAAAGAGACGTCGCCGACCCATAATAAACGTAGCAGGTACGTACAAATAGGTACAAATGCGACGACGTAGCCTTTCTATTTCTTAAAGCGCTCTTTTTATGTGACCATGTGGTATTTATTTTCTAAAACAATATGTATTTATGTGATGTAGTACTATGGTAGTATATTTTTGTCATTTATTTACAGGCCCATCTTCTGGAGCACCTTTAACGTCACCAGTAAAAAAGAGAAAACCTACCACTTTGTCGGTCGGGGAACAAGAGATTATCATTAATGTATACAAATATGTCAAAAACACCTGGCCCGAAGACGTGTATCCTTCAAACGTTAATATGGTAGAAAAGGTTTCGGAGATCTCAGGAGTCAGCAAGAGCACTATATATCGCGTATTAAGCGTGTATAGAGATTCCCATAAAATACCAGAAAAGGGAATAATTAATAAAAGAAAAAAGTCTGTAATTGACAAGTTGGACGATTTTGATAAATCGGCTATAAGAGCGAAAGTGCATCAGTTCTTTCTTGCAGGAGAATTACCGACTTTAGACAAAATTTTGCTCAGTATAAATCAAGATGACCAGTTGCCAAACTTGAGCAAAACTTCCCTGCGACGTGTGTTGCGCCATTTAAAATTCAAATATATAAAGAGAAACAGAAAAAGTGGTCTAATAGATCGCCCAGAGATAGTTCTGTGGCGTACCAGATATTTGAGAGAAATACAAATATTAAGAAACGAGGGACGTAACATTTTTTACCTTGACGAAACATGGATTAACGCAGGTCATACTATGGGAAAGGTATGGGAAGACACCACAATTGAATCTTCTCGTCAATCACGGTTAGAAGGCTACTCTACTGGCGCGAAAGCCCCTTCGGGTAAAGGAAAGCGATTAATAGTTGTACACGTTGGCAATGAAAATGGCTTTTTGGAGGGATGTGATTGGGTATTTGAATCATCATCTACTGGTGACTACCATGAGAGTATGGACGCTCTCCATTTCGAGGACTGGTTTAGAAAAGTAATAGAAAAACTGCAAAGCGGCGATGTCATAGTTATGGATAACGCTAGTTACCACTCCAGACGTTTAGAAAAAACCCCAACAATGTCTTGGCGGAAACAAAATATGCAGGAATGGCTAGAATCTAAACAGATCGCATACGTGCCCTCGGACACAAAGACCCACTTAATGGAAAAAATAAAGGCAGTTAAAGATAACTATCGAAGTTACGTCACCGACGAGATGGCAAAAGAAAAAAGCATCACAGTGGTAAGGTTACCTCCTTATCACTGTGAGCTTAACCCCATTGAACTTGTGTGGGCAGATGTGAAAGGGTACGTTGCACGAAAAAATACAACTTTCAAGTTAAAAGATGTTAAAAATTTACTTAAAGATGGTTTAACTCAAATCACGCCAGATAAATGGAAAAACTGTGTTCAGCATGTCCTTAAGGTTGAACAAAAAATGCGTGGCATGGATGATAGAATTGACCAAACTGCAGATCGCTTTATAATTAATGTTACAGATAGTTCATCAAGTGAAGATACGAGTGATGATTGCACCGAATAAAAATAAAGTTCTTATATAATATTAAAAATAAAGTTTTATCTTTTGCATAAGTACGTACTTATTCGGTGTCGTTATCACTCGAATCTTTATATGTGTTATAAATTAATGTTTTTTGTTGTTAAATGAATAAAGTACTTTATAACAATAGATGATTTTTCTTCTACAGCGATCTTTCACATAACTTTTTAATAATAGTTAATAAATATATATTATATCAATCATTATAAAAAAATCATTATAAATAAAGAAAGTACTACATATAAAATGTGCCTATATATTGAAGGTTTGTAACCCCTGGTTAAACGACCGAAAGGTCATTGTCCGTTTTTCTCAATCGATTTGGCACATACTATAGACACGTTTGCTCTACGCTTGTCGTTTGTCTCAATCGAGACTGTTAGCCGTTATGCTCGGGCTACACTAACGAGAAATGCCGTTAATTATCGCGTTGATGGGGGTGTGGCCACCACTTAACGCGATAATTCTACAACGGCAAGAACAACGCCGTTTCCCGTTGGGCGATAACTCGAGTGGCGGTACATCAAAGAGATTAACGCAAGAATTAACGCGTTGAAGCGGCCACACTACGTGTCTCATTGTGCACGGTGAGCGCAACGGAGTCGCACGTATGGCTACGATAGAGTGGAATAATGAAAAAGTTATTACGTTTCTTGAGATTCTGCAAACAGAGCCATGCTTAGGCAATGATAAAATATATTCATATAATAAAAATTTACACTCATCAAATATAAAGTAGCAGCGTCAACGTTCATCTTGCTTGAAATTCAAGGAATATTAACGTAAAGTGACCATAGGTCCCGTTTTGAACAGGACTGTCCCTTTTCTCGGTCACCTGTCCCGTTGTTCCCAAACAAAGCTCCGGGACGCAAAATAGTCCCGTTATCCTAAACCGTGAGAAAATTTAAAACTATGAAGTTCGTCAGACACGAACGGTGCGAGAGCGGGACCGACCCAAAAATAAGCGAATGGGATAATTTCAAAGTTTTCGCAGAAATTCGTTGGGTGATTCAAACATTTCTCACCAACATTCTCAACATAAATTCTCTTCCATTTTAATCGAATATATTTTATGTATACCTGGTACAAATGCTCCAGTAGAAAAAGTATTTTTCTATTATGAATAAATTGTGGACGTCTGAAAATAAATCACTTACAGGTTTCAGTTCTAAAGGCGATGTTGATAACAAAAATCAATATAAAAAAAACTTGCCCTTATTTAAAATCATCACCAACTTTATTAAAGCAAATTTGTTTCACTGACAAATATAAATATAAATAAAAAAATTGTTGCATTTAATAATTACTGTCTGAGGAGCTTTGCTTTAATGAAGCTGGTGAACTGGTGATTAATTTTTATTTTTCACAATTTGTTAAAATATAAATAATTATAATTAATGTGATTATAATTATAGTGAACACTAATTGTATAAAGTTACAGTTTTTTAAATAAATAATAATTTCTTTTTATTGTTAACCTGCTAACTGGGGAGTATCTATAAATAAACCCATGTCCCGTTTTGAGTTAATAAATAAATGGTCAGTTTACTTTAACGCCGTTGAACGGCAAATGACGTCGACCGTTCCAAGTGTGGCCACTCAGTTTATCGCGTTAAAATTAAGGCAATAATTGTTGCGTTTTTGGGCATTGACGTTTCTCGTTACTGTGGCCCGAGCATTACAGAGACTAATTGATTAGTTAAAGCGCATTCCGTGGAATTAGAACGGCCATATAACTTCACGATTATAATATGCGGAGAGCTTGTATATACAATATGTAACAAAAACCCTATGGTTCCCGTCATGTGCGTTATCAGAATCAGTATTATAACTCATGGAAATAACTTTACTTCCTAAAACTCGACATAAAAATAAATTAAATTCTAATTAAATAATATTTGTAAATTGTATGTGGACTGATTATCTCTGCATGGAATGATAACGCGCCAAAGCGAAACAGCAAGCCGTGGCGATCGGTGGCGGCAAACATCAATCGTGCACACGTGTTTTACCTACATGCATCAAGGTCGTGAACTCGTGACATCACTCAGCTGTTATCACTTTAGTAATCGATTATCACAACTTTTTAAAATTTATATTTAATAAATAAATATTTCAGACTTTATTTTTGCAAAGGCTGCTACTATTCGCATACCCATTTCCGCCCCGGTATTTATTTATTTATTCATTAAGATTAAGATTACCAACAGAAATTACAACAGTAATACAAAGATCACTTTCATAACAAATTAAACACATTATAATTGTATTTCTTTTTATGGGTAATCACAACATGTGTTGATTATTTTGTAAAGAAAGGAATTATAAGGAATAAAAAACTGAATTATATCATTGAATAAATATAAATTATTAAAAAGAAATAGAATTATTTGACAATATTATAAATAGCTTCATTGTCATATTATATTACCTAGTCAGGTCATAAATTCTATCACATGTTTAATATAAAATAATTGAGACAAGTTTATTCATTATGTAACCATTTATATACCAAAATGAACTTAACAAAACATAAATTCTTATGACACTAAAGTTTATTCAAAATGACCTCTGTGATTTTGAATACAGGCCTTCAATCTGCGCGACCAGTCGTCTATCGCAGCACGAACGAGGTCCATGTCAATATCGGCGGCTGCCTTAAGGATGTCTTGAGTGACTCCAAATTGGGAATGAGGCTTTGAGCACGCCTTTTCCTCCAAG
Organism: Parnassius glacialis; assembly: GCA_033319125.1. Taxonomy (NCBI): domain Eukaryota; kingdom Metazoa; phylum Arthropoda; class Insecta; order Lepidoptera; family Papilionidae; genus Parnassius; species Parnassius glacialis. The sequence continues at coordinate 26,070,999 of JAVANC010000029.1, read as the reverse complement.
TGTTGCCATATCTTGTAATCTAACGGATACAAATCTGGACTGGAGGAGGGCCAGCCAGTCTTGTGTGCTGCCGAGTGTAGAGAACCGGAGAACCTTTTTACTGGAAACGAGGCATTACATCTTAGTCCTCACGGGTGACTACGCATCTACATTTTGATACGTAATCGAGAATAGATGTAGATGTATATGGGCCGCAGCAACCACTTAACATCAGGTGGACTGTGTGCTCGTTTGTGTTAAGAGTAGAGTAGAGTAGGGTTAGGGTAGCGTAGGGTAGAATAGAGTAGAGTAGAGTAGAGTAGAGTAGAGTAGAGTAGAGTAGAGTAGAGTAGATTAGAGGAGCGTGGAGTGTAGTGGAGTGGAGGGGAGTGGTGTTGAGTGGAATGGAGTGGAGTGGAGTGGAGTGGAGTGGAGTGGAGGGGAGCGGAGTAGAGTGGAGGGGAGCGGAGTAGAGTGGAGCGGAGCGGAGTAGAGTGGAGTGGAGTGGAGTTGAGTGGAGTGGAGTGGAGTGGAGTGGAGTGGAGTGGTTGGAGTGGCGTGGAGTGGAGTGGATGGAGTGGAGTGGTGTGGAGTGGAGTAGAGTAGAGTAGAGTAGAGTAAGTAGAGTAAGTAGAGTAAGTACAGTAGAGTAGAGTAGAGTAGATTAGACTAGAGTAGAGTAGAGTAGAGATCTTTAAAGATGTTGCGTGTAAATCACACATAATCCGTCTATAACAGCATATAAAAGTCCATTGCTAAACATAGGCCTCCTCTGTAGATTGCCTCACATTTGATTGTCAACCGCAGTTTTTTTATTATTTTGAGCTGTTATCAGGAAGATGCTGCTGTCCATCATCTGTTTCAATTTCGCTCTGTCGCTTCTTACAACACCCACAGAACGATAGTGGATATTTTTACACCTCCAGAATACGGTTTAAAATCTTAGAATATATACTCTAAGAATATAATATCTAAGACATATTGCACGAAATTGACTTGACCTCAATGTATCCAAAACATAACTCTAACGAGCAATAAAGATATACCAAAATACCTAAGATAGTAACATTTATGGCACATAAATTAATTAACGCCATTAATATAATACAAAGTAATTTCCCATATTGTAGTGTTTACGTTACGGTTAACATGAAGATACGGTAATGGCATGTTCGCCAATTTAAGACGTTGGTAAACGCTATTAGAAAAGAGATGCCGAAAATTATTTTTTATTAAAATCTTTGATAATAAAACATTTATTAATTTTGTAGGAATAAAGAATTGATTGATTATTAAATGAATATTATTTTAAGATTTTGCCGTTTGCATAACCGTGTTAGCTCAGCGTGCTAGCTAAACGTTTGTCGTAACTTTCTTAGTACGCGAGCAACCTGGATTCGATCTCCGAAATTTAATATTAAATTCTATTTTTATATACACGGTAGAGCCACGCTGCTGCTATTTTAGTTGTAGTATGAAAGGTTTGGCTCAACCAGGGAAGGACAAAGCTCTTACAGAATACCAATGTAGAATAGGTGTTTAATGCTGCTGCGTTTTGTATGGTGAGTTTAGAATCCTGGAGACCCTTATTACTAGAAATGAGGTATTTCATCTAAGTTCACTAATGCAGTCTTATTCTTAGTTGTGGATAAATGTCTTTGGGCCAAATCATCCAACTACCATCAGGTGGACTGTGTGCTGTGTTGTCACCTTTATTCTATAAAAAACACGATGTGCTTTGTACTACTTCATTCTCACAGAGAATCGACTTTTCATCACAATTTATAATTCAATTAAAGAATTGAATAAAACTAGTAACGTAAAATTAGTTTTATTTAAATGAATAAAACTACTTTTACGGATTTTATCGCGTTTAATTATCTCGTTTTTTTATTGATTCCCGACGTTTCGGGTACTTTACAGCACCCATGGTCACGGAGGACTGAGGTGATTGACGTCCCGATGTCAGAGTTAACTCAGAGTTAACGTCGGGAATCAATAAAAAAAAACAAAAGAATTAAACGCGCTAAAATCCGTAAAAGTAGTTTTTATTCAATGTGTACTGTTCGCGTAAATATAAGAAATCATTATCAATTAAATAATACCTTAATTTTTGTATTGATCAAACAAATTAAGGCATATATATGCATATATATATATATATATTGGGTCATTGTAGAAGCGTGCTCGTCGCGAGTCCGTGCCAGCCCTTTTCAGGGCTGCAATTCTACTCAGCTGCGTACCCATGCCAACGAGGGTTAGGGCGTCCCCCCAAGGCGACGCACACCAGCTCGTCCCCGTTGGTGTGGAATGCAGCGCGCAAAGCGGCGATGGGGACCGCCACCCGTCACGCACACCCCGACGCGGCGGAAGGTGGAGGACAGAGTGCAGAGTTGGCACGTGGAATGTTAGAGGAGGCATGAGAGATAAGACGAATGAGTTGATTGAAATAATGAAAGAAAGAGAATTAGATGTCGTGTGTATGTCTTTTTTTATTTGAAAGCTGGTGCTGCACATGTGGTCCCATATAAATTTGATCAAGGGCTGACCAAACTAAGGTTTTTAAATTATTCTTAATTATTTATATTGAAGTCGGTTGTACAAAATTTTTAATTTTAATTTATCCTATACACAGTGTGAGTTAAGGTGGCCTAAAAGTAGTTTCTTTAGTAACATTTTCATTGTTTCACTCTACAATAGTGTTCCGACATTCAAAAATAAAATCAAATTGTTAAAGTCAATAAAGCGGAAATCACAAACCGCTGTTCGATATCCATGACAATTGGCAGTCGATACGCAACGTGAAAAAATAATTTATGTGGTAGAGCCATGCTGCAGCTATATTAGTAGTATATTTGTAGCACGAATGGGTCGGCTCGACCGGGGAAGGACCACGCTTTCACAGTAAACCAGCGTAAATTAGCTGCTTAATGCTGCTGTGTTTCGTATGGTGAGTGTAGAGAACCGGAGACCCTTTTTACTGGAAAAGAGGCATTCCATCTTAGTCCTCACGGGTGACAACGCATCTGCATCTTGAATCTTTATTGAGGATAGATGTAGATGTCTATGGGTCACAGTAACCACTTACCATCAGGTGGACTGTGTGCTCGTTTGTCACTCTATCCTATAAAATAAAACGAAATGTAAAGAAGAGAAATGTAGGTACCAAAAATGTGGCTTTTGGGGACGAGCGTTAATGTTCATTAGAATATTTTTCCATTTTTAAAAACAATTCATATTTACATTAATAATAGTTTATGCTAAAAGTAAATATATTCCAAATTAAAGAATAATCTATGTTGAAACTAAATAGATTCAATATTCAATAGACCGGGGTTCAATTCCCCGGCTGAGAGCTAATTCCACAAAAATTGTTTATAAATTATCTTAGAATCTGTAGTGTTATGCTACTTACATTTCATTGTACACTATTTTTCCTTCTGTTTTTGATTTTCTGCATTCATGTTTTGCATCACTTTATACTATTTCTCCATTCTGTTTTTGATTTTCTGCATTTATATTTTGCATCACCTTTATTTCCATAGGATCCTGTAACGTTTTTACACAATAACAAATCATTTTCACTTCGTATTTTCACACTATCTAGCACTTTTAAAATCGCTGTCAATGGTGTCTTACCTTTTTCGGTCTTTTATTGAATTCTCTGTAACTCTACAATTTCAGGCTTCGTGCGCGCTGCCGCGCATTAGTTTTTCCTATATGAATAATATCTCATTTCTTACTTAAATGTAATGGTTTTCCAATTATATACCTAAAACCAAAAATTTATATTTCTGACAACCATTATTTATATGGTTGTTATGGTAACTTTTATTCAAATTCGTCTCTGGTATGATGTTCTTAGTTTAATAATTCTACATAAATACTCTTTGGCTGTAGGTCATTTACAATAAATTTCCTTTTAATTTAAATAATTTCTCGTTCTCTCTAAAAAGGTATAAAAGCCGAACAATTGGAGAATACAGAAAAGTCTCGCTTCAGTTCTCAAAGGAGAAACATCTACTAAAGGCCTTATCCCGGGGCCGCATTGCCCCGGGATCCTGCAAGCCTCCATCTACACGTGAAGTCGTCGGCGAAGTCTACTTCAAGCGCGGGGCCACACTACTCCGGGCGCTACGACTGCTTGCTCCAGGCGCCGAGTGCACCTACTGCCGCGCTACCTTCGGGCGCTACGACTGCTTGCTCCAGGCGCCGAGTGCACCTACTGCCTGCGCTACCTTTGGGCGCTGCGACTGCTTGCTCCAAGTGCTGAGCGCACCTACCCCAGGCGCTACGTGCACCGGCTCCGGACGCTGCGTGTGCCCAGTCCAGGCGCTGCGTGCCGTCGCCGCTAAGAAACCTCAAGCTCCGCGTGTGCCTACTTCTACAAAAGCAGCGTGTCACTTCAACCTTTAGGCTCCACTATAATACTATATTCCCCTATTCTCCTATCTTTATTTTTTTAAATCTAATTGTAATCTCACTTCATCCATCATCATCATATTTCATTTTTTTAAAAAAATTGTAAATAGCTTTCTAAAACTTTAAATATATTATTTTATTGGTCTACTTTTGTTGTTTTGTTATTCTTAGGTTAGGTTTTTTTCTTATTAATTGTCGCTTCACGACAGTTTTGACTTCGCCGACGACTTCACGTGTAGATGGAGGCTTGCAGGATCCCGGGGCAATGCGGCCCCGGGATAAGGCCTTTAGTAGATGTTTCTCCTTTGAGAACTGAAGCGAGACTTTTCTGTATTCTCCAATTGTTCGGCTTTTATACCTTTTTAGAGAGAACGAGAAATTATTTAAATTAAAAGGAAATTTATTGTAAATGACCTACAGCCAAAGAGTATTTATGTAGAATTATTAAACTAAGAACATCATACCAGAGACGAATTTGAATAAAAGTTACCATAACAACCATATAAATAATGGTTGTCAGAAATATAAATTTTTGGTTTTAGGTATATAATTGGAAAACCATTACATTTAAGTAAGAAATGAGATATTATTCATATAGGAAAAACTAATGCGCGGCAGCGCGCACGAAGCCTGAAATTGTAGAGTTACAGAGAATTCAATAAAAGACCGAAAAAGGTAAGACACCATTGACAGCGATTTTAAAAGTGCTAGATAGTGTGAAAATACGAAGTGAAAATGATTTGTTATTGTGTAAAAACGTTACAGGATCCTATGGAAATAAAGGTGATGCAAAATATAAATGCAGAAAATCAAAAACAGAATGGAAAAATAGTATAAAGTGATGCAAAACATGAATGCAGAAAATCAAAAACAGAAGGAAAAATAGTGTACAATGAAATGTAAGTAGCATAACACTACAAATCATGCTTTACATAGTAATCAGCTATGTAACACGAATAAAGGAATTGCATTGTATAATATATTTGTTTTAGTGAAACATGTTAAAATGTTCTTATGATAGAAGATAAGTTACATAATGGTTAGATAAGAATAGCATATGTAAATAAATAATGTTGTATAATGAACAGAGACAGCTGTAATTTAGACAGAGAAAGCACTAGCCTCCTACCGAAATGCCAAGGGTCGTGCAGAAATTTGTTTTTGATTTTGTATGGGATTAGAATTTAGAAAAGCGTCTCAATAATATACTAAAATATAAAAAAGGTGATCATGAATAAATATTTAATTAATTTATGAAAGTTTCAGTAATGCATGACAATATATGTAAAAAATGTTACAGGATTATTGTAAAATTTATTGATTGTGTTAAAAGTGTCGACTTTTATGGCTAGAACAATGGTATAATAATAAAATTGTAAAAGAAAAATATAGTTGAATTAAAGTGGATTAATACTGTTTAAAGGTTTTAATTTGTGAATTAAACGATGATATTAGTCAAGATATCATGTTTATTAAAAAAGATTATTGATTTGAATGTATGTAATAGATATTTAAGATTTATGCCCCCGGCTAACGACGCCACGGAGCGTCATCCCTCCAAGAAGAGGAAGCGTGGCAGAAAAAAGAATAAGGTGCAACCTCCTCTTCAGGCAGCTACCTTTACCCAAAGCCCAGCAGTAATGATAGCCTCACAGGCGCAGGTTACCAGGAAGGAGATAAGGACAAGCGCAGATGGTAGAGCGCCAGAAAGTGCTCTATCAAAAAATAGAGTCCGCCCTACCCATAGAGCGCGCTCTACCATAAGGAAAGAGACTAAATCTCAGCCGAGACCAGTACCAACCACAACACCTAGACAGCCAACCGCCAACCAGGACACCATGGACGTAATCCAGAGATTGGTTGGTATCGCCATTGAGGTCGGCATCAGAGATGGACATCAGAGTCGGCGCCGACTCCATATCGCAGTGATGAGAGCGCTTGCACAACTACTGGATCGGCACTACGGAGGCGAGTAACCCGAACCTGCGCCTGCTCTACAGGAACCCGGACGGTATCCAACAGAAGCTCTATGAACTCCGCACTGTCGCTCATCATCAGGATATACATATAATCTTTCTGGGAGAGACAAAGTTCAGGCCATCTACCCACATCAAGATGCCCAACTAACACATATACAGGAGAGACGAATTCAATGCTCAAGGAACCGCCCATAGAGGCACGGCGGTTCTAGTGAGAAAGGACATCGTCCACCTAGAGCTCAACTTACCGTCATACCATTCGACGCGCTCAATCGGCTTAAAAATTGAGGCGGCGGGCAAGGATCTTTGCAGCATACCGCCCGCCAGGGACTCCATTTACACAGCACCTACCATCATCGCGGGGGACCTAAACGCAAAACACCCAACCTGGAGATCCAGAATGATTACCCCGGTGGGTCGTGAACTTTACGAAGAAGCAGAACTTAACAACTAAGACATTTTAGGTCTCGAAGAGCCTACTCACGTTCCAGCTTGCCACAGGAGAAGTCTGGTTATATTGGACATCGTGCTCGCTAGGAACGTCAACTGCCCGGTAGTGGTAGAGGTGCTGTACGACCTGAACTCACAGCACCTCCCGATTCTGTTTACCCTTGGCCTCAAGGTGGGGACTACGCTACCCAGAGCTTTTAACACCAAGATTAACTGAAGGCTCTACCAGCAACACCTGCAGGTGAGACCTCTAGTATATACTCCGATGAATACAGCGGACGACGTAGAGGCCGCTGCAACTAGAATAACAACATCTATCCATGAAGCCCCCAACGTGGCCTCTACGATCATCTTTCTAAACAATCGTAGAGACGAGCTGCCACGAGAGTTACGTGCGCAGCTTAACCAAAAACGAGCGATGAGGAAGCTCTGGGCATGCACTCGTTGCCCACGAATAAAAACAAAATTGAACAAGGTGACGGATGAGCTGTGGGTTGCAATCCAGGCCCACACAGGAAAGGTCTGGGAGCGATCCCCCCATCTGCCCGCTGACCAACAACGCGGGCGGGCGTTGTTACGAGGCCAAAGGTAGAGCGGATATAATAGCCGAGCATTTCGAGGGGCAATTTATGCCGAACCCAACAAGTACGGAGTACATGGAGCTTCATGCCCGCGGAGAGCCGCTTACGGGAGTTCCTGTTGTCGCCCGCGCTACCGCTAGCAGGAGAGTGGTTCATCTCTCTCGCTGAAATGCGGAGTACAGTAACCCGCCCGTAATTGAGGAAGGTGCCGGGGCACGACCGGGTCACAAACGCTGCACTTCGTCAGCTGCCCAATAGAACCATTGTAGAATAAAGGTCATAGTTCTGCTGAAACTCTGGAAGGATAGGCGTAGAGCAGCTAGTTACAGACCTATAACGCTGCTACCGCACATAGCCAAATTATTTGATCTAAGTTCGTGCGGAGCAACATGGATTTAGGAGGCGGCTTTCCACAGCAACTCAGCTGACCAGAGTGCTGCACCACCTGGCTGCCGAACACAACCGGGATCGCACGTCGTTGAGCGTCTTCCTCGATATCGAGAAGGCGTTCGACAGGGTGTGGCACTCTGGAATACTCTTCAAGATGATACAACAAACGAGGGTCACTCCGGCTATGCTGCGGCTAGTGGCGTCATTCCTAGCCGACCGGAGGTTCTTTGTCTGTGTCGACGATGCCGAATCCACAGTAAAACCCATAAGAGCTGGCGTCCCACAGAGTAGCTGTCTTTCGACAATCCTATTCGCGGCTTATACAAATGACATCCCAACACTGGCAGGATACCTACGCGAATGGGAGGTCGACGAAGAGCTGGCGCTATATGCGGACGATAGCGCCTACTTCATTTCGTCCAGAAAAGCCGATCTCGCCGCCGCCAAGATGCAGCGCCTGCTGAACCTGCTGCCACCGTGGCTGGATAAGTAGAGGATGGCCGTAAACGTTGGCAAGATGACCGCTCTCCTCACCCGCCGGTACAGGAACTTCCCGCCCCCGTTGACGCTAAGAGGCCAGGAGATAGCATACATGAAGGCCGTGACCTAACATCGGTGACGGATAGACAGGTTGTTGCGCATGACCGCGCACGTTTAAATCCTCTTTCACAATGCCAGATATGCGCGGGCAATGCTCCGTCCAGTCCTGGCATCCAAGCTCTCAAAAAACACCAAGTTGAAGATCTACATACTGTTTATAAGACCGAAGATTACCTACGCTGCTCCGGCCTGGTATGCACTCCTGAGCGAATGGCAGAGGCAGCGTCTGCAGGCTCAGCAGAACCTATCACTACGGACCATCGTCAGTGCAGGTCACTACGTCCGGTATGACGTCATCGCGACCTATCTGAAGATGGAGAGCATCCAAAGATTCGTGGCTCGGTGGCGCGCGGCAGGTTAGACCGCGCCGACAACGGGCCAAATGAACACTTAAATAATTTGCACCATTACATGCTCGGCCCCCAGACGGGTGACCTTTACCAAGAGAACTTCTCTCTATAGAGATTAGAGAGTCGAGTAACAATCCTCAATGCCGCAGATAGGCCAACTTTGACATTTTATTGAAACCAACTTGCGGCGGTTGTGGAACCGAACCCCGGACCGCAGCATTAACTATAATGCCATAACGGCTCCTACGATGGATGACAGAGTTACATATGGGCAATGGGGTATGCCCCGAGGCCCGAAACCGGCTGTGTGCTAAATAGCATACACGCAGAAGACAACGTACGGTGGCAATTTGTTCGGGACCAGCTACTAGTACTCAGTTTTAACTCAAAAAAAAAAACAATAGGGAAGGGAAGTGATGGGGAAAGTAGTACATAAGTGAAATTTTCAATGTCGCATTTTTAAAGAGGGATTTATAAAGAATAATTAATGTTCCATTTAAGAAGACAAGTTTGCGTCGAACCCATTTCCCGAAATACAGTCCACTGATGGCTGACGTCAAGACCGCGACCATTTCATAGGGACCCGTAATCTTAGTCGTCTAACCTTTCGAGTGAAGAAGAGTGAAGAGAGTGCAGACGGGCTTTGAGTGGCACACCTATTCAGGGGTCACGCCCACCTCGTTGTTCCCGAACCCAACGTGGTGTGATATTAGGATCTGTGAATAGAAGGTCACTAATTGGTCGGTCTCTGCTGCAGGGCGGGTCATGAGCAACTGCTGTACCCTTTCAGTAACTATAAAAGACTCGTGAAAATGAACATCAGCTTCAGAAAGTCATTGCTAGGATGGGATTATCTCGTTATAGGAGGGATTTGACATGATGGCCATGCTTGGCAGGAATCGTAATGGCATATGCGACGCATCTTCAATGTTACTCCCAATCTCCGGTCTGAGTTTTGTAAGTGGGTAAACCACGCTGCAGCTATATTATGGTTGTAGCACTAATGGATCCGCTTCACCAGGGTAGGACCACGCTCTTACCGAATACCAGCGTAAAATAGCCGCTTAATGCTGCTGTGTTTTCTATGGTGAATGTAGAGAACCGGAGACTCTTCTTACTGGAAACGAGGTAAATTCCATCTAAACCCTGTGGGGTGGCAACGCATATGTCTTTAATCTTAATGAGGATAGATGTAGATGTCTATGGGCCACAGCATCCACTTACCATCAGGTGGACTGTGTGCTCTTTTGTTACCCTTATTTTAGAAAAAAAGAGTTTTTAGCCGACTTCAAAAAAGCAGGAGGTTCTATGTACGACTGTACGCATTATTTTATATTTTTTTGTTTTTTTTTTATTGGGGACAGTTTTTAGTTATTTTATTACATAGTTTATACTCCAGGGATGGATTCATATAAATTTGATGAAGAAATTTCAACCCTAAGAGTGGAAAAATAGGGAATGAAGATTTAATGTAACTATTAAGGCCACATTGAGATTGTGATATTCCTTATTCCATGCAAAAGGGAAAAAATAACTTTTGACAAAACGTAAAAGCCGACTTCATAGAACTAAGCGATTGATACTCTACAGGAGCGTGCATATTCTTCCGAAGAAAAACTCGAGATAAAAAATCGTGAAATGACGGAAATGCAAGTAATATTAGATAAGCTTTCCTTGGAAAACCGAACACAAGAACAGTGGGCACGTCATTTGAATGAAAAAATGGTGGGAGTACCAGAAAGCAAAAATGAAGATCTAACCTATGTACAGTGTTATATTATTTATTTTGTTTAATACTTTGGTGCTGAGAAGCGTCGTTCTTTCTTTTCTGCCGACTTCCAAAAAGGAGACGGTACTCAATTCGACTGTATGTTTTTTTATGTGTATTACATCATAACTTTTTACTGCGTGAACTGATTTCGATGATTCTTTTTTTATATGAAAGCTGGTACTTCTCGTGTGACCCCATATGAATTTGATCAAGGTCAGACTAGTAGTTATTGAGTTATTCTTAATAACTTATATTGAAGTTGGCTGTACAAAATTTTAAATTATTAATTATGTATAGATAACATAGGATAACCTGAAATAAGGCTTATGTTAGGATAATTCAATCTGATATAATTTTTTAAAGCTGTTGTTTCCTAAATAAATCAAATAAAAATAAGTAAAAGTATAAAATAATTTCACATTTCAGAATGTCACACAGTGCTTTAATTTTTTTTATACTATATCTTAGCACCAACTTCTGAGCGTAAAATTATTTTATTATTTTTAGTTAGTTGAAGCCGGCTTTTACTTTAAAACCAATAGAAAGGAGAACAGTAAAAAGTGGTAGAGCCAAGCGGCAGCTTTTGCTGTGCACGGATGGGCCGGCTCGAACCGGGGTGGTACCACGACCTCACAGAATACCAGCGTGAAGTAGAGGTTTACCTCTGCGTTTCGCTTGGTGAGTGTAGGTGGCCGGAGGCCCTTTTTACTGAAAATGAGGCATTCCATCTTAGTCCTCACGGGTGACAACGCATCTGCATTTTGATTTGTAATAGAGGATAGATGTAGATGTCTATGGGCTGCAGCAACCACTTACCATCAGGTGGACTGTGTGCTCGTTTGTCACCCTTATTCTATAAAAAAAAAGAACAAGGCGTCTCCATACGTTCTTCGGCCCAAGTGTTACCAAGATGAAAGTAGGACCATTTGAAAGCGTATATATATAAACAATTCATAGCTGAAAATTTTGCAAGATTTGGCAATCTAGGCGCTGAGTTATTGTAGAATAAGTAAAAGTGGGATTATCTATTACCTACACTGTAACAGGTGATTTTTTTACGGTTATTACACTGTAATAGGCTATTTTTCACTATATTTACTCAAAGATATAAAAGCAGGGCAAGTTTATATAGCGTCATCTATTGGAATTTATCAAAAAGGGTACTCTTAATTTTGCCCATCTCCAATATGTCGCCAATATGGTTGATATATTTCCGCCTAGGGCGTGCTTTGGCGAATCTAGCGTTCACTTCTGCAACATTAATTTCCTTTGACTCTTTCCTCATTAATTCTTTCTACATGCCCCAACCAGCGAAGCGTTCCTTTCTTAATCCAGGCCACAATATCATATTGCAAACCACATTTTTCTCTTATTTCATAATTTCTCACCCTGAAGATAAAAAGGCAAGAAATAAGTAAGTTGATAAGAGTCCAATGGAACGAAATGCTTGCACCTCTTAGAATTCAAGATGTAACTTTTTCGAGCGGTCGTCTAGCTTATATGAATGTACATGGACTATTCTTTGGCCGAGCGCCAGGCACAGACTCAGCGGAACATGTGAACTGTGCTATGGGCGTAGGGATGCGACGCGTGAGTGTCGATAGAAAAAGTTTATGTAAAAATCTGTCTAATTCTGGCCCGAATTTCCTAAGTCCTTTGGAAAGTTTTTATACGTGGTATAGCCACGCTGCAGCTCCATTATGTTTTTAGTATGAACAGGTCAACCCAATCGGGGTAGGACCACACTGGCACAGAATACTAGCGTAAAATAGCATCTTAATGTTACTACGTTTCCGTAGTAACATTAAGCCGTTAGAACCGGAGACGCTTTTTACTGGAAATGAGGCATTCCATCTTAGTCCTCACTGGTGACAACGCACTTGCATTTTGATTTGTAATCGAGGATAGATGTAGATATATATGGGCCGCAGCAACAGAATTCCAGTAGCAGTCGCCAAAGTACACCTTCAGGTCACTCTATCAATTTCGGAGGAAATAACTCTATTATATACAATATGTAACGTAATTAACGCACACCCTCAGACATCCCAATTAGTATATTATGTTATAATCATTATACATACACTGACTTTTTAATTAAACATGTTTATGCATTGATTATTTATTAAATTAGTTATACTAATTCCGGAACAATGTTGTGGTCACAGTATAAATCCACGAACGCACGCAGTCGCGTAGACTATAGGTTTTGAGGGTCTTTCTATCACAGTAGGTACCTATTCGCTCGCGTTCACGTTCGTCGCTCGTGTTTAAAAGATGTGAATCAAGATTACAATAATTTTAAGAATCAAATATTTAACTTACTGATAGCCTAAACTCTCATGCAACGTTGTATTTTAATACATTTTCAAAATGTCCACCACGGCTCTGTGGCGCAGTGGCTTAGCAATTGAGTTGCAGCGCTAAGGACCGCGGGTTCGAATCCCGCACGGAACAATATTTGTATGGCCTACAAATAATTGTTCTGGGTCTGGATGTTTGTCCTTGTAAAATTTTTGATTGTACACTGCCCCCACAATACAAGAGAAAATCCTAGTGTGGAGGTTACGTTTTAAAAAAAGAAAAAGAAAGAAAATAATTTAGAAAGCAATTCAGTGTCATTTTTCACTATTCTAAAATCGTTCACTCATAGAATTAATTTGTCTCACTAAAATAAACTAATGATTAAATACGTATTAATATTTAATACGTACGTAATCAGGTGATCAATGGCCCGGCCGCCGCGACCTTTATAACGTACTCCAAACTCTGCATTTGTAAAGACTTTAAAAAAATTGAAATAAGGTTCAATTTTCTTTATTTTGTATCAAATGACGGAATTTGTATTAATACAAATAAAAACTGCACTTTTAAGTCTTATTGCCTTGAGTTACGGTCCATTTCCGTGTGTATTAACTTTACAGGTTTAGTGTGGCTGTAAATTACGTAGTTTCAATTATTTTTGGATAAAAAAAATTACCTATATTAAAAATGATAGAAATCGATTCAGTAAACGATTCTGAACAAACTACTTTCTTCAAGTGCGTTAATTATGTTACATGTTGTATATACGTATTTAGTAAAATAAATTATTACAAGGCTGCTCATAACACCGAAAATTTCGAGATTTCTTAGCCGAAAAAAATTATTATAACTAAACAAAACAAAATTTAACTGCCACTTACATTCTATGGCTTCTCACATGATAGATGAAGATATTAAAAAAATAGATTGAGTTAAACGATTAATATTTTCAAAAGTTATCGTGTTTATCCCTCCATGCGGACTTTTTTTTTCAATTTATTAAACTTTGGACCACAAACAAGTTCACAATTATCAAGTTATCTAATGTAATTACTGCACATTTTTTTATTATTATGAACTCAGCAACGCTGGTCACTAACTTAAGTATTACAGTTTTTAAAGATAGATGAAGCTTGTTACATAGTATGCCTTGACATTGACAATATCTTGTTATTTTTAATTAAGAAACTTAGTATCGACTAACAAATATTGTAGAGTTATTGTAGGATATATGACACCACTGCTCATTAGTTTTTTTTTAAATAGACGAGTCATATATTCCACTATCTACTCAATGACTACTTGCTTAAGTTTTTCAGTGACAATCTTCTTATAATTATCACGTTCTGTGACATTGATATCGATAGCATTGAAATTCTCATTGTACGAGTGCATCATACGTAATAAAGAGGACCTTCGTCCCGCGTTTGTTCGGCATAAATTGGTTGAAAAAAGTTTATGAGAATGGGCCACGCGCTGATGTGCTCTGGTAGGTACCCTATAATTTATATTTTCAATTATATCCATACAGTCGTATCTATTGTGACACAGATCATAAAATAACATTGCCTCAAGAATTATACGCCTTGATTTAAGAGTAGTGAGATTATACTCCGCCATGAGTTCATTATACGGTATTTTTTTTCTGGCATATTTATAATGGATACATCTTAGAAATTTTTTCTGCACAAGTTCTAGTTTATCAATATATTTTTTATATAAAGGATTCCAAATAGCCACTGCATACTCTAAAGGACATCTTATTAAGGATCTATAAAGGTGTAAGTAAGTCAAGGGATTTTTAAACATATTACCAGATCGAATAACGAAACCATACATCTTATAAGCTTTGTTAATAATATTTTCAATATGTATGTCTAGATGTAATTTAGTGTCTAAAGTTACTCCAAGATCCCTGATTGTTACTTCTTGAGATAGGGGGGTACCACATAAATGATAAATGCAAGTGCTGGTTTTTTTCTTTTTTGTAAAAGTTATAGATTTACATTTATTAAGACTGAGTTCTAACTTATTTCTGTTACAGTACGATGTGAAAGGGTTTAAATCATCCTGTAATTCTAAATGGTCATTAGTGTTTTTGATAATTTTGTATACCTTTAAATCATCAGCATATAAAAGGAACCCACTTGAACGGAAGCACTCATTAATGTCATTTATAAATATTATAAATAAAAAAGGACCAATAATAGATCCTTGTGGCACGCCTGAAGTAATCGGTACACATTCAGATTCGTGACCCTTAATAACCACTTTTTGCATTCTGTTTGAGATGTAAGACTTAAACCACCGCCATAGATTACCTCTTATTCCATTATAGGCAATTTTTTCTAGTAGCATCTTGTGGTCCACCCGGTCAAATGCCTTGCGAAAATCTGTATAGACACAGTCAACTTGCTTACGTGCATCGAGAGCTTCAAATAGGAAGGTCGAGTAAGTAATTAAATTAGTCACAGTGGATCGATTCTTAACAAAGCCATGCTGTTGTGGCAATATAATGTTACGTAAAAGCGGATAAACGGCGTTATGTACTAATCGTTCAAAAATCTTCGCTAACGTAGGTAGTATGGAGATGGGTCTATAATTTTCAACTAATTTCTTAGACCCTCCTTTGTGTACGGGCACTATTCTAGCAGTTTTCCAGACTTTGGGAAAAATTCCACATCGCAAACATTTATTATACAAGAGACATACCGGTTCATCAATAACCTCAGCAGTAGCTTTTAGAAACAGAGCATGGACGTTGTCCACCCCGGCGCCCTTTGTTACATCTAACATCTTTAACTGGTTAGTGACTTCAAGTTTTGTGAGTTTGATATCGTTTATAAGGATATCAGGTGTTTTAATATCGTCAACAATGATATCTTGAATATCAAAGTCCTCAGTGACCATAGTTGGCTCAAAAACCGAATGAAAAAAGCTAGAGAATATTGAGCATACTTTGTTAGGACCTGTAGCCTCCCTATCCTTGAAGTTTACAGTACTCGGACTTGATAAATCTATAATGTAGATTTATCAATTCCGCATGGGATGCCACTAAAACCACTTTTTAATGTAAAAATAGCAATTAATCGATTTAAAAAAAAATTATAAGGTCATCAATCATTTACCTTTCTGACAATGTGCTTTTTATATCATTTGTTCATGTTCAATATGATTGTTAGATACGATGTCATCCGACAAAACGTTAGAACCTTGATTTTTAGGTGCTAGTAGAACTCCTCGACGAGGAGAACTAGGTGTCCCGAGTTAGGGTTCGTTTTGTTAGTTATGAATAGACCTTAGCCCCGGACTTGATGGAGTGAATTGAAGGTGTACATCGGTGACTGCTACTGGGACTCTTTGAGGAATAGAACTAAAATTTACATTTTTTTCAATTATGAATCGTGCAATTTTTGATTTTCCAAGCTTTTTTTTTAATTGACATTTAAAATAAAATTATCGGAAAATTGAAAGTATAGTAGTAATTATACGGTTTTTAGTGAAAACTTGTACGCAATTAAACTACTTTAAAAATTTATATATAATAATGTTATACGTAATTTTTTAATGCGCTTAAGACATGCACAATGAGGGTACCAGCGACTTTTTCTGTTACCAGGGCGGCGCCACTAGAAAGTGAAGTATAATATTTGACTGATTTCATATCTGGGAAGTTAATTTGTTCGGAAAATGTAAAGTTTATTGTTTCTTTGTCTACTATTAGCTATATTTTATATTAATAAGATTAAAAGTAAATAAAACAAACCATATATATTCATAAAAGTAGAAAAATTAAAATTAAAGTTAAAAATGTGCAAAAAATTAAAGACCAAACCACTGACGCATTGTGTTGTGTATTAATATAATACTCTAAAAACTGATAAACTTTTATTAAAAACCAACTTCTCAATTAAATTACATTGTGTAACAAAAAACTTTACCTCAGTATCAACTAGCGACATCTGTTGAGCAGCAAATTATTAGCCGTCATTGGATTTAACAATGGATTTTTTTATTTGTATTATCTATTTTTGTCACTTACTCACTCTTTTCAGAGGGGTTTTGGCGGAAACTTAACCGGCAGCGCATTGCTGCCTCTGTGTAATTGTCAAAATAATGGTTTGAAGTGAAATTTGATATGCAACTTTTTGCATACATGTTTAGTTTGGATGAAAATACTTATTTTTATCTACAATATTAAAAACTATAATAATAAATAAAACTAAACCTAGAAACTTAAATATCATGTAGTCCAACTCCCCACGGTATCGTGCCAAGAACGCTGGCTGCGTTTCCCCGCTGAATGGCTATAATTAGCCTTTGAGCAAGGAAAGAACCAGCCCTCTTATCACCAGCAGCAACGATCAGCCGCGGATTGAGTTCCTTTAGGAACTTCACCGCACGTGGACCCCACGGACCGATAGTCTCTACAGCAAATGGCACAAATATGTAGTCATCTCTCATATGTAACTATTGGTGGAAAAGGTGAAACAAGTGCTTCGATAGTGACGTCAATCACAAGATAAGGTAAGGTAAGGTAAGTTTGTCTGCTTAGGTGCCTTGAGAAACCATCGCCAACTGTCGGGTGGCTCAAGTTGCCGTCAAAATCTCCCAAAAACTATGCAATGTGACGCATCAACATATTGTGAAGAGTATAAAGGATTATTATCACTTAATACTGAGATAAATGAAGATATGGCGTAAAGAACAAGCATCCAAGCCAAAAAATCTTAAATGAAAAAAAATATTTTCAGACAATGTAACCTTGGTATCTATGTCCGTAGTTGCTACAAATCTACGCATCGAAAATTTAGAATAAGTGTAAATTAAACGATAAAATCTTAAGTATAAGTTTAATACCTATTTGTATTTTTTTTATAGGATAGGGTGACAAACGAGCACACAGTCCACCTGATGGTAAGTGGTTGCTGTGATCCAGAGACATCTACATTTATCCTCAATAAAGAATCAAAATGCAGATGCGACGTCACCCGTGAGGACTATGTAAGATGAAATATTATGTGATATGTTATGTAACTTTCCAGTAAAAAGTATACCCGATTTTCTACACTCACCATACGAAACACAGTAGTTTCAAGCTGCCATTTTACGCTGATATTCTGTGAGAGCGTGGTCCTTCCCCGGTCGAGCCGACTCAGTCGTGCTACAACTATACTAATATAGCTGCGGCATGGCTCTACCACGTAGAATAATTTGTGTCTATCAATCTTTATTATTCAATTAATTAAAAAGTTTTCATTGAAATTAAGCATTTGACTTCGGATTTAGGGCTGAAACTTTTTTAATTAAAGGGTTTCGTAATATCGTTTTAAATTTGAATTTTCGAATATGGAATCTTAGAAAACAAATAGCCATTTATCATCTGCCAGCGTACAAGGGAACTAACCGAGCCGAACGAAACAACACCTGTGCCTCCATGGCCACAATGCCGAGCAATAATCAATCATGCAACATAAGGGCCGAATGGTAAGAAAGAAATAATATTGTGGAATCATTCTCGAGTGTACGACCACTAAAACATCGATTAGAAAATTAAAGATGTTATGTATTTGTTTCAGATACGTGATACGTGTTAATGTAAATAAAAATACTTCTTAATATTTTATTTTATTTGTAAAGAGACAGATTTCGCATTTTTAAAAGACCTTAAAACAAACAATGGAATTCCTCAAGAGACAACAATATTAGGTGTGAAATTAAAAGATAAACACAGATAAATATAGATGAACAATTTCGAGATATTATCAAAAGTAATGTAGACACAAAACTGCGTCAGTCAAGTAAGGAAAAGAAAAGAGCTACACATCAGATACACGAGCCATATTAAGCTACTCTCAATGACCCCACAACATAATAACTAACACTCGCCCATGAAGGGTTCCGTAGCAGCAAGTAACATAATCTACGATTTATGATGTATTAAAAAAAAACTACTTACTAGATCTCGTCCAAACCAATTTTCGGTGGAAGTTTACATGGTAATGTACATCATATATTTTTTTAGTCTTATCGTTCTCTTATTTTAGAAGTTACAGGGGGGGGGGGGGGGACGACACACATTTTACTACTTTGGAAGTGTCTCTTGCGCAAACTATATAGTTTAGAAAAAAATGGTATAAGAAACCTCAATATCATTTTTGAAGACCTATCCATAGATACTCGACACGTATAGGTTTGATGAAAAAAAATTGTTTGAGTTTCAGTTCTAAGTATGGGGAACCCTCAAAATTTATTGTTCTTTTTCTATTTTTGTGTGAAAATCTTAATGCGGTTTACAGAATACATCTACTTACCAAGTTTCAACAGCATAGTTCTTGTAGTTTCGGAAAAAAAGTGGCTGTGACATACGGACGGACAGACAGACATACAGACATGATGAATCCATAAGGGTTCCGTTTTTTGCCATTTGGCTACGGAACCTTAAAAACTGTTAGATCAACAATGGCCTTCTTGTATACCTATTTTCATGAGTAATAAATTTTTTGAGTTATTATTCTGAAAAGTGTCATTTTTGTCACTCACTGATTCGCTAACTTACCGACTCATCAACTTACTCACTTATCAAAAACCTAGACCACTTTTAGGTCATTTGAAAATTTTAAATTTGGCATCAAGGTAAGTCATTGGGCGTAGAAGAAGGATTTTTATCAAGGAATCTGTTAACGAATTATCAATATTTGTTGTCGACAAAGTTATTGAAGCGGTTAGTTTCAAGTACTGTACTTGAAGTTAACCGCACCAGTAACTAATAGTTTAAATTAAAGAAAAAGAAAATGGTAAGGCGTAAACGCAAGAAAAAACGTTGAAGATCATGTATTTATTTACATTAAATAACGCAACTTAAACTAAATTCAAAAAAGGGGAAATGGAGCTAATGACGTTCGGTGTTGTCAACTGCAGATAAAAGAGTTAGAAAGGTTACCAAGGTCCATAGCAATTCTTTTTATCATAATTATAGGAGCAGCTGAAAACATATTTTATAATATACTCGTAATATCCAAACCAAATTTCAGTGCAGGGCATGATTATAATGCGCAATTGTATGCGCAAGCACTATAATAATCCGATGGGACGGTAATGTGACACTAATAAACTGTGCTAATGTGACAGGGAGATCAGACTTAAGAGCTACGGCTTTATGTGTTTTCCAAGACGGAGATAAAACACCGCCAACTTCCTAATAACTCCGAAAAACCAATAACTGAATTACGTCTGACATGGGATTCGAACCCAGGATCTCATACTTAGCAACTGCGTTTACGATCACTAGATCAACGAGGCAGTCATTACTATCAATCATATTTTATAATAATAGACTAACAAGTGAGCTAATAGTTCATCTAATGCCAAGTAGCTATTACAATATTAAAATTATATTTACGCGTGAACTAAGAAGGGCTTTCTCGTCAATATCCTTCACATATACATCGGCAGCTTAGGGAGATAGAGGAGAGCCTATCGGCCACACCATCTACTTATTTGTAGAACTCATCCTCCCATAATAAATAAATTTGATAGATCACAAATCCTCTGGAAGGAACATCGATTCCTAATAAGGATGATTCGCGAGACTACTGAAATAAAAAAAATATATTATTATCTAATTTCAATAGAGGAGGTGGCTGGTGCTGCCATCTGCCTGTGATCCCATAATTAATAAAATTAAATCCAAGCCCAAGCATAATACTGCAGGACTTTAAGATAATGTATGCTCATTCTGCGTATATAGAACCAAAGATTAATATTTAAAAGTTGAGGGTAGCCTTCGCTACCTTAAGCCTTCATAGTTAATATGATATCAAGATGTCAAATACCTTGACCATGGGTGCTGTAAGGCCTGAAACGTAGTAAATTAAAAAGTTAAAAATTAAATGCGATAAAAATCTGTAAAATTAGTTCATTTAAAAAATCTATTCATAAATTTCAATATGCATTTCTAACAATTTCTTTTGACTTTACTGATTTACATGTTACAAAAACTGTCTATCGCTGCTTTTGGTAAAGGAACAAACAGCGATTCTCCTGGCCCGACAAGCATGAGAACGAGATCGAGAAGAAAAAGAGGCCGCAAGTCATCGTCCGGGGAAATGCCACAATACGATGACCCAGATACATCGGCCTCGTGTCCCTCGTTGTCACTCGTAAACGAGAACAACCCAGTGCTGCTTTGAAAACGTCCAACTTTTGAATATATTTCGCCGCGTCATCCGAAGCTTCGGAAGTACTTTTCGAATTATTGGCTCGTGGATTTTTCGCCGGTCTATTTTTGTTGGTGGCTCTAAACTGTGTTGATAAATTATTTTCATATTATATTTATCATTTTTTTTCAATAAGAATTTTAACCTTTATTTACATAATACATAATTCATTTAAAAAAGTGAAATTCGGAAACGGAAGAAAGTGCCTGTCAGTGAATTTCGAATCACCTCTCACAGGAGTAGGCCTACCATTATAATTTACACTGTACATTATACACTGATAATAACCCCTGGGGAATGAGGAGATCGCTACTATGCTGTTCCTATACGTTTTCATAACAATTGTATAAAATATAATATTGTAAATTGTGCTTTTAAAAAAAAGTCCCGCTGTGTTTCTTGCTGGTTCTTCCCAGGACAGAGGTTTTTTGCGAACCAGAGGTAAAAGTAAAAAATGACATTCAATAAGTATTATGTAATAATCTATATTGAATAAAAATATTCTATTCTATTCTAATCCTTATTTCTAAACTTAATTTTAGTGTGACAAATAAAAATAATTTTTTTTCGAATAAAATTGCTTAGCTATAGCGTCATCTATTTCATTCCATAGGTAAAGTCATTTTATCGAACAAAAACTGATTCGACTTTCAAGATGGTACGTAAAATAGATGCTACATGGCCTGAAGTTATGAAATCGTGGATTGATAGAACGGATTGGTAATACCATAATTTTATTCAAAATGATTAATTTTATTTATTTTGTTAACTTTTTATAATGTTTATTTTTAAATTAGTATTATGTATTGTAATCTATATTGAATAAAAATGATTCTATTCTATTCTATTCTATTTATTGGGTATATAGTTTATAGCAATATATTTATATTGCTACAAACTATAGCTCTGAACCACCTGCATCCCTCGATTACCTGCATGCCTTATCAAGTTGGGAGCGCCAACTTGATAAGGCACGCAGGGAATCGAGGAATTTATTTAATGATTCATCTAAGAGGTTACTTCAGAACCTTTCTTCCCCATCGGTTGTCAGTTCTTCGAGCTTAGGTTGTACCCATTGTCACTTGAGCTTACTGACCCGCTAGGCTATGCAAGAAAGAGCTATTTATTTGATACACATATTTTAAACAAAGAAACTTACAAAAACAAGGGGAAAATATGCACGTAACAATCTTAGACTGCTTACGCATTAAGAAATAAGAGGTATTACATATGTGCATTCATAATTAATAATATAACAAAAAAAAAACTCAGGTAATGCAGCGCTGATTTTTAGTGGGAGCTTTATGACTATGTGAATTACTATTGTTCTTTTCCGGCTGATTCGTTACAGATTTTATCTTACAGAGATATACAATTGTAGAATCGCCCACATCACTTTAGATTGTACTCTTTTAGTATTCTGAATATCCTGTCGAAGATGCTATGGGTATGGTCTATGGTACTAAATCGATTTCAAAAACAGGATTACGTGCGTGACATTTTCGTTATGACTCTTGAAAATAGCACGTAGGCAGCGACGTTTAAAAGAAATCGGTCACACTACCGTGAAGGGCGGAATGAAATAGTACAGTTTCTAAAGTAATTTAAATATCAGTTTATTACCTTATACTCCCCCTATGCTTTACTGAAAAGCTATTCTAATCTCGATTAGATTGACGTCCCGGATATCATCGGAATAGTGCTGGATGAGACTTGGCTTGGCTCACTTGAATGGGGTGTTACAGATTTTCGTGTATAATATTTGTCTTTTTTTAGGATGTGGGGAAATATTTTCGCCTTTTATTATGCCTATTTATTTCGCCTATTTATTACGCCCGGTCACCCTCGCGGGTGAGTGAGCATTTATGCTGAATTTCTACCAGTATTTTGTCGGTAGCCCCGATCACAAGAAACACATTCGTACACTTTTGAAACAAGTATATGTGTATGCATGGCGTGTAAATATCAATTTCAGGTCCGAATGTGCATCTTTTGCAAATATCGTAGTACTGTATTATATGACACAGTAGACGTAGTGCACGGGTAACATTTACATATAATCGTTACCGTTACAGCCTATTAAAGTCCACTGCTGAACATAGGCCATGTAATTTCATCAAATATCCCCATATTTGCCAAAGTTGCCACGCTTGGCAAGTGAGTTGCCAACTGCATTTAGCGTTTATTTAAATAATTTTTGTATCTCTCTTACAAAGCAATAAGGACCGTGGCCGAGTTCACTTGACTACTCTAGCGCCATCTATTATCTATCTACGGAAGCGGTTGCGATGTATATCGATATGAAAATTTGACGCGCTAAATACATCGTTCTTTATTTAATACATTTCCATAGATGTCGCTACATGGTACGGCTAAGTAAGATTGACGAAGTCATTGGGCTCTAGTCTTTAACATTTTTATAAAGGTAATTTATAAGAAAGGTTCTCGAGTGGTAGCCTCGTATAGGAAAGCAAAGTTTAGGACGCACCCCAACTGTATGAAGTGATGATCAGGTGGTTCAGGACCGTGCTTTATTACATTACTTGGGGAAGGTCCATGTACAGCAGTGGAATTAAGGAAGACTGCGATGATGATCTTTAATTTGAAAATGTACTAGATGTTAATGCTCCTTTGCTGACTAGTTCGCCAGGGTTCGTACTACCTCTTGCCTATCTCCATGCAGCTGTGATCCTGTTTCAAGCTTAATTTCGCTGTATTTTGAAGTAAATGGACTGATACGACTTAGGGACCTTCAAGAAAAGAGCCTACTCCTTTTTAAAAGGCCGGCAACGCATCTGTAATTCCCTCCCTGGTGTTTCAGTTGATCATGGGCGGCGGTAGTCACTTACCATCAGGTGAGCCGCATGCTCGTGTGCCCCCTCTCCTATAAAAAAAGACTTTGGGGGGTTACTCGTACTTTAGACCTAGTCAGTTTGAATAGCCTATCATGTAGAGGATGTCATGGGGTCATGGTTGAATAGGGGCAAAAATTCTCATTACAATCCTAGTGGGTCAAAATAGTCAAAAACCAAAAAATTAAGAATTCTTATTTCGACTATAACTCCGTCTCCTTCGGAGGTTCTTACACAGTCTTTATTTCCCGCATCCCGCTTGTTATAAGCTATGAAGAATCAGGTAGTTTGTTGTCAAAATAACAAAATTTGGGCGCGATAGGTGGTGCTGTAGTTAGGTTATGAATTGAGTGTTATGAATTGAGAATTATTTTATTTATACTGTAAAAAGTGCGGATTAAAATCAAAGGACTAATTGCTTATCATGCCATTTATCGAAGAAAGCAGAACAACGACTGCTATTTTATTTTTGTACACACTGCACCACGCATTTTTTGAAGTGAAAACTTCTTTAAAAAATGTTAATCTCGCGTCAGGTCACGTGTCCTGATCGAAAATTCGTAAGACGGACGGAGAGTAGACAGCCGGCGCGGTGTAGGAGAGGAAGTACGTTAGGTTTAATTAATTTTCATTTATTAATTAATATAATTTTATTATTAAGATTAGGTTTCGATCGAGTCTACTGTACTGCTTGACGAAATTATTAATATAGATACATATGTACTTACACATTATAGATGTAATATTTGTAATATGTTTATACTTTATATCATTAACCTATATTTTCATAACATCACAATAAGCACATGTGCGGTGTAGGTTTACTAAACAAATAATTTCGAATGAAAATAAATGAAATAAGATAATAATTAATAATCTCCGCCATTCCAAAATATCAAAAATGCACAACGTTAATATTCAAGTTTTCACTTCTGCCGGCACTCCCGGAGTGCAATCCGTAGTTTTTTTTATAGGATTGGGTGTCAAACCAGCACATAGTCCACCTGATACCATCAGTGGTTGCTGTTACCCATAGACACCTATATCTATCCTCAATAAGGAATCAAAATGCAGATGCGTTGTCACCGGTGAGGAATAAGATGGAATGTCCCGTTTACAGTAAAAAGGGTCTCCGGTTCTCTTCACTTACCATACAAAACACAGCTGCTATTTTACGGTAGTATTCTGTGAGCGCGTGGT
Source organism: Parnassius glacialis (assembly GCA_033319125.1). NCBI lineage: Eukaryota > Metazoa > Arthropoda > Insecta > Lepidoptera > Papilionidae > Parnassius > Parnassius glacialis. Next base: position 26,045,902 of record JAVANC010000029.1, on the reverse strand, counting down.
CCTTCTCCGGTCGAGCCGACCCATTCGTGCTAGAACTATACTACTAATAGCTGCAGCATGACTCTACCACGTATAAATTTGAATGAAACGTTTAAATTTGAAGTGCTATTACTTACCTATCAAATTATTCTTTCCACATACTTGTTGTTCCACGTCTTTGGTGATTGTAAGTGTCGTTAAAAGGCGAAAATGGAAAATGCTAGAAAGCCCTCTTATAGATGACGGTATAATCATCTCAACATCTATCACTATGTCTTACATGGCTAATACTTATATTTCTTGACGTGTCCGTGGCGCAGTGACTTAGAAATTAGTTCCGGCGCTGGGAGCCGCGGTTCCGGATTCCGCACGGAACAAGAATTTGTATCATCATCATCATCATTATTATAGCCCTTCATAAGTCCACTGCTGAACTTTGGCCTCCCCCAAGGAACGCCCAAAGCACGGTCCCGAGCAACCTATATCCATTGACTTCCTGCATGTCTTACCAGGTCGTCAATTTATCTAATTGGGGGACGCCTTACACTTCGTCCGCCGGTTGTCGGTTCTTCGAGCTATTTAGCCAGCCCATTGCCACTTCAGCAAACTAATTCTTTACGACATATCTTCTCGTCAGACATACCTCAAAATCTCACAACTAGATTGTACTACCAGTGCGTGTTGCCAGTGATAACCTATAGATCTGAGACGTGGTCTTTCACTCCTGGCCGTAAGAGGAAGCTCAGATTATTTGTATGGCCTACAAGTAATAGTTCCACGAATGCATGTTTGTCTTTGTGCACTTTTCATATTATGTTTAAAACTACCTCCACGATACGTAACGTTTTTAAAAGAAATCTATCGGAGACACACATCCAACAGCGGACTGTTTACAGGGTTAGATGATAACAGAGACAGAAGAGAAGGTAACACTATGGATTACTATCAATAAAAAATATTCTAAAATTATGATTTATTAATCTTCAACTTAAATGCTAATTAATTTAAAACAGTTTAAATAATTATATACAAAGTACGATGGAAGTTCGCACAAAATAACACTATGAAGGATAATACTTATTACTAGATAAAAATATTTTAAAGGGTTCCCCAAAAGCAATGTCTAAATCTTACACAAGATTATTTTGAAACCGAATAAACGACAACGATTTTATTCGTTGCATTTACGGATAGAGCTTGTGCTATCTTTAAACATGCCTCAGACAATTACACAATGAAATCGAGACGTAACAATAACAACAAAGCTAACTTAAGTACAACTTTAGTCCAATTTGTCTTACGCAACATTTCAAACGAATTTGTATCCCTTAACAATAAAACAAAGTATTCACTTGAAAGATAAATACTTGTTGATTCTGCTAATGAAGCTATCGGATAATAGAGGTTTGGACCCTACTCTGTCTCTCAAACTAGCGATAGTCGAAACTAGGTAGTTTCTAGGAGTAGAAGCCACAAAACTATTAAAGTCTGTAGAGACCGATGGCGTGTTAGGACTAGTAAATCGATTTCGATCACCAATTTGTACAAAGTTCTCTGTTGTTGTTTCCACTTTAGGATAATTATAATTGAACGTTGGTTGTACATTAGGCAAGGCTTTCGTTAAAACATCACTTAGTTTTAGGTAATTAGGTTTTAGTGTTGATGTTAGGTAATCCGGGTCAAAATTTGTTTGGAAGTCTAAATTACTGAGCGTATCAGTTTTTTTCTCTTGGAGTAAACCTGCGAATTTACTTTGATGGGGATCATAATTTTTAGTTCCATATTCTGAAGAATAATCGTTATAATATTCTTTAGATAAGTCTTGATATAATTCTATTTTTGTTGGTGAATTATAATTAGAATAGAATTTGTTGTTTCCGCTGCTATATTTTGCTGCATTATTAGTAAACTGGTTGGAGTTTTTGTTATAATCTTTGCGGTTGTTTGCATTTTGGTGTTGGTTCTGAGTACTGTATTCAACGTTGTTTCCAGTACTGTCCACGTCGTATTTCACATCAGCTTTATATCCGTTCTCATCAGCAGTGTACGAAACTATCTGCAAACGACCATCGGGTAATCGAACTCGGTACTCTCCGTTTGTGGCGGAACCGCTGCTGCGTTGGGAGTGGGAGAAATCGTCGCCGGTCTTTTCGTCCTTCACTATGTAGGAGAACGCGTAGCTCTTATCCTGAAAAGTGATATAATGAGGGCTAGTAATTCTCTGCTCACCAGATGTCGCTAGTTAGTTAGACACTGAGGTAAAGTTTTATGTTACACAATGTCATTTAATAGAGAAATTAGTTTTTAATGAAAGTTTATCAGTCTCTAGAGTATTATATTAATACACAAAACAATGCCACAGTGGTATGCTCTTAAATTTTTAGCGCATTTTTAATATTATTTTTTAAATTTTTCTACTTTTATGAATATCTATGGTTTAGTTTATTTATTTTTAATCTTAATAATATACAATATATCTAATATCACCAACAAAAAGAAACCTTTACATTTTCCGAACAAATTAACCTTATTTTTAAGTGGCGCCGCTCTGGTGGCAGAAAAGTCGTGGATTATCATTAATATTAATATTATCATCATTACTATCATTATAGACCTTCACTAGTCTAGTGCTGGTCATAGGCCTCCCTAAAGAATGCCACAAAACAGGTGAGCCGCATGAATGAAAAACGTTGCAGCTATATTATGGTTTTGGCAAGAATGGGTTGGCTCGATTGGCGTCCACGCTCTCACAAAATACCAGCGTAAAATAGCAGTAAAATTTTGCTATTTCGTATGGTGAGTGCAGAGAATCAGAGACATTTTTACTTGAAACGAGGCACTCCATCTTAGTTTGCCGGAGTGACAGCACAGCTGCTTGAAAATAATGATTCTTAATCGAGGATGACTGAAAATGTCTATGTGTCATAGCATCAATTTACCATCAGATGGACTGTGTGCACGTTTGTAACCCTTATTCTATACAGAAAATGTTAATTAATTATACTTTACCATAAGTAAGGAAAACATATAATAAAGTATTTTGAAGGTGTACTTGCCTCGGCGTTTTGCGAGTTATTCCCTTCATCCGATAAATTGTTGGAATCGTACTGATTTATTTGTTGCTTTGACTGTAAAAATAAGAGTTTAGATTTATTACTGAAGCGAAGAGAAATCTAAAGATGACTTTTGATATTTTTCTAAATTATTTAAAAAATACGCAATATTAATATAGGTATATTGTGTAATTTTTGGTATAGGTGGTTCACAATGTGATAATAAGACTCTAATGTCGGGAATATATCTAAGTTTAGATAAATAGAAAAATTGGTAGAGATTTATTTGAAACAAATAAATAGTTAATTAAAATTACTCGTTTGTACTTTGCGTCTTCAAACATTTATATAATTATTTAATTTTTTATAGGATACGGAGACAAACGAGCACACAGTCCACCTGATGATTGGTTGCTGTAACCCATAGAAATAGATGTATATGGGTCACAGCAATATATATATATATATATATATATATATATATATATATATATATATAAACGAGGATAAATGTAGACATTTATCCTCGTTTGCGGATCAAAATGCAAATGCATTGTCACCCATGAGGACTAAGATGGAAAGCTTCTATTCCATTAAAAAGGGTCTCCGGTTCTTTACACTCACTATACCAAACAAAGCAGTGTTAAGCTGCTATTTTACGCTGGTATTCTGTGAGAGCGTGGCCCTTCTCCGTTCGATCCGACCCATTCGTGCTACAACTATACTATTAATATAGCTGCAGCATGGCTCTACCACGTAAAAAATTATAATTATTTATGAGGTTTTATTTATCATTATAAAATATCGTTCAATAAATTGTTTTTTCAAATTCTTATAAATAGCTAGGTATTAGAAAATAGCGCATTGCTGCCGCAAATGAAATAGTTGTGGAAATATCTTGCTATATTTAGAGGAGTTAAATTGTTTGATTAGGAATGATAATACACTCAACGGAGACTAACCATCTGCGCAGGACAGCATTATAGTGCACTCTCTATTCCCTCACTCTCAGCGTCCGATTGGACGGTAATACGACACGAGAGAGAGAGAGAGAGGGAGATTAGGCGTAAGACCAACGGCTTTACGTGCTTTCAAAACGGGGGTAAAATCCGCCAACTTCCTGAATCCAAGCTGAATCTGAGAATTTCTTGACAGAGAAAACTCAGTGGTTTTGCCTTACTTGACTATCGTAGACAGGATGAATTTGCTGAGTTGTCAACGCATTTTGTTGTGCGTGTTGTGAGATCGCGTTGTAAATCGGTGGTAACGTAGCTTGTTCCTATAAATGACATCTATCTGTAACATAATCTGCTGAAACACACATTATGCATAGATTTACTATTAAAGCCTATTAAAAGCTCATAGATTGTAAAAGCAATTTTTTAACGTATCAAGTGTTCCGGTAACCGATTTCACTACTAAACAACACGTAGAGTTTACAACAAAATTCAGATTGCGGCATTGAACCCAAGACTTCTAGGTTTCAAGATCCGCAGTCCGAGCTCTATACCAATGAGCTATTGTTGCTTCAAATAACTGTTAAACAGTAATAAATTTACTTCGACAGACTCTATTTTAAACGTTAATTATTGTTGATTTGTTCTGAAGCTTCAGAGCTTACAGTTATTGATGACCTCTTCGGACCCAGATCAAAATACAGGCCACTAAGACTTTCAGTTGTATTTTATTACAGGCATAAGATTATCATTCCGTGTTGTCTGTGCGGAATATTGTTTTAAGTTTTTAAATATTTACATTTTTTTAACTGTAAACGAGGTGTAGCAGGTGGAAGGAAAAGGGGAGATCTCCCGCCGGGCAAGGTGTTAAGCCCGAGGAGCGGCCAACGCTCCAAGTGGTAGTTCGGAGCTATTCTATATATACTATTTTAATTTCCGAACTTTGTTAGCGCGATTTAGGCTTCGATGTGTTTTCGCTTGTGGCGCGACGACATCGCCGCCACATCACCCCCCCTGCTCATACCGGAGGTCGATAGTGCAGTCCCATTGCCGGTGCGTCCTGGGGAATGCATACTGTGTGCGTAAGGGCAAGTGACGCCGGTGCGAACGATATGCCGGTGTGTAATGCGTGCCGTACTACGCACTTGCAAGTGATGCTGGTGAGAACAATGAGCCGGAGCAAGTGCCAGGGATTGCCTTGTAGTCTGCGGTGAGTCGAGAAGAAGGCAAGTAATATGCGAGAGTGCCGTGAAGCAGAGGCAAGCAGTAAGACTCAGAGCCATGCCGATCACTGTAGCGCAGAGAGTAGCTTGAAGGAACATGAAGCATTATTATTCCAGTGCTGCGATGAACCTTTGTAAAGCTGGATGGCTTGCAGAGTGTAAAGACTGCAGACAATATCTGCTCGGGAGCGAATGAATGGGGTACTTGAGGACGATTGAGTTGTAGTTTTCTGAAGGTTGTTGGTTGCGTGTTCATATCACGTCGGGTAGTCACCAATATGGTAGTGGAAGAAAAAGGGGAGATCTCCCGCCGGGAAAGGCGTTCTGCCCGGGGAGCGGCCAACGCTCCGATTGGTAGTTCGGAGCTGTTCTATATATACTGTTTTAATTTCGAAACGTTGTTAGCGCAATTTAGGCTTCGATGTGTTTTCGCTTGTGGCGCGACGACAGCGTCGTCACACGAGGCATCTGCTTTTTGATGTCTATGGGCCGCAGCATCCACTTACCATCAGGTGAACTGTGTGCTCGTTTGTCACCCTTATTCTATAAAAAAATGGCGGCGTAAGAGAATACACTATGAAGTAGTTTCACTCTATCGTCTCTCAAAAGGACTACAGAGAGTAACACTTCTCCATACTACACACTACTCTAAACTAAGCCAGCCTAACGATAACCAACTACGGTTGCCAACCTGCATGCCCAACGTAACAACTATGACAACTATTTCCTAATGAGCCTTTTTTATCGTGGGGAAATATTCGTGGATAACTTCTGCTGCAAGGGCAACGACAACGTTATGCCGGACTTCTATTGGCTAAAACTTCACGCTGGTCACCATTAGCGTATACAAGGGGTCCCGAGATCTCCACCCGGAACGCAACCGGGGCTCCTTCATCGCTTTGCTTGACTATTAGCACGTTCCGAGGGTAGCTCCTATTAGCCCCTGCACTCTCGCAGTGCTATCACGATGCCAGGCCCAATGATAATGATGGGCCTATAAAGAGGCACTATGTTTATAATAATAGGCTTAATGATAATGGAATCTGATTAAACGGCGGGGACAATTCTGAACATGTTCACAGACCGCATATCCTGGCACCGCAAGATGTAATTTATAAACTACATCACAAATTACTAGCAAAGTAATGGATGAATGATGTGAATCGATGAAACACACAGACAAAGTAACAAAATTTCTGTATATATCTGCCACAATTAAGCAAATGAATACCTTGTTAATTGCTATTAATGTAATTTGCATAAATTTGCTTACTTTCAAATTAGTGGCTTCTGTTTCGGCCCAAACTTAAATTGAAGTACAACAATTAACTTTTCTCTAAGGATGAGGCTTTAGCGGGGAATTTGGCGTGTATGACAAATACACACACACAAACACACACACACGTTTTTGCAGTGTCCTGGGTGCTATACTGGAAGTCAATGAATGGAAGTGGTTCAAGACCGAACGACACAATGTTCCTTGGGAAAGATCTATATGTTCAGCAGTGGACTTGTGAAGAGCTGCAATGATGATGAGTGATAAATGCTCTGCTGCATGCTCTCCCCAGAGTAAGGTCTGAGAGGGATCATTGGGGAAGCACTTAGGGTTTGGCCTTAGTATAGTCGCTTGAGGTCATGCTCGCTTAAGGTCTTGTGGTGGTGTTCTCCTGTTCTCTTTTATATTTTTATAGAATAAGGGTGCAAAACGAGCACACGGTCTATCTGATAGTGAGTGGATACTGTGGCCTATAGACGTCTACTTTTATCCTCAATTAAGAACCAAATGCAAATGCGTTGTCACCCCCTGAGAACTAAGATGGAATGCCTCTTTCGGTGTATCCCGGCTTGAAGTCATTGGAGAGGTACGAGTACTAAGAGCTAGACCTCATTATAGTGGCTAGAGGTCATGCTCCCAATAGGCATGCCAGTGACTGCATCAAGTTACGGGTCGTCCACTTCCCTTTATCTATTTATGCTTTGTTGCTATCACCTTAAATGAAAGGGTTACAAAAGGCGGATTTAATGCCTTTTGGCATTCTCTCCAAGTCCACCGCTCGCGTAGTGATATAAAAATATATTAGCAATAAATTTATATAAAACTATTTTTTACGGATTTTATCGCGTATGTAAACTGATTTTATATTCTCGACATTATTAATTTATAAAATTAGTGTCTATACGTGATACAATCCGTAAAAACTAGTCAACAAATAATACAAATAGTAGCAACTATGGCAAAATGCCCCTATGAGGCAATTAATGATTCGACTGAGTGAATTTTATAGACTGTAATGGATGGGTGGAATAAATATATTTCTTAATGATTTCTAATATTTACGCAAAGACTACACATTATGAGACGATTTTTATGGATTTTATCGCGTTTAATTTTACTTATTTTTAATTTTAGATATTTCAGGCGCTTTGCAGCACCGATAGTCACGGGGGGAATGAGATGTTTGACGTCCCGATATCAATGTTAACCTGGAGTACCTTGTAGTGTTATGCTACTTACATATCATTTTACACTATTTTTCCATTCTGTCTTGATTTTCTGCATTCATATTTTGCATAACTTTTCACGCTATCAGTTATGCTACTTACATATCATTTTACACTATTTTTCCATTCTGTTTTTGATTTTCTGCATTTATATTTTGCATCACCTTTATTTCCATAGGATCCTGTAACGTTTTTACACAATAACAAATCATTTTCACTTGTCAACCATTATTTATATGGTTGTTATGGTAACTTTTATTCAAATTCGTCACTGGTTTGATGTTCTTAGTTCGATATTTTTACATAAATACTCTTTCGCTCTAGGTCATTTACAATAAATTTCCTTTTAATTTAAATAATTTCTCGTTCTCTCTAAAAAGGTATAAAAGCCGAACAATCGGAGAATACAGGGAGTCTCGCTTCAGTTTTCAAACGTGAAGCATCTACTAAAGGCCTTATCCCGCGGCCGCCTTGCCCCGGGATCCTGCAAGCCTCCATCTACATTCGAAGTCGTCAGCCCATCCTGCAGGCCCGGGATCCTGCAGGCCAGGCGCTGCTAACGTTGAGAAGATCCTCAGCTCTGTGGGTATTGAGGCACTGAATCCGAGATACTGAAGATGGTCATCTTGGAACTCAATGGCAAGAGTGAAGAACTGATCGCGCAGGGTCGTGAGAAGTTGTCGACCATGCCCGTCGGTGGAGCAGCGCCCGTGGCCGCGGTCGCCGCTGCTGCAGCGCCGTCAGCTGAGAAGAAGAAGGAAGAGAGAGTCCAAGAAGGAAGAATCTGAGTCTGACGATGAAGTTATGGGCTTCGGTCTCTTCGACTAAAGCTTGCTTAAATTGATTTTTTTTCTCTTTTCTTCACCTTTACTGCACCTTGTCCATTCCCTTTTGATTTAATTGCTTTCTCTTTCGTTCTTAACTCATTATTCATCATTAATTTTTTTATAAAATTGTTTTTGAAAGCTGAAACGAGACGTATCATAATTTTCTAAACATTTTTTAACTGTTAATTTGTATATATGTATAAATATCACCATTTTCACCTTATTATTTTTATTTCTTTTAATTTGTTTGTTTGTTTGGTGTTCCAGTGTTCTTCAACGTCATAGCGACTAATGCTTGCTTAAGATTAAGTTCTTTATCTTTATCTTCACTTGGGGGCGACTGACTACTCCCTTAATTTTTCTCTCCACGCAGGAGCGGATGACAACTCCTTAAATAAGCCTGAATGTCCTTTCGAAAACACACTTCTAGAGTGGTGTTTCTTCGACTAATTTTTTTTTCCACGCAGGAGCGGATGACTACTCCTTAAATAAGCCTTAATGTCGTTTCGAAAACACACTTTTAGAGTGGTAGTCATTGAATGTGAACTCCACCCTTACGTGAATGCAGATGATGAATGTAAGAGATAGTATATCTGATTTTGCCTGTTGATGTCTGTTTCTGCAAAGCTGTGTTTTTATGGTTTATTTTAGAATGTACATGTCAAAATTTTTGCTGAGTCAAAAATTTTCCAGGGTCGGGGGGAAAATGTAGTGTTATGCTACTTACATATCATTTTACACTATTTTTCCATTCTGTTTTGATTTTCTGCATTCATATTTTGCATCACTTTTCACGCTATCAGTTATGCTACTTACATATCATTTTACACTATTTTTCCATTCTGTTTTTGATTTTCTGCATTTATATTTTGCATCACCTTTATTTCCATAGGATCCTGTAACGTTTTTACACAATAACAAATCATTTTCACTTCGTATTTTCACGGTATCAGCACCGTTTAAATCGCTGTCAATGGAGTCTTACCTTTTTCTATCTTTTATTGAGTTCTCCGTAACTCTGCAATTTCAGGTTTCGTGCGCGCTGCCGCGCTATAGTTTTTCCTATATGAATAATATCTCATTTCTTACTTAAATGTAACTGTTTTTCAATTATATACCTAAAACCAAAAATTTATATTTTTGACAACCATTATTTATATGGTTGTTATGGTAACTTTTATTCAAATTCGTCACTGGTTTGATGTTCTTAGTTCGATATTTAACATTAATACTCTTTCGCTCTAGGTCATTTACAATAAATTTCCTTTTAATTTAAATAATTTTTCCGTTCTCTCTAGAAAGATATAAAAGCCGAACAATCGGAGAATACAGGGAGTCTCGCTTCAGTTTTCAAACGTGAAGCATCTACTAAAGGCCTTATCCCGGGGCCGCCTTGCCCCGGGATCCTGCAAGCCTCCATCTACATTCGAAGTCGTCGGCGTAGTCTACTTCAAGCGCGGGGCCACACTACTCCGGGCGCTACGACTGCTTGCTCCAGGCGCTGAGTGCACCTACTGCCCGCGCTACCTTTGGGCGCTGCGACTGCTTGCTCCAAGCGCTGAGCGCACCTACTCCAGGCGCTACGTGCGCCGGCTCCGGACGCTGCGTGTGCCCAGACCAGGCGCTGCGTGCCATCACCGCCAAGAAACTACAAGCTCAGCGTGTGCCTACTTCTACTCCAAGCGCAGCGTGTGTCACTTCGACCTTTAGGCTCCACTACAATACAATATTCTCCTATCTTTACTTTTTTTATCTAATTGTAATTACACGTCATCCATCATCATCATCATCATATTTCATTTTTTTTATAAAATTGCAAATACCTTTTTAAAAATTTAAATATATTATTTTCTTGTTCTACTTTTTTTGTTTTGTTGTTCTTAGGTTAGATTCTATTTTTTTTTTAATTGTCGCTTCACAACAACCTTTAGATTTTTAATTATTAATTTTAGTTCTATCTACCAGCTGATTGTGCATCACTAAAAATTAGTTTTCTAGAGGTTGTTCGGTAACGAATGTTTAAAAAATTAATAATACGAAATAATACTACTATTTTACCGGAAACCGATATAAAATATATTTCAATCCAAAGAGTGGTCGACGAGGCGGTGAGCGTTCTGTGTGAAGGAAAAACACACAGTCTTCTAATACTGTCTCTTGAGTAGCAATTCACTTATATACACACTAACCCCGCTACTCTACACGCTTTCCACTTAGGCTTTAGTCTTAGGCTTAGTTTTAGTACTTTGGAAATGAACACTTCGAATTTAAAATATGTTCCGTTCCAGCTTAAGAGACCATCTAGACTGGAAAATGTCAGGACAGACCTTCACTCATTACTTAGAGTGTTTTGAAGCTGGGAAAAGTCCGCCATTGTAGTTCTATAGCCTACTTTAATCGAAACTGGTTGCAAGTATCCGTACTTGTCACTCTAATATTATCATCATCATTACAGCCCTTCACAAGTCCACTGCCTCCCCCAAGGAATGTATCAAAGCACGATCCTGAGCCATCTGCATCCATCGACTTCTTGCATGTCTTACCAGGTCGTCACTCCATCTAGTGGGGTGACACCCTACACTTCGTCCGCCGATACGAGGCCATCACTCGAGAACCTTTTAATTTTCAAAGAGATTTTTAAAGAGTTTTGTACGTGGTAGAGCCACGCTGAAGCTATATTATAGTTGTAGTACAAATGGATTGGCTCGACCGGGGAAGGACCACATTCTCACAGAATACCATATTAATGCTGCTGTGTTTCGTATGTTGAGCGTGGAGAACCGGAAACATCTTTTACTGGAAGCGAGGCATTCCATCTTAGTCCTCGGGGATGACAACGTATCAGAATTTTGATTCTTTATTGAGGCTAGATATAGATGTCTATGGGCCACAGCAATCGTTTATCATCATGTGGACTGTGTGCTCATTTGTCACCCTTATTCTATAAAATTATTATTACTCCATGGACATTTACGGACCGATAAAGTAAGAAAAGAGGGTACACGGGAGACGTAGAATTACCAACTGACGACGGGAAGCAACATCGAATATTTGAGACATCTGATATTACGATTTCCAGTATGTTTGCCAAGTATGCCAATTTTTCCTGCTACGGAAGTGTTCCAAGTACAGAAGTAGGCTGAGATGTCTACGTATTAAGTTCACCAATATGTTGTATGTTCCCGTGTGTACCAATTCTCGTCTGTTATGGGAGAGATTCAAGTCTAGAAATAAGCTGAAAAAGAAGAGAAAAATTACTTACATCATACTCAGGATATCTCTCCTTAAACCCAAAATTCGTCGAAACAGACTTCTTCACAATATCCATATATGGTACTGAGTTATAGGAGTAGTCATGATCAAGAATATCTGACACAGTTGTTGGTGATAATGTATAACCAACACCACTTCTCAGGGGAGCCGGTTGGACGGCCGGCAACCTCAAAGGTATGGGCTTGTAGTGAGTGACCCTGGCGAGGTAACTTGGCTTGAGAGACATCGTGTTGACCTGGGTCTGATCCGTTATTGTGTTACCCGTCAGATTTGGATTCAGCTCGCTTCTGGCTATCGACTCTATTAGAGGTCTTGATGTAACAATGAGAGGAGTTGGCGGTGGTGGCGGAGCGTCATTGGGGAAGAGAACTGGACCTTTTCTATGTAGAACAAAAGAAATGGATTAAAAATCAGTTTCATTAGGTACTAGAGCACTTATGCCTAGTAGTATGTAATTTTTTATACACAGTCAGGTCATAAGTATTGTCACACAGTAAAAACTTTTCTTTTAAAATGCTGGCCACAAAAAAGTTTATTGAATTCGAATTTCGAATTGTTCATGAAAATAAAACTGTATAGTTTTTAGAATTTTACTCATTTTTAAATATGGAGTGGACGCTTAAAGAAGACCGTGTTGCAGTTATTGAATTGCATCGTTGCGGTTACGCACCAATTCAAATTTTTGACATACTGAAAAATTTGAATATAACCAAAAGATTCGTTTATCATACCATCAAACGATACAATGAAGACTCTAGTATAAATGACAGGTCAAGAAGTGGTCGCCCTCGGTCTGTTAGGACTCCAGAAGTGATAAAAGCTGTGAAGGCGCGAATTCAAAGAAATCCCAAACGTAAGCAGAAACTGTTGGCCCTTCAGATGGGGTTAAGCAGAACCACGGTGAAAAGGGTGTTAAACGAAGACTTAGGGCTTCGGGCATATCTAAGAAAAACAGGACATCGTTTGAATGCTCGTCTAATGGACCTGAGACTGAAGAGATGCCGCGCTTTGTTGAAACGGTACGCGGGAAAAAATATCGGGTAATTCTTTTTTCGGATGATAAAACTTTTACCGTAGAAGAGAGCTACAACAAACAAAATGATAAGGTGTACGCACAGAGTAGTGAAAAAGCGAGCAACCGTATTTCGCGTGTCCAATGAGGTCATTTTCCATACTCGCTCATGGTATGGTTGGGAGTTTCTTATTAGGGCTTAACAGAGGTACATTTTTGTGAGAAAGGTGTAAAAATGAATGCAGTTGTGTATCAAAATACAGTCCTGACGAATCTTGTGGAACCTGTTTCTCATACCATGTTCAATAACAGGCACTGGGTATTCCAACAAGATTCGGCGTCAGCTCATAGAGCGAAGAGCACACAAGACTGGCTGGCGGCGCGTGAAATCGACTTCATCCGGCACGAAGACTGGCCCTCCTCCAGTCCAGATTTGAATCCGTTAGATTACAAGATATGGCAACACTTGGCGGAAAAAGCGTGCTCAAAGCCTCATCCCAATTTGGAGTCACTCAAGACATCCTTGATTAAGGCAGCCGCCGATATTGATATGGACCTCGTTCGTGCTGCGATAGACGACTGGCCGCGCATATTGAAGGCCTGTCATTTTGAATAAAGTTTAGTGTCATAAGTATCTATGTTTTGTTAAGTTCATTTTGGTATATAAATGGTTACATAATGAATAAACTTGTTTCAATTATTTTATATTAAACATGTGACAGAATTTATGACCTGACGAGGTATATTACACTAAGGTAAGGTAGTGGAAGGTAAGTGGATGCTGTGGCCCATAGACATCTCATTTATCGTAGATTAAGATTGAAAATACAGATGCATTGTTACCCTTGCGGACGTAGATGGAATGCCTCATTTCCAGTAAAAAAACGTCTCATTTTCAATAAAAAGAGTCTCTGGTTCTCTACACTCATCATACGAAACACAGCAGCATTTAGCTGCTAATACACGCTGGTATTCTGCGAGAGCGTGGTCCTTCCCCGGTCGAGTCGACCCATTCGTGCTGCAACCATAATATAGTTGCAGCATGGCTTTACCAAGTACACAATGGGGTAATGGATAATATAGGTAGGTACCCAATACAAGCAGCAGTGCTATATTATTATGATTTTAGCTCAAATGGGTCAGCTGTATGTGACCGGGGTAAGACTACGCTCTCACAGAACCATTACCATTATTAACAGTGGTAGAGCCACGCGGCAGCTTTTGCTGTCGCACGGATGAGCCGGCTCGAACCGGGGTGGTAGCACGACCTCACAGAAAACCAGCGTGAAGTAGAGGTTTACCTCTGCGTTTCGCTTGGTGAGTGCAGGTGGCCGGAGGCCCTTTTTACTGGAAATGAGGCATTCCATCTTAGTCCTCACGGGTGACAACGCATCTATATTTTGATTTTTAATAGAGAATAGATGTAGGTGTCTATGGGCCGCAGCAACCACTTACCATCAGGTGGACTGTGTGCTCGTTTGTTACCCTAATTCTATAAAAAAAAACCAGCATAAAATAGCATTTTAATGGAACTGTGTTTCGTATAACGAGTGTAGAGAACCGGAATATAAATGTCTATGGGCGATAGCAACTACTTACCATCAGTTGGATTGTGTGCTCGTTAGTCACACCCATTCTATAAAAGAAACTGCTGTGTTCCAGTTTCAAGGGTATATAGAGAGCCAGAGAATTAGAGACTGCAAGAAATTTCATCTTGGTCCTCAATGATGACTACGCATCTCTATTGCAGATGTCCATGGACTCCAGTAGCCACCTACCATCAGGTGAAGATTGTTAGCTCGCTTATCCAGTTTTGCTTGCCACTATTATATCTGGCTAAAATCCGTAAAAAAAACTAGTTTAATTCAACCAGTGTAACGAAACTGGGAAGAGCCCGCCGTAGTACTTCTTTAGCCTACTTTAATTGAAGCTGGTTGCAGGTGTTTTTTTTATAGGATAGGGTGACAAACGAGAACACAGTCCACCTGATGGTAAGTGGTTGCTGTGGCCCATAGACATCTGCATTTATCCTCGTTTGCGAATCAAAATGCAGATGCGTTGTCACCAGTGAGGACTAAGAAGGTGGAATGCCTCTTTTCCAGTAAAAATGGTCTCCGGCTCTCTACACTCACCATACGAAACACAGCAGTGTTATGCTGCTATTTGACTCTGGTATTCTGTGAGAGCGTGGTCCTTCACCGGTCGAGCCGAGCAATCGTGCTACAACTATACTACTAAAATAGCTGCAGCATGGCTCTACCACATCTAAATACTCTTGTATTTGATACTCTAATTACACAAAATATTATTTAATAATCGTACATAGCAGCCGTGGTTGTTTAGGAGTTGCTGGAAATATCACAGTACGCGAGCAGCCCGGGTTCGATTTCCGCTAACACTGATGAAATTGTTAATTGCAATTTTAAGTGACGATTTAACACGTGCTCGGCGAAGAAAGGAAACATCGTAAGAAAACCTGCATGTCTGTGGAGTAATATATGTCAAGGACATGTGAAGTTCGCTTTTACGTCACGGAGCAGAATGATGGTCTAACTGTTCTGAATACCTTTTTAGAAATGAGGGGAATCCCATACCCAGCAGTGATTGTTTAAAGTATGTAACTTTATATTTTTTCTTAATTATATTATATAAGCTTTTTTCCTTTTGAATACCAATATAGGAATAGCTCACCACTGTTACGTGGTAGAGCCACGCTGCAGTAATATTATGGTTGTAGCACGAATGGGTCGGCTCGACCGGGGAAGGAGCACTCTCTCACAGAATACCAGCGTGAAATAGCAACTTAATGCTGTTGTGTGAGATGGTGAGTGTAAGGAAATTGAAATTCTTTTTACTGAAAATGAGGCATTACATCTTAGTCTTTTGAGGTGTCAACGCACCTGTATTTGGTTCTTAATCGAGGATAAATGCAGATGTGTTAGGACCACAGCATCCACTTACTATCAGGTAGACTGTATGCTTGCTTGTCATCCTAATTCTATAGAGAAACGAGGTAAATCAGTACTTTAAATTGCAATTAATAATTTCATTGGTACAGGAGTTCAGGTTATTGTGATTTCTTGTGAGATGATGAACAATGTTGAGTGATAAAAACCATATAACGTGTGATGTTATATCCCCTATTACACTAATATTAGAGAGTAAAAGATACACACCTGTCGTCACAAAAGCAAACATTTCTGGAAATTACCGTGTCTTTCAACCGTATAATAACGCCATCACTGATCCAATTCCCAAGAAAGAATATGATAAATTCTCCCAACCACGTATGATTACTCACCTAGTGGGGTCAGGACTCAACAACTTCTTCAAATACTCGTTCACTTCAAAAGCGTGTTGCTTTCTCAGTCCAAGCAGACCGGACGGGGTCGTTACCTCTTGCGGTTTTGCCACTTCGAGAAACATTAAAACTATTACAAGGAGGATGATGATCTTCGACATGACTATTTCTGAAAAAAAAAACAGAGAATA
This sequence comes from Parnassius glacialis, assembly GCA_033319125.1. Classification (NCBI taxonomy): domain Eukaryota; kingdom Metazoa; phylum Arthropoda; class Insecta; order Lepidoptera; family Papilionidae; genus Parnassius; species Parnassius glacialis. The sequence continues at coordinate 26,029,585 of JAVANC010000029.1, read as the reverse complement.
ATTTACTAATACCATCACATTATAATACCATTTTGCATTCCATCTTAGTCCTCACGGGTGACAACGTATCTACATTTTGAATTGTAATAGAGAATAGATGTAGTTGTTTATGGGCCGCAGCAACCACTTACTATCAGGTGGACTGTGTGCTCGTTTGTCACCCTTATCCTATAAACAAAAATCACCATTACAGCCTATCGAAAGTCGGCTGCTGAACATATAGTATAGGCCTACCCCATAGATTGTCTCATAAGGGGGGGGGGGGGGACATTACAATACACAGTTACCACACTTAGCAAGAGGGTTGGAAACCGGAGTTATTTTATTTATTTTAGCTGTTATCAGGAAGGTGCTGGTTCAGTTTACCTCTGTCGCCTCTTTTACCTACGGGATGATATGGGATGGTGAATACTCTCCTCTCTCTTTCTCTCTCTCTCTCTTAAAACGCCACTACATGGTTAATAGGATTAATTAAATTAACAACAAAAATGAATAATTTATAGCCGCCGCATTGGAAATTTCTACGGTGTTTTGAAGGCTAGGGCTTTTAAAGACTAATTCCAGCCGCTAAATTTCACCATGGCACATCGTGGAAAGTCGCGATACCATTCATACCATCTCAATGCTTGGTGGTTCATCACTTTGTTATTTTCCAGTAGTATTCTTCCTCGTTTTCCCTTGTGGAATCTACTACCATCAGTGATTTTTTCAAAAAAAGAGCCTACTCTTTTTAAAATACTGGCAATGCAATTACCCTGGTATTGCAGGTACTCATGGGCGACGGTAGTCACTTACCACCAGGTGAGCCGCATGTTCATTTACCCCCTCTTATATACTCGTAAATAAAATGCGTTTTATAATAAATTGTGAACAAGTTGTTAACAACCTCACTAAACCTGTTCTTCATGTTACGTATTTTTGGATTATTTAAAATGGAAGTTAAAGGAGCAGTATACTGTTAGTTAGGTTGCCATCACACTCATGTAAAAAATGTAAAGCTGCAGGCTATTTACGTCCCACTGCTGGGCACAGGCCTCCTTTCATTTCTGAGAGGGTTTTAGGGCAAGGAAATGTCCGCCGCGGTGCCCCAATGCGTGTTGGCGAACTTCACATGTCTTCGAAATATATTTTTTTCTTATTACTCAGACATGCAGATTTCCTCACGATGTTTTACTTCACCGCCGAGCACGTGGTAAATCAGCACTTAAATTGCAATTAACAATTTCATTGGTGCCGGCGGGTACCGAACCCGGGTTGATCGAGTACTGTGAAGCTTACAGCGAGCGCTAACCATCTGAGCTACCACGGCTCTGTATGTCAAACTCATGTATTTCACACTTTTTTATACAAGTAAGACTGACAATCGAGCTAAATTAACCACTAACGTAACCACGTACATAATATGTTACACACAACTTCTTGGTGGGAAGGTAAAAAGGCCGCACTAGTACAGTGTTATGCAGAATTGCTAGACTTCCAATGTCATACTCGTCGCGACGTATCCCTTTAACGAATTCGTCATTTGTTTCCTCAGAAGCGTTTGCGTATATTGTGTGTTAAAATAGTAGCGAGCGAAGCTTTTGTTATTTTGAATTTTTATTTTTATTAGTGACTTCCACACATTCCAACTGAATGGTTTGTCTTCTCATCTTCTTTTATGTCACTACTTACACACTATTAGCACCGCTAGCATGGGATGGGGACAAAAAATGTATCCCTCCATTATATCCACTGATAAGAGATAAAATTATCTTGTCTTTATGCCAAAGCACGGCAACGGGGAGAAGTATATCCTCGTTTGACATAGCGAGTAGACATATATTTTAAGCGTCAGTAGCCTAATGGCAGGGCGCGGACCGCGAACTCGAAAGGTCGTGGGTTCGAATCCGCCATTTGACTACTGTCGTGAACCCTAACACAAGCATTTTAAGCTTACCAGAAGTGGATAAAGAGAATTTTGGTAATGTTTAATAGCAAATGAAAGATTTCTGCTAATGTTTTTTTGACATTTGAAAGTGACTATGTTATCCTAGTGCATTGAACGTGGGTTTAAGTTTATATTCATACAAAAAATCTATCTAAGTCTAAGTCTATGTCCCATTTTATCTACTGTGGATATTATGTCCACCGGTGTACCCACGCTCGAAGTGTGGATAAAACGAAGCGAGGGGATAAACATTTTCTTCTTCCCCCGGGGACAAAATTGTCTCATGCCTATGCTAGCCCTACAGGTTGGATAAAAGTCACAACTTGGTATAAATTCTATGTCCATTATTTGTTGACAAGTACGAAAACAAGGAATAAATAATTTTTTGGTTTTATGCAAAAATAATTATTAGTATGTTTGTTAAAAATGTGTATCCCAAATGAAATTCCAACAACCATAGTCAATAACCACCTTAAAATGTATAATGTGATTTTGTTCCCCCTGAAACATTCAACACGATTCAATTTCAATGTAATATTTCACGTTACGTTTAAACGAGTCCTTTATGTACGTACGCGAGTGTCGTCTGTCTAGTATCTATTACGAATGGATTAATAAAAAATTCATGTAAACATGCACAGAGGGAGAGTCTTAAGTGGAAGTCTTTATATTAAATTAATTTTTTTTTATGGATTTTATCGCGTTTATTAACTTATTTTCTACTATTGAGCACTTTACAGCACTCATGGTCACGGGGTTACTGAGGTGTTCTACATGCCAATGTCATAGTTTAACATGACTACCTTCAATTTAAAACTATTAACTTTTGTTTCGTTCTACGCAGTATGCACGTATAGTACCTATCTTGAAGTATTTCAGTTGTATGCTTTGGTTACTTTTGTTTCGATCTACGCAGTATGAACTTATAGTAGTTTGAAGTATTTCAGTTGTTGGCTTTGGGTGGGATTTAATTTTATTAATTATAGGATCTCAAGCAGATGGTAGCACTCATCCGTCTTCTTTATTGACATTAAGATGGTTTTTGATATTAATAGCCTGGGGAATCAACTTTACAAGGAATCGGTGTTCTTTAGCGAGGATTTGTGGCCTAGCAAATCTTATGCAGTGACGGGGGCCATCTTGTACGTGTTCACAGACTGCAGACCTTCCTAATATGTTTAAAAGCTTAACGTAACTACGTAACGTAAACTTAACGTAAATACAACACCACTCAACTACACAAAACTCATTAGTTTTATTTGAAATTTTAAATTTCCTCTTTAATCGTGGTAGAGCCATGCTGCAGCTATATTAGTAGTGTAGTTGTAGCACGAATGGGTCGGCTCGACCGGGGAAGGACCATGCTCTCACAGAATAACAGCGTAAAATGGCAGCTTGACACTGCTGTGTTTCGTATGGTGAGTGTAGAGAACCGGAGACCAATATTACTGGAAAAGAGGCATTCCACCTTAGTCCTCAGGAGTATCACTGCATCTGCATTTTGATTCTTAATTGAATATACATATTATGTCCTTCAGACCGCATTTCCGTCACGGCAGGCAGTATCAACGCAGACTAGTCATCTACGCAGGAAAGGATTATAGTGCCCGAGTGTGTGCGTAAGCACAGGTGCACTCTCTATTCTCTCACTGTCATCGTCTAATGGGACGGTAGTCCGACACGACCGGAGAGAGATCAGGCGAAGGACGTACATCTTTACGTGCTTACCACCAGTGTGGAACACCGCCACCTTCCTGACTCCAGCCTGCTACTAAGAATTTCTTACCAGAAAATTGATTTTGGCCCGATCCCGGATTCGAATTCAGGATCTCATGATTAGCGACTGCGTTTACGAGCACTAGATCAATAAGGCAGTCAAATGTAGGTGTCTACGGGCCACATAATCCACTTACTGTTAGGTGGACGGTGTGCTCGTTTGCAACCACTATCATTGCGACTATTATAATCTATGATGAACGCTGGTAGTGGGCTGGTCTGTGGTGGCGATTTGAAGTTAAATATACTTTTTTCCGTGAGACGTGGTCCTTCACTGCTGGCCGTATGAGGAAGCTCAAGGTTGCTCAGCGAGCTATGGAGAGGGCTATGCTCGGAGTTTCTCTGCGTGATAAACTTAGGAATGAGGATATCCGCAGTAGAACCAGAGTAACCGACATAGCCCAACGGATTAGTAAGCTGAAGTGGCAGTGGGCCGGCCATATAGCTCGAAGAACCGACAACCGATGGGGAAGAAAGGTTCTCGAGTGGCAGCCTCGTACCGGTAGGCGAAGTGTAGGGCGTCCCCCCACAAGATGGAGTGACGACCTGGTAAGACATGCAGGAAGTCGATGGATGCAGGTGGCTCAGGACCGTGCTTTGTGGCATTCTTTGGGGGAGGCCTATGTTCAGCAGTGGACTTGTGAAGGGCTGTAATTATGAATGATAATGATGATACTTTTTTAATCCTGATCTTCACACAGTCATTGACAAAAAATATTTTAATAATTTTATGATAGTAAAACCGTGGTAAGTAGAAAATTGATCGGCTAACAGTTTCGTACTATTATGGCCGGCATTTGGCCCGGCCTCCCCCATTAGATGGGGTGACAATCCTCACTGTGCCTTGTTTGTATATTCTAACTGCTCGCTGATAGTAAAATATCAGATATGAAACTGATGTAGAAATGGCCAGAATAACAAAATTAAAACAAAATTGAAAACGCGCCAAAGTGCACGACTTGATTGAAAGAGAAAAAGGAAAGAAAATAAAATTAAAAATACAAAATAGATTACAGAAGTGATTATCGAAAGGAACCAGCCCTATATGATTCTGAAGATAGTGAAAAAAATTAGGTCGTTTTGTTAAGTAGTCCTCAAGATATCTTGAAAAATTAGAATTTATGAACTATAGACTGAAGGACACCTACAATATTTTTTTGTCGTCCTTTTTTGGTGCGGTGAAGTGAAATTTTTTTTTAGAATCGTTGTGATTTGAAACTCGATGAAACGAAAAAGAGACACTAAAAAGAGACAAACATATACATTCATGGGATTTAGCCTGCGAGAGAATGAGATAAAATACAGTATACAGTGTTTTCTTTTATCTATAATATAACATTTGTTTTTAAACTTGGTAACAGTATTATAAATATAAATAAACCCTACAAATACCCTACTTCTGATACTCTGCATTCGTCTTGTTCTCTCGAAGTTTAGTTCTCTGAAAGATTCACTTCTACCGCGTGTGAACTTCACACATGTATTTTTTTAAATAATAAGTGTTGTTGAATTAAAAAAAAAACATCAGGCTTGTTCCTTAGTGTTTCCTCTTTTTTAATCGTGTGCTTTCCACGATATATTAGTGCGATGAAAAATAATAAAAATGACTTAATGCGAGTGAAACGAGTGATTTAAAAAAGGCGGTAGAGCTAGGGTTGCTATCCGTACTATAATATATTGTATCGTACTATATTTTAGTCAATTGTACTATATATTAATTAAATAACTAAAACTAAATAATATAGTACCAAAAGTACTAAATTTTTTCTTTAATTCGATTGTTCCGATTTTTTATATTAACTGTCTGGAACAAGTAAGTTTTAAGGTAAGAATTTTTTCCCTCATGAATATTAAAAGAAAGAAATAGACAATAAATGTAATTAAAAATGAATTGTTAATTTATTTTAATATGACCATAAATTGCTCCAATTCCTATAATTATTTTAAAGGTGATGGCCAAAGCGAAGAGCAATAACAAATGTATATGGAAAAATGCATAAATAAATGTGTACATTTTTCCCTGAATTTTCCAAAAGTACTATATTTTGCATCTTTTTAGGGAAATATACTATATTTGTTCAAAAAAAAAGTGGCAACCCTAAGTAAAACTTAACCTCTGAGCTTCGCGGTCGCAATCGAGGTGTAAAAACACAAAATTGAAGATAGTTGAGCATAGCGTTAGAAATCAAGCTATAAAACTGTTTAATGGACTACCCGATAGACTAATTAATAGACTGAAATTTATAAAGAATGTTACATAAATTTAAACAAATATTCAAAAGGCTTTTTAATGGAAAATAGTTTATATTATAAATTTAATGATTATCTACATTGAGTTTGGTAAAAAGCTGTGCCCAGTGTGGGACGTATATATGGGCTGCAACTTTATATTTAGCCGCAATGATTTTTGTTTACGTAGTATAACATTATTCCTGGCACATAATAAAAATACGATAGAAACATAAACTAATAAACTAAGGACAACCCGACATCTATACAAATAAATAAAATTGAAGTGTCTGTTTGTAATGTCAAAATTACAGCTTTTTACTAATTGCATATGAAAGTATTTTTTTTTTATAGGATAAGGGTGACAAACGAGCACACAGTCCACCTGATGGTAAGTGGTTGCTGCGGCCCATAGACATCTATCCTCGTTTGCGAATCAAAATGTAGATGCGTTGTCACCCGTGAAGACTAAGATGGAATGCCTCATTTCCAGTAAAAAGGGCCTCCGGCCACCTGCACTCACCAAGCGAAACGCAGAGGTAAACCTCTACTTCACGCTGGTATTCTGTGAGGTCGTGGTACCACCCCGGTTCGAGCCGGCCCATCCGTGCGACAGCAAAAGCTGCCGCGTGGCTCTACCACTGTTAAAATATATATAAAGTATATACGGTACTTATAACAAAAACCAATTTTTAAAATTTTTGTCTGTCTGTCTGTTTGTTCCGGCTAATCTCCGAAATGGCTGGACCGATTTTGACAGGACTTTCTCTGGCAGGTAGCTGATTTCATAAGGAGTAACTTAGGCTACTTTTATTTTAGAAAAATTATTAGGGTTACGCGCAAAAACATATAAACCGTAACACGCGAGCGAAGTCGCGGGGAACAGCTAGTTTAAAAATAAAATACACAATACAACCATGAAACAAAAGGCTCTCGTAAATCCAATCAATGACCGTAAAATTAAACGTTTAAAAAAGTTCAGCCAACACACGCATTATTTGTTATCTTGATTGCATCATTGTTTTCTATGTGAACGCGGTTGTCACAGATAGTGGCGGCCATGTTGGTGTTGCCATGGCTACGTCATTGTTGTGCCGCGCTCGCGTGTGAATATTGTGGAATTAGCATTTTATGCAATAGTGAAGCTTGCACTTCATTGTCGATGATTTTTTTAATAAGCGTGACAGACGAGCACACAGTTCACCTGATGGTAAGAGGATGCTGTGGCCCATAAAGATCTATCTCTGAGGACTAAGATGGAATGCCTCATTTCCAGTGAAAAGTGATATCGCATAACATACATATATTAAAAAACAAACAATCAGTTATTTTTAGTGTACTCCTTTTTTGTAGTCGACTAAAAACACCTTTATACCTATTTATTACGTTTTGGACTTTATCGATATCAATTCAACATTCCCTCACAATCACTATATAACATGATGCGTATAAATATGTGGTGTAGAATTTTGATTTGTCGGTGGAGTCGTTTATTGTGTGATTTATGAATGTAATTTGTGTTAGATATTAGTGTTTGGCTTTTGTCTCGTTTGTGCAAACATTTGTTTATTTGTTGTTTTGCTGTTCTGTACGATAATACGTTTTGCGTTTATTAATGTGCAGGAGGGTGGAGTATTCATTTAATTTTGTGCATGGATTACATTGTATTGCTGGTATTATCTGTTGAATTCTGCTACGTGTGTAGAATACAATTACACCAAGCTAGTCTGTGATTGTTAACTTCAAACAAAGAGTTAGGTTTCTCCTTTTTAGTGTTCCGTACCTCAAAAGGAAAATAAACGGAACCCTTATAGGATCACTTTGTTGTCCGTCTGTCTGTCTATCTGTCAAGACCCTTTTTCTCAGGAACGCGTGGAGGTATCAAGCTGAAATTCATATCAAATACTCAAGTTTACTGTCCCTTGGAGCTCTGAAAAACTCAAACCTCTAAGCCAACGCAATCAGCCGTTTATGCCGCAAATTTCCGACATTCGCAAGGGAATCAAAACCTATAGGGTACTTCCCGTGAACTCAGAATCTTGAAATTTGGTATGAAGCAACGTATTATAGCAAAGATAAAGAAAAAATTGCGAACAGCATAAATTTTTAGTTATATGTAATTTTAAATTTATATAACTACGGATTTGTTCGGAACCCTCGGTGCGCGAGTCTGACTCGCACTTGGCCGGTTTTTTAATTTTCCTGTTATGTTACTGACTGTAACTGTGTAGAACCCTATCTACTGTAGACTATATACGTTAGATGTGGTTCCCAGAAATCCCACCCCTAATAGTGGCAAAATATTGGTTGAAGTTTTTAATGTATTTAGACGACATTGAGTTTATGCCTCAGTCCATTTTAAACGGTAGGGTAATCATAACGGATATTATGGTTATAGTGCAGTCTCACAGAATACCAGCGTAACATAGCAGCTTAATTCTGCCGTGTTTCTTATGGTGAGTGTAGAAAACCGGAGACCATTTTACTTGTTTTTTCTCTTTTTAGTAATGTAAAAATATGTGTAAAATGAATACCGAAAACTTAGGCGCGAAATTTGCAGATACTATTATTTTATATATACAATTATCTATTCTTTAAATATTAGTATAAAACGACCTGTTAGCCCTGAATAAGAATACACCTTATGGACTATTCAATAATATAAGAAAATATCTTTTCAAACAAGCATACTGTTAAATCTAAGAAAGAAGCGAGATGATCTATAATATCGAATATATGTATGTATCCAAGTTATGATAGTAAACCATTGAAAAAGTACAATGATGGAGTGTAAACATCCGTTGTTTATGGTATGGAGTGTAGAGTATAAGGAGAACCATCTTATAAGGGGCGAAAGTTGTAAAAGTGTCCTACTATTTACTGAAAATAGAGGTTCCAAAACCTACCACATTAGCGCTGGCGTCTGAAAAACTACGATATGAAGATAGCTGTTGTGAACGGAGTGAAGTCAGCTGGATTCAAATATTTAAAAAATTTCACGACTAGAGTAGTTAGTAAAATGCCAATATACAAAATCTCAACTATTTACGCAGTAAAAAAACCAAGCGGATAGGTCGGTCCTTGTTTATTTCTCCATCTTATTCTAATTACTTTTGGCGCTTTTTTTAATTTATCCTATGCTACTGCAGCGCCACCCTTATTGGACACGTTTTTAGGGACACTTTTTATATATAGAGATGGTCCTCCTTCTCTCTACACTCCATAGTTTATGGCTTAAAAATAAAATGACGATATTTCATTACCGAATTAGAAATTCGCGCTTCCGTCCATAACTAAAACGATGAAAAAAAAAACAATGATTAAAGTACTTACAGTTGTCAGTAAAATAAACACAAACGATAACTATATTCTTTCATCTACCACATAGCGCACAAACTCACGAATATAAATCAAAGTCGACGAAAATATTTCACTTATAAAATTAAAAACAAAATTTCCAAGTTTCCGAACGATGCGTCAAAAAGTATAACGTCAGTGTCAAGCGAGGAAATTTTTTAAAAAGTTTCAAATTAAAAGGCGCGCAACTTTACAGCGCTATGGCTTCTTGTTAAATGGCATAGCCTGTCCTACCACCGACTTATTTATTGCGTTCTTCTTTAAAGTTCCCTATTATAAGTTTTGCAACCGTATCGAGTTACTAGTTCGGAATTTTCAAGATATTTTCGCTTGAGATGTTCGAGCGCAGTTGGCTTGACACAGTTGTATGACGGGATCTATTGAATTGTGTCATTATTTTGTTATGCATTTATTTGCTAGTTGCTTCACTGAGCTCAATTTTATATAATACTGAATAAAAGTATTGTATTAATATCTAAGGGGTGACCAGACGTAGGTTTCATTTAATGGACCACGTTCACGGTTTTGATATCCGTCTGGCATATGAACAATTTTTTAGGTACTACTCTTTGTGTGATAGAGCCACGTTGCAGCTATGTTACGGTTGTAGAATTACACGTGGTAGGGCCACGCTCTCACAGAATACCAGGGTAAAATACCAGCTTAGCGCTGCTGTGTTTCGTATGGTGAGTGTAGAGAACCGGAGACCCATTTTACTGGCAAAGAGGCATTCCATCTTAGTCCTCACGGGTGAACGACGCATCTGCATTTTGATTCTTTATTGAGGTGGACTGTGTGCTCGTTTGTCACTCTATCCTATAAAATAAAAAATAAAATTTGAATGGGTCGGCTCGACTAGGGTAGGACCACGGTCCCACAGTATACCAGCGTAATTATTATTATTATTATTTTGGGATATTCATATAGTTTTTTTTATTATTTTCGGAATGTGGTTTGCACTTCTCAGTCCTTAGACTGTGGAATTCAGCTATATTTACGGGCCCAAACCAAAGCAAATGCAGCGTGTGGTGTGTATTTTTATGTTTTGATTAGGTCTTATTTCGTTATTATTTTTATTATGGGATATTTATAGAGTATGTTAATCTGAATAAAATTAATTTTACGAATTTTATCGCGTATATTAACTTATTTTATATTCTTGACGTTTCGAACACTTTACAGCACCTATGGTCACGGGGGGGACTGAGCTTTATGACGTCCCAATGTGTATATCCAGATTAAAAATTATTAATTTTTGATCCGATCTATGCAATATGAATTTACAGTGTCTTGAAGTCTTGCAGTTGTATGCTTGAGTTGAGATTTAATTTTATTAATTATGGGATCCCAAGCAGATGGTAGCATCCAGCCATCTTCTCTATTGAAATTAGGATGTTTTATGATTTCAATAGCCTCACGAATCATCCTTGAAAGGAATCGGTGTTCTTTAGCGAGGATTTGGTGACCACATTCACAATCAAGCTTGTACACTCCTGCATCTTGCAGAGGGACATTACACTTGATGACTGATGATTGCTGATTGATTGACTGATGGTAAAAACTGACTAATCTTCTTCGGCGGCTTGAAGTATGTTTTAATGGAAGCACGCTTCAGGATATAGTCAATCTTGTCAGTAACACCTCTGAGATATTATGGCAGTACAACAGGCACTCGCTCGACTGTGGCCGGCTTCACTCGTTCACTGTGACGTAGGCGCGGGACCCGAAGCTTATTGTCGTGCAAAACATGCTTGACGTGTTCGGCGTGCTCGGCGGCCAGGTGTTTACTGTCACAGATCTCTCGTGCTCTTTGAAACAAGAGTTGTCGTGGTCTGTGTTTAAAATAAACATAAGTATATATTTAATATACTAACATAAATAAATAATACATAAATAAATAAAATCCCATTATTATTATTATTATATGGGGTATCTATTTAGTTTACTCATCTGGTTGGGTAAATATAAAGCAAAATATATAATTGTAAATGAAAATGATAAACATACATAAACATCAATAAAATAAAATTAATTGTTAAAAACTACATAAACAAATAAAAACCCAACCAGATGGAAGCCCTCGACAGGGGAGACCAAACGACCGAGGGTTAGGGGGAAAAGGAAAGAAACCAACGGACGATGCGGGCGGTATCGAGGAGCACCGCCTTCTGCATTTGATCTTGGAGCGGTCCGTCACGGAGTGCCAGTCGCCTCAGATGACCCGAGAGGCTGACTGGGATTAACCCGTTCGTAGAAACGACTACAGGTATAATTACGGTCGGCAGTCCACCCCACATGTCGGTCACCTCGTGACTCAGGTCCAGATATTTTGTTAGTTTATCTGTTTTGGCTTTCACGAGGTTCTCGTCATACAGAATGGTAATGTTGACCAAAAATATTCTTGACTGTTTTCGGTTCATCAGTAAAATATCAGGCTTATTCGCAAGAATGGTCCTGTCTGTGCCTGGTGCCAGTAGAGCCTGGCTACGGTCATTTTCGAGCACGGCTTCCGGCATTTACTTATAATAAGGCAGTTTACGATCCACGAGATCGTTTTTCAGAACGAGCTTCTGGTGTAGAATTCTGGCTACTAGGTTGTGCCTATGCAAGTACTCGGAGTTGGAAAGCGCCGAACAACCAGAGATGACATGCCTAAGCGATTCACCGGGATGGCAACAAGTTCGATAAATGTCGACGGTGCCATCCCTTAGGATACGTCTCCGATAGTTGTTGGTCTTAATAACCTGATCCTGTATTGCACAGACAAAACCCTCGGTTTCCCCGAAGAGGTCATCAAAACGTAGCCAGTGAAGGGAGGCAACTGTGTCTACAAAAGGCTCATGTATAGCCTTGAAGAACCTCCCTTATTATTATCTGGGTTGTCTATAAAGTTTTCTCATCTGGTTGGGCTGTTTAAATATATAATTGTAAACGAAAGGTATAAATATACACCAGATGGAAGCCCTTGGCAGGGGAGACCAAACGGCCGAGGGTTAGGGGAAAAGGGAAAGAAACCGGCGGACGATGAGGGCGGTATCGAAGAGCACCGTCTTCTGATAAAATAAAAATAAATTTGCCTATTACTATACGGAGAATACGTAGATACATGAATTTAGAAAAAAAAATAACGACATTTTCGTTTATCTAATCAAATCAAAAATCGAATCAAAATACAGATGCGTTGTCACCCCTGAGGACTAAGATGGAATAGCTCGATTCCATTAGATAGGGTTTCCGGTTCTCTACACTCATCATACGAAACATTGCAGCATTGAGCTGCTATTTTACGCTGATATTCTATGAGAGCGTGGTTCTGTCACGGTCCAGTCGATCCATAATAATATAGCTGTAGCGTGTCTCTATCACGTATAGATTTATTTTTGTAGTTTTGTATGATGAAGAATTAAAGTATATATTCGTCAATCGGTCTATGAATATAAATTACGAGACATAATTCGCATGTTTTTTCATTCAAACACAATTCGCACTATTGATTGGCTGGATTAGTGCCAATGTACTAAGCCAGCAAATTAATAGTGCAAAAATATACATTACTGGGATTACAAACTCTGAACTTAAGGTAGTTTTTAAATAAACGATTATAAAACAACGCTTTTTACGTTATCGTTAAAGCAACTAAAGAAATTAAATGCGTTTTGTTTAATGCAGGCGAAGGTTCTGCTATTTCAGACTAATTATAATTGTTCATGAAAACGGATCTCTCTTTCTATTTTCTTCTAATTCTAAACGGACGAATGTTATTAACATTGGTCCGTTTGTGTGAAAAGGACCTAATATTCAAAATATTATTAAAATCTACAACTTTCTCATCACTGTAAATCTCCATATTATATACCAATTAGGAAGTGCGTATTGACTTGGCTCTGGTAGGTACCTATAGTATTATTAAACTTAACAGGTGGTCTCAACCCAAATATAATTATGGTAAATTTACTCTGTTTTAAAATAAAACTATTAATAATAAAAAATAAGCATTTTCATATTTGATCTTTACATTCTAAGACTAAAATAATAACACTACTAATAACATTTCATGTATGATCACGAATATTACACATTAAAAAATAGTTTTACTTCCCAACGTTTCGGGTGGATTGCCTCACTCATGGTGTCAGACGATCAGACAACACACAACAGACAACACGGGGGTGTTGTAAAAAATAAGTAAAATGAAACGCGATGATATCCGTAGAATTAGCTTTATTCAATATTCAAGACGGAGTTAAAACCAACGAGACGATAGCAACGATGCACCTAGCAACGCCTTTAAAATAAATTTTACATTTCATTTTATTAGTTTATTTATGATAGAAGTATGTACATTTTTATTTAAATAAATAAATCAAATTGATTCGACTAATTACATATTCTAAGTTTAAATTAATTATGTACAAGTGTGTACAAGTCAAATGAATTCGAATTTTGAATCTCTGGTAAAAATAAATTTGTTTTTTAAATTATTACAGGCTGTGAGTTGTTTTATCTTAGTCCTTAGTTTAATTATTATATCGGTAAAAACTTCGACGCTGGTTTGAATAAGTCCTTGTAGGAGTAGTGTAAGAATATCCAATACCTCATCAAAAAAAAAATCAAATATCTTTATTTTCGCTCCAGTAATACTTAAAATTAAATACATTGTTGGAACACTCCTTTTAAGTTAGGAAACTTGTGTTAGGAGGCTCCGCTCTTCCCGTCCTTTATTTATATAAATTAGTGCTAAGAACTTGGGTAACACATAGATTTTTGACTTAAAGTAAAACTTATAATATATAGTAAAGGAACAGACAGCGACCAAGGGAAACAAATCAGGAGGTGGACAGCAGCGTCTTCCTAATAAAAGCTAAAAATGGGGCTGCCAATCAGCCTGCCAAGTGTGGCAGCCATGGCAAATATCCTATGAGACAATCTGTTAAAAGGCCTACGTTTAGCAGTGGAGGTTTAACAGGCTGTAACGGTAACGGTAATAGCTTGAAAAAAAAAGAATTAAAAGTGTTTATATCTTGATTCTCTGACGAGAACGGATGTAGGTGTTTATTGGCTACAATATACAATTACCATCGCTCTAACTGTATACTCGTTTGTCACCCTTAATTAAATAAAATAAAAACAAATCTTATATTGTTTATAATGTCCTCCAGACCGAATTTAGATAACGGCGGCCAGTCTCAATAAAAACTAGCAATTAGCGCAGGACAGAATTATAATATATGTGTGCGCTATTCTCTCATTCTCTTAGTACGAAGGTTCTGCAATCCGAACACGACCGAAGAGAGAAGACCGACGGCTTTACAATATATATCTTTATATATAAAAAGTACGTGTGACGTTGTTTGTCCGCGATGGACTCCTAAACTACTGAACTGATTTCAATGAAATTTTTGGTCAATGTGCAGTTTGGTCCAACTTAAAAGATAGGATAGCTTACATCTCAATTTATAGTCGCAATACAATATTATTTTATTGAAAATAATTTGTCTATTATTTGACAGTCACAATTATCTGTTAGCTCCAAACGATTCTGTCAGATGACGATATCTGTTGACTGGATTGAGTAAATATTTAATAGATGGCGCTATGTTAAAAATAAAAACGTTTAATATAAGCTACAATTTAGTAGTATAACCACCACGTGTTGCTGTAAGTATTCAACAGATAGAACCGATTTCAAAAAAATTTTGCAGACTGTGTGCAGTCTGGTCCAACTTGAGAGATAGGATAGTTTTTATCCCGATAAGTGACCCTCAATTTTTTAATGCTAATTTCAGGAGTTTTTTGGGAAAGCAAATGGTCGTTCGGAAAGGGCAGAACAACGTCTGCCTGGTCAGCTAGTTTAATATATAATATATATTAATAAAATATTTAGGACACATTGTTACAGATAATCTCACAGACAACTGTGATATAGAGAGGGAGAGGAGGGCATTGGTGGTTCGATGCAATATGGTTGCCCGCATGTTTGCTAGGTGTACTAGAGAAGTCAAAATTACTCTTTTCAAGGCTTACTGCCAAACCTTTTACACCTGCAGCCTGTGGTATAGCTATACGCAAAGGGCCTATAATGCACTTCGCGTCCAATATAATAATGCCTTCAGGATGCTGATTGGCCTTCCCGTGTTCTGCAGTGCATCTGGCATGTATGCTGAAGCGAGTGTTGATGATTTTCATGGCATCATACGGAAGCGAATATCGTCCAGCTGGCGCAGATTGCGGGGGAGCTCAAACGGCGTCCTGAAGGTAGTTAAATGTCTTGCTTGATTGTCCCATTCAAGGGCATTGGACTCGAATGCATATGGGTGGGACACTTAAGTATCTTAATTAATATTTTTAAGTTGTAAGTTATTTAATTTGATTTAAATTAATTTACTTAAAAAATTTACTAAGAAAATTGTATGGATTTTTCAATCTGAAATAAACGTTTTATTATTATTATTTACATATTTCCGAAGCACGGGGGTAAAATCCTGACAACTTCCTGACTCTGGGCTGCTACTATGAAATTCTTGACCGGAAAATCCGATTACATATTTTGTCCCGACTTAGGATTCGAACCCGGGACCACTAGATCTGCAATACAACCACTAGACCTACGAGGTAATATTGTTTATTACGTATACTGCAGAAAGGCTTCTAGTGCTTCTATTATATCAATGACGTAGGAACAAATGTACTACTATTTGTTTCGTGTCGTATTATTAACGGATGAGAAATAGAAGAGAATACTATACCATACACAAACAATGATAAGCGAAGACTGCTGTGATTAGACAGAGCGGAAACGGAATTATTTTTATTATTATTATTTTTAACACTCACACCAAAAGCCTGCCAATTTTGACATGGTTTGTGATGGGTTAGCTTCCACGATCAATTTAAACTTGTCATTGTCATAACGTTTGGTTCGGCCGTCCACGGGGATTGTTATGTAGGTCAAAATTTCCAGAACGAAAACGTTGGAACTATAAATTTACCGTGTTTCCTTTTACAGTAGCTTCGCCATACTCATTAATCCTTCGAGGTGTTTCTGCAGCGCTGGTGCCACGGTGGAACTCGTATTCATAAATAACGCGATATTTTAAGTTCTTCATATTATAAACAGAACGATGTCAAAGAACAATCTAATGGCGCGAAAACATATGAAAAAAAAAACACAAATACACAAGCCTAAATTTGAAATAACTTTGAATTTCGAATTCCTAACCGAGCCTCGGATATTTGAGATCAAAGTGGCCAGTACCAGTATCTAACTGGGCCATTGATTCTATGTGGAAGAGTCGACATGAGTTATAACATGGCTGTAAAGTCATTATTTGACTACTAAAGGATGTCTTTGCACGGAATCAAAGCGTGAAATCGCACCTTATTGCTATTGTGTTTTGAACAGTTTGTGTAGAGAACCAGAGACCTATATTGATATCGAGGCATTCCATCTCATGCAGAAGAAACAGCGTTGGTGATAGCATGCAGCCTTGTGGAACACCAGCATCCGATCTACAAGAAAACTAATGATCCAATTGCACAATTTCATTGCATCAAGATCTCTGCGTATGTGACCTTTTGTTGCACGGACTCTACAGCCATCTGGACGTGGTCGATGAGTCGGTCTGTGTCAGCATTACCGCTATGGGACCTATAGAGGCACTCGTAGATGCAGGGGTGGTCGTCGCTGTCTACGCGCAGCCATAGAATGAAGAGGTCCATACCCTCAAGACTGCCGAGGTGTCAAAAACAGATATCTTCTCTGACGTATACGCAAACTCCAGCCCGGGGCATAAAGGAGTGTTTTAATTTGAACCTTGGGTAGGAGAGATAGGAAGTATCAGCCGGAGGACACTTGAGTCTCGGTTAAAAAGAGCAAGGCCGGCTTCGCCGTCTCTAGATGGTTCCCCTGGAAATGTAGTCCCCTGATGTTGCACGGCAGGGGTTGCCTTTGTCTTATCTCCGCTTGCCCAAAGTAGTTTTAGTCTTGAGCGGAATCCTCCCACCCCCCAACTTCAATCAAAGAAGCCCTTAGGTGCGTTATAACTTTGAAGCCTCAGATGGAAACCTTACAGCCTATTATTATATACAGGCTTTCTATATCCTTCAGAGCGGAAACCAGCAGAGCAAGCAATGCTATTTGGTGGTAGAAATAGATAACAAGTTACATACTACACTACACACTACAAGAATTGCTCGCTTATATGATATCCGCTAAACTTTCTACTAAGTCCTTGGTCGAATGAGGCACGTATAGTGAGCTACTAAGGTTCGTACGTTAAGTCTGGTGAGAGCTATTGTCTTTGTTTTTCATTTGTAATTAAGCACATCGACTACGTATTGGGAAATTAACAATAGAGGCCTCGTGACTTTGACTGAGGTTTAATTATCATCACCGTTATCACTTGATCCCATATTAGTAATTGTCAGAGTTCATATAAACTTTATATATATATACTAGTTCATCAGTAAGTTTTTTGGAAACGCAATGAAACACTGGGATAAGTACGAGTATATGTAAATTGTATATATTTATCAATATAATCGCCCTATGAGCTAATACACCTTGAATAGAGTTTTGCAAATTGGTTAATTCCCTTAGAAAAAGGCTTGATCCTGGAACTCGAAAAAGGCATTATAGCACGCATAATCTCATCGTTCCCGACGAATTTTATACCATGTAAGTGTTTTGGACAGGTGAGTAAAATGGTGAAAATCACTCGCAGCTAGGTCCAGCGAATACAATGAGTGCTGCATTAACTGAAACCCAGCAGTTAGGATGACAGCGCCTGCAACACCATATAGATGGGCAGAGGCGTTATCATTATTAAAAAGCACTCCAGCACGCAATTTTGCTCGATATTTATTCCTTAGTTTTTCGCGCAGTTTTTTGATTAATGATGCATAATAAACTCTGGTTATTGTTTTCATACCTTCTTTTGGATTTTCGACTACAGGTCAAAATGGTGTACCCAGGTTTCATCTACGGTTACGAAACGTGAGCAAAAAGTATCTGGATCTTCTTCAATTATTGTTTAAAATTAACTTTGAAATGTCAACTCTCGCCTTCTTTTAGACGTCTGTTAATATACGGGGAACCCAGGGCGCGGCTATCTTTTTGTAATTTTACGGTATAAACGAAAGTAATTTTAACGGATTCTATCGCGTTTAGTTTAACTTTTTAATTACCGAAATTTCGGGTGCTTTACAGCACTCATGATCACGGTGGGACTGAAGTGTTTGACATATCGATGTTATAGTTAGCCCGGCTACCTTCAGTTTTTGAATATTAATTTTTGGTCCCATCTACGCAGAATGAGCTTATAGTATCTTGAAGTCTTGCATTGGTATACTTGGGTTTGGATTTAGTTTTATTAATTTTAGTATCCCAAGCAGATGGCAGCACCCATACATCTTCTCTTGAAATTAGGATGTTTTTTAATTTCTATAGCCTCGCGAATCATCCTTGGTCATCGGTGTTCTTTTGCGAGGATTTGTGGTCTATCAAATCTAATGTAATGGGGAGGACGATCTTGAACATGTTCACAAACTGCAGACTTAAAAAACTTCAGGTAGCCGGGCTAACTATGAAATCGGTATGTCAAACACCTCAGTCCCCCCGTGATCATGAGTGCTGTAAAGCACCCGAAACTTAAACGGAATTTAAAAGTTAAATTAAACGCGATAGAATCCGTAAAAAATAGTTGCATTTAATGTGCAATCTTCGCGTAAATATAAGAAATATTTTTTAAGGTATAAGTTAAAATAAAATGAATTGTCCGAAACAAATGCTTTAGAATCTCAGTTAAATAACTGATGGGCAACGTGTGACAGCTATACTACAGGGTCTACACTAGTTTTATACAATTCAAATTCATAACGAGATTAAGATTCGCTTTCGCTGTCATGGCATATCAAGAATCATACTCGATGTCGCCTTAGCAATAATAAGTTATCGAGTATTTAGTCATAATAATCCGTTAGATAATTACCAGTAACCGGTACGCGGAGGTCACGACACGACACGATGCGACGTCACGATCTCTTTGTTGACGACGATTTAATAAAACGTTGTCCGATTTTTGAGTGCTTTGATCTTAGTTGTTAGCTTAGGGTTCCTTAAAAATTGTACTTAATTGATTAATACATATTAAATTTTTGCAGTGAAAACTTCTTTAGCTGCTTTGAGCGATTTTTGGTAGAGGAAAAACTTATCGGTTCGCGTCACCGATGACCTCGACATGTCTACTTCACGTTGCGTATTATAGCGGCTTGTGAACATGTGTACAGATATATCATTGAGTTTTCACTTCTGTCGGCAGTCCTTACGACTGCCTCTGTTTTTTTAACTTATGGACAATGACTCCTTTCGGAAGGGCTTTTTATAAAACTAAACTGACAAACGAACTTATACTCCACCTGATGGTTAATGGCTATTGCAGTCCATACCAGCAGCCAAATTTATACAAAGAAGGCTACAGATGCTTTGTCACTCTTGAGGAGTAAGATAGAATGCCTCACAGCCTGTACTTGTACTGGCTCTGGTCCCATTTGACGGCAGAAATATGTAAGAGTGTGGTACCTACCCAGACAGACTTATAGGCAGAAAAGTCCTAATCTTTCCGACTTGTGTGCTGTAATGATAATGATGATAATAAAAAAAACGAATAGTACATTTATATTTTAATTAATGTTATACTATAGTATAGATAACATTTATTTAATATGAATAGGAGTTATTAAAATATTTCAAAATGTGCGCCTCTGTCCTTCGTGGGCTTAGTCCCACAAAGGATAGATGATATTATTTCTACGTCTTTTATTCTCTAATTATTATAAAAAAATGTAAAAATATTGCTTCTTATAATATATTCATTTAATATAATCGATTGTAACCTAGTACCGGTAAGCAAAGTGTAAGGCGCCACGACCTGGAGTGACGGCCTGGTAAGATATACAAACAATCGTTGGACGCAGATGGCTCAAGGTCATTCTTTATTGTGTTCCTTGGGGGAGGTCTATGTCCAGCAGTGGACTTGTGAAGGGCTGTAATGATGATGATGATGATGATACCCCACACTAATCTACGGTGCTTATACTTAGTCTTTGACAGGGCATTACAATTCCGAACTTAGAGTATGCCAGAAAGGCATGGAAAGCAGTATCTAGAGAGCTTATTTCTCAGATCTATAGAAAACAGTACTGCGCTTCCACAGATGCTGGTAATAGAGCTGCCTAACCGAAGTAGAATTGTGCCAAACATATTGCCGAATATTGGACGGGATGTGGGCCAAACGTTTAAAGGAATGGGTCTCACACAAATTTACACGATGAAGCACCAGGGTCAGGAGCAGATGGCGGGATGGACTGGACGACTTCTGTACCGACTACAACAGGCTGAAACTTTTACAATAAGAAATAATAATATAATCAAAATGATTACTAATATTTACTAGAATAATTAACATTTAATGAAATTATTTTTACGGACGTTTATTTTTACTTATTTTTAATTCGTGACGTTTCGGGTGCTGAGGATAAATAATAATAATAATAAGTTTAATAAATTAAAATAAAAGCGAGAAAATACGAAAACTTAGTTAATTCAATAATATAATTGTGTTTTGTATTCATAAAAAAGAAATATACGGAATCGTTTATGAAGTGTTTAGACATTCTTACCAACCACCTCCTTTGTATAAACAGATTGAAAGGGTATTAAAAGTGAGCCTTTGTTATCAACGTAAAAGCCTCAGATCGATACAGACCTTGTTTGTGATGAAATCTCACAGCTTCCTGTCTGGGAACCGGAAATTATGAAATGTTGGATTTTGTTAATAACAATATGAAAACGTTTTAACTAAGTTTGATAATAAATGAGTATCAAACTCATCACACACTATGAAACCTTTTTAAAAGTTTAATAGAACAATAAAGTTTAATTAATATACAATTTTGCACATGGTAGAGCCATGCTGCAGCTATATTGTGATTACAGCACGAATGGGTCGGCTCATTTTTTTATAATAATGTCCTCCAGATAGAATTTTAGTCACGGAGGTCAGTCTTAACGTAGGCCAGCCATCTGCGCTGGACAGGGTTATAGTGCTATAGTAGTTTAATTGGTTCAATGTTAATAATTTGCATTTAAATGGCACTAAAACTGTATGAAATTCACGACTCCTAATGTGAAAAAATTAAATACTAATGTAATTTTAAATGGGGAGAAACTAAGTCTTTTAGATACCACCATTTTTCTTGGAATCACACTAGACGCGAAGCTTCAAAGGAGCCCCCATATATCAAAACTAGCAAGCAGACTTAGTTCTGCAGCATATGCTATAAAAAATATTAGAAGTCTTATCAGTGTTGAAACAGTTAGACTAGTTTACTTTAGCTGTTCCCATAGTACAATGTTGTATGGTCCTTTGCTCCATAGCAAAAGGACACGCAGCTGACACTGAAATTATATTTGTTTTACAAAAGAAGGCCATAAGAGCAATTTATGATTTAAAGCCTAAAGAGTCGCTGCGACAAAAATTTAAGGAAATTAATATATTTACTTTGGCCTCTCAATACATTTATGAAAATACGAAAGTACGTACACAAAAATAAAAGTAGTTTTACAAAAATAAGTGATATTCATTCTGTAAATACAAGGAACAGACACAAGCTGGTAGTATCAGTTACTCGACTCTATTGAGTCAGTAATTCATTCTTGGGGCGATGTATACGCTTTTACAATAAAATTCCAGAAAATATACAAAGTTTGACCTGCTCAAATTTCAAAAATTTTACTAAACTAAGTTTGTATAAAAAGGGTTATTATAATATTAAAGAATTTATGGATGATAAAAACCCCTGGAAATGAGGTGATCACTACCAAGCTATTCCAAATTTGCTAATTTGTTGTGTTGTTAATTTGTGTAACATACATGAATGTAAGCTGTTATTTAAAAAAAATCCCGCTGGGTTTCTTCCTGGTTCTTCCCAGGATAGAGGTTTTTTTTCTTACCAGTCGTAATTAAACAAAAGAGTGACTTTCAATAAGTATTATTTATAATCTATATTGAATAAAAAACTTTCTGTTTGTTTCTGTGCGCAAGCACAGGTTCACTCTCTATTCCCTCACTCTCATATTTAGATGGGCTGGTAATCTGATACGACCGGAGAGAGATTATGCGCAGAACTTACGCTTTTATGTGCTTTCCGAGGGTGAAACCTCCTCCCTTTTTATTCGGACGCTCGGCTGGTATCCATCCCTTTTTGTCGACATACCACACATTCTAACCAAACGATTTGCTTCGTCTGTCTATCCATCCAGTTATAATGTGGGTATGTTTAAAACAAGAGTGAATAGGCTTTTGTTAAACTAAATGACAATAGGAAGAAACAAGTATAAAGATAATTAATGCCTAATTTAACTAAGAGATAATTAACGATAATAAGCTGTTTCTTTTTAACTTTTTTCATTAGAATAGAATAGAATAGAATAGAATAATTTTTTATTCAATATTGATTATTACATAATTCTTATTGAAAGTCATTTTTTATTTACCACTGGTTCGGAAAATACCTCTGTCCTGGGAAGAACCAGCAAGAAACCCAGCGGGACTTTTTTTTTCCAAACATATTTCACTTAACAATAATTTCATTTATACAATTTTTAAATGATTTTTAATAGAACCAGCATGGTGGCGATCACCTTATTCCCAGGGGTTATTTTCATTCATGTATTCCTTGATATTATAATAACCCTTTTTGTACAGTTTTTCTTTAATAAAACTTTTAAACTTGTTTATTGATAACCTTTGAATATGTTCTGGGATTTTGTTGTAAAAGCGTATACATTGCCCCATAAATGAATTACTGATTCTGTGGAGTCTAGTAACTGGTATTACAAGCTTATGTTTGTTCCTAGTGTTTAAAGAATGCACATCCTTATTCTTATTAAAGCTATTTATGTTTTTATGTACATACATTAGATTTTCATAAATATATTGCGATGCCAAAGTTAATATGTTTATTTCTTTAAATTTTTGTCTGAGGGACTCTTTACAATTTAGGTTATAAATCGCTCGAACGGCTCTCTTTTGCAAAACAAATATAGCTTCAATATCAGTCGCATTACCCCATAGCAAAATTCCATAAGACATTACGCTATGAAAGTAACTAAAATACACTAATCTAGCTGTCTCAACATCTGTGAGACTTCTAATCTTTCTTACAGCATATGCTGCAGAACTAAGTCTGCTTGCTAATTTAGATATATGGGGGCCCCATTGAAGTTTCGCGTCAATAGTAATACCGAGAAAAACAGTGGTATCCACAAGACTCAACTCCTCCCCATTTTATAGCACATTGGTATTCGAATGTTTTACATTAGGTATTGTAAATTTAATACACTTTGTCTTATTGCCGTTCAAGAGCATATTGTTGGCGTTAAACCAATGTACTTATTTTGATAGAGCATTATTTACATCGTCATAATTAATTAACTGCCGTTTGAGTTTGAAAATTAAAGAGGTATCGTCAGCAAATAATACTATATCGTGATTGTCCCCTACAAGATAAGGTAAGTCATTAATATAGATTAAAAACAGGAATGGGCCAAGAATCGAGCCCTGAGGAACGCCAATGGGCGTTCCTCAGGGCTCGATTCTTTCTTTTAAACAGATATTAACATTCTGTTTGAGTAATGACTCGGTGACAGTTGGAGAAGAATTCAAAGACTCTGTTGTCAAAATAGGAATATCAGTGAAATATTTCTCAAACACCGCTGCGACTTCTTGATTTGATTTAGTCAATTCATTGTTAATTTTTAATTGATAGTTTGAGTTACGAGGTTTTTCATTACCGGTTTCGCTGTTAATTATACTCCACGTCATTTTAATTTTATTCTTAGCCGTCTTAATTTTGTTGCTAATATGTAACGATTTGGCTGTGGAGCAAACTTTTTTAAACATTTTAGAATAATTTTTGACATATTCTTTAAAAGCATCAGAAGGATTATATGATCTTTCATGGTAAAGGTCATATAACCTTCGTCTGCTTTTATGAATTCCCACTGTCGCCCACTCATTAATTACCTTGCGACTGTTTCCGGAGAATGTTTTAGAAGTAAATGTTTTTTTAAATTCATTGCTTATAAGGGTAAATAATTCTCCATATAAAAAGTCTGCATTGTTCTTATAAGAAAGCGATGGAAGGTTTTTTACCATATTACTTCTAAATCTCTCCAGGCGTTTTGCATTAATAGGAACAAACACAATTTTCTCAATTTCCTGTTTTTTGTGCATATAAGGTAATGAAACCAGTTGTCCACAGTGATCTGAACTAAGTTTTTGAATTATTGATTTGTTGATTGGTACAACACCTGTAAAAATATTATCAATACAAGTTGCACTACACCCTGCAATTCGTGTAGCTTCAAAGAATAAATTATCAAGATTATAGGATTTGAACAAAGAGCAAAATTTAATACTGATGGAAGAAGTTTCCAGGAGATTGATATTGAAGTCTCCACACACTACAAGAGATTTATTCTGTTTATTAAGCTTAACTAAAACTTCTTCCATAATTTTTTCAAAGGTATCATAATTTGAACATGGGGGTCTGTAAACACTGACAACAAGGTGCTCAAGCTCAACACATGCCATTTCTACAGTACGCTCAACAGAGAGGCTCACAATGTCTTTACGTTCTTTACATGATAAGGATTTATTAGCTAATATTAAGGAGCCACCACGTAATTTAGTATCTATTTTAGTTTAATTAATAATAATTAAATAAAGAAGAAATTTTTAAATAAAAAAAGATAAATATTAAAAAATAATTTTTAATTTAGTATCTATATTTAGTAGTACTTCATTAATCACTCAGCGAGCTACGGAGAGCGCTAGAAGTTCCTCTGCTGCAACGAAGATATCCGCAAGACAAAAAGAGTATAACTGATATGGCCCAGCCAATCCGTAAGCTGAAGTGGCAATAAGCCGACCTTATTAAGTGGCGAAGCTTGCGAAGTCACTTATTGATTTCACGATGTCTGTCCGTCTGTCCGTCTGTCGGTCTATCCGTCTGTCCGTCCGTCTGTCCGTCTGTACCACGATTATCTCGAGAACAGTTTCGAATTTTCAAATTCTGTTTTCAGCAATCCATTACTGATCACCCAGGCATCTGAACCTCCTATTTTGATTTTTTTTCCGTTAGAAACCGCTACAAAGCTGATTGCTTCGCCACTTTGCTATGCTGTTAGCTTGCTAGGTTTATTCTATTCGTTAATTAGTTCGAGCAACAACAGATGTGTATGTATTAGGTGGACTATGTGCTCGATTGTCACGCTTACCGTGACCTACTAATGCCACTGCTGAACATAGGCCTTCCCCATAGATTGTCCCATAGCTGGACATTTCCTATTAGCTGTCAAGACCTGCAGCGTCTTGCCAACCTATCTCCTGATTTTTTTCCCTCTGTCGCCTCTTATGACACGCAGGGGGTGATACGGGTTAGTTACTTACTCCACCACTTCACGTTAGTTACTTACTTAAATAAAAATACCGGTAGAAATTAAACTAACCTTAAAGTCGCGACAAATTGGATCTACATATCATATGTCCCTCAATTTGGTACGTGCACCCGTGAAAATCGAACCCTATATATCCATTAACACAGGATCCGTCGGTACAGGCACTAACATGATACTGTGCGATAAAGGTACATCAGGCGGCGACCGAGTTTATCAAACGGGCACGCTATTTTTTTCGATATTGGCAACCTTCCACAAAACAGTCTATTAGGCCGAACCGGAAATATTGAGAAGAGGCGAAATTATTTACTTATTTTATTTGTAATTGTTTGCATGATTCCATCAATAACAGCCTATAAAAGATCCACTTCTGAACATAGGACTCTCCCAGAAATTGTAACCTAGGGAGGATTTTGCCATAGTTGCCACGCCTGACTTCTGAACATAGGACTCTCCTAGAAATTGTAACCTAGGGAGGATTTTGCCATAGTTGCCACGCCTGACTTCTGAACATAGGACTCTCCCAGAAATTGTAACCTAGGGAGGATTTTGCGATAGTTGCCACGCCTGACTTCTGAACATAGGACTCTCCCAGAAATTGTAACCTAGAGAGGATTTTGCCATAGTTGCCACGCCTTACTTCTGAACATAGGACTCTCCCAGAAATTGTAACCTAGGGAGGATTTTGCCATAGTTGCCACGCCTGACTTCTGAACATAGGACTCTCCCAGAAATTGTAACCTAGAGAGGATTTTGCCATAGTTGCCACGGCTGACTTCTGAACATAGGACTATCCCAGAAATTGTAACCTAGGGAGGATTTTGCCATAGTTGCCACGCCTGACTTCTGAACATAGGACTCTCCCAGAAATTGTAACCTAGGGAGGATTTTGCCATAGTTGCCACGCCTGACTTCTGAACATAGGACTCTCCCAGAAATTGTAACCTAGGGAGGATTTTGCCATAGTTGCCACGCCTGGCTTTTGAACATAGGACTCTCCCAGAAATTGTAACCTAGGGAGGATTTTGCCATAGTTGCCACGCCTGACTTCTGAATATAGGACTCTCCCAGAAATTGTAACCTAGGGAGGATTTTGCCATAGTTGCCACGCCTGACTTCTGAACATAGGACTCTCCCAGAAATTGTAACCTAGAGAGGATTTTGCCATAGTTGCCACGCCTGACTTCTGAAAATAGGACTCTCCCAGAAATTGTAACCTAGGGAGGATTTTGCCATAATTGTCACGCCTGACTTCTGAACATAGGACTCTCCCAGAAATTGTAATCTAGAGAGGATTTTGCCATAGTTGCCACGCCTGACTTCTGAACATAGGACTCTCCCAGAAATTGTAACCGAGGGAGGATTTTGCTATAGTTGCCACGCCTGACTTCTGAACATAGGACTCTCCCAGAAATTCTAACCTAGGGAGGATTTTGCTATAGTTGCCACGCCTGATTTCTGAATATAGGACTCTCCCAGAAATTGTAACCTAGGGAGGATTTTGCTATAGTTGCCACTCCTGACTTCTGAACATAGGACTCTCCCAGAAATTGTAACCTAGGGAGGATTTTGCCATAGTTGCCACGCCTGACTTCTGAACATAGGACTCTCCCAGAAATTCTAACCTAGGGAGGATTTTGCTATAGTTGCCACGCCTGACTTCTGAATATAGGACTCTCCCAGAAATTGTAACCTAGGGAGGATTTTGCCATAGTTGCCACGCCTGACTTCTGAACATAGGACTCTCCCAGAAATTGTAACCTAGGGAGGATTTTGCCATAGTTGCCACGCCTGACTTCTGAACATAGGACTCTCCCAGAAATTGTAACATAGGGAGGATTTTGCTATAGTTGCCACGCCTGACAGGCGGGTTGGAAACCGATTTTTTTAATAATTTTGAGTTTTTATCAGGAAGATGCTGTTGCCTATTTTCCGTTTTAGATTTCCTCTTCCCTAGCATTTGTTTACATCTGTTCGTAATGTTTTGTCACAATCGGTTCAGCATTTCCCAAGATTAGCGCGGACAGACAGACCGATTTTTTTATAAATGGTTATTTGTCTTGATACCATGCTAATAACCCCTGAGTTTGATAAAAGCTAGTTATTACAATATTACAGACAAACACTTTAATTTTATTCATATGTGTAGGAGATTTGACCTCGGAAGTGCCAATAAAAAACCTGTCGGGGTTGTTTAAAAAAACCCGAACTTACCGATTACATTTAGTTCCTTATCTATATCTTCATATATAAAAATTACGTGTCACGTTGTTTGTCCGCGATGAACTCCTAAACTACTGAACTGATTTCAATTAAATGTTTCACAATGTGTGCAGTTTGGTCCAACTTGAGAGATAGGATAGTTTTTATCCTGATAAGTGACCCTCAATTTTTTTATTGTGAATTTAATGTTTTTTTTTAGGACACATGGTCATCGAAAAGGGCAGAACAACGTCTGCCTGGTTATCTATTTATATTATATAAAATATCTGCGGAGTTTCTTTCAGTTTCCTTTCCAGTCAGAGGAGTCTCACTTCGAAATGTTTGAAGATTAAAAACGATATTTGGCAAATGGAATTTTTAATTTTAAGATGGTTTTGAAATGAAATGAAATATTTATACAAAATAACCATTTTTAATACAATACAATTTCGCGGTGAAATTTCTTAAGGAACTGTATACCAACTCGTATATGTATATATTACTGTGAGAGACTTCAGGATTAATTTTTTTCGCGTCTAAAGCTATTATAATCATTCAGCGAGAGAACCCAGCAAACGATGTTGGCACTGTACTCCAGGGTAGGACTGATTTTAGATTTAGCAGCCTAACACAAGTCCGCTGCTCAACATAGACCTCCACATAGATTGCTTCATAGAGGCGATATTTGTCACAGTAGCCAAGCTTGAGAGGCAGATTGGCATCGCAGGTTTATCTTTTATTTTAGTCGTTGTTTGGAAGCTGCTGCTGCTTATTGCTTTGTCCCTCTGCAGCCTCTTACGACACGCACGGAATAATATAGGGTAGTTAATGTTCTTATAAATATTGTGTACTATCAAAGAGTTTTTGTTGTTTGTTGATGAGCACAGTTGACATATATATGTAGAAAGGATAATTGAGTATAGTATAGAGACTAATTTTGTAGTTAGGAATAATAATTAATTCGTTTACACGAATTAATTATACAACGAGTCGAGGATAAACTAGTAACAGAATACGACAAGAGCACCGTTCCACGTCAGAGCCAAGACTGCTTTAACGGCGGCCGCTCAGTCAGTTTTATATAAGCAGGACGGGCGGCACCGCAGGTGCAATGCCGCAGGTGTGCGGTACACGTGTCGTTTACAAGAATTCTGTCTAGGTAAACCGACGCCGCCGCACCTGCAACGGTGCAGGTGCCGTCATATATATTTCACACAATTCCGGTAATCGAAGGGATCCGAAATCGTGGACCTCGGCGCTGTGAAGCATTGCTAAGCTACTGCACCACAATGACGTCAACCGTTTAATATTTGGTTTAGTTATATTTATTTTGGTGGTAGTTTGTTGACTCTATAGATTTCCGTAGTCCCGCAGTTTGTTACTACGTCAGTTCGACGTGTATAGATCTCTATTATTTGTTTGGCGCGGACCCAAACTAGGCATTGTGGGCTGTATGAAACACATAGCGCACTCTCGCGTCAACATTACTCTTAGGGCTAATTTTTAAAAGTTTTTGTTTAACTTGCAATATTTGTATGATTGTTTTTTAGATCAAATGTTGCAACGAGGTTTTAAAACAGTTATCCCAAACCGATTGAGCTGAAATTTTATCCGAGTATTGAAAACCAGCCCTTAGTTGCTTACTTGAGATTATTAAGCGTTCTATGTATATTACAATTTTTGCTAATTTTGTTTTATTGACTCGTTGGTCTAGTGGTAAAAAGCGTGACTGCTGATCATGTTAGCCCGGGTTCGAATCTCGGGTCGGACCAAAATCAGTAATAGAATTTTCATATCAAGAAATTTTCAATAGCAGCACGGAGTCGTGAAGTTGGCGGTGTTTCACCCCCGTGCCTTAAAATGTAAGTAAATCCATTGATCCTGATCCCGATCTCTCTCCAATCATGTCGGATTGCCGGCTCATCAAACTATGAGAGTGAGGGTTGTACCTGTGTTGTCACGCACACTTGTGCACTAGAACCTTGTGCCTTGCGCAGATGGCTAGTCTCCGTTGAGACTGACCGCCGTGAACGAAATTCGGTCTGGGCGACATTAGAATTTTTGCATGATGTGATAGAGTCACGCTGTAGTGTTATTGATGCAGCATTAAATAGGTTGGTTGGACAAATGAAAGACCACGCTCACGCAGAATACCAGCCAAAAAACAGCATGATTTTTCCGGGCTTCGTATTATGTGAAGAGAAGCGATGACACTCTTTAAAAGAATCTTCAATGTACTTTAAAAATAATATTTTTTTCAAGCTGTAGTTATACTTGTTCTCTATATATTTTAGACCGATACTCATCAATGCACTCACAACTGCTTTATTTCTGTGTATATCAGTTAGCAATATGCCTATTTATATACTACACAAGATTTTTTTAATAGCTTGAATCCTGTTATAAAATCCATGTTTAATTACTCTATTTTGTCTGGAAATTTTCCCTTTTTCTGAAAAGAAGCCCAGATTAATCCTATAACCAATAAAGCAAATCGCACCAGTTTTTCTGACTACCGCCCCATATCCACAATTCCATTACTTCCATAAGTTTTTAAGCTATAGTTCATCGAAAATTGAGCCTTTTCTTACCTAAGTGGAGTCTCATTCACATCCATTCATTCCACTCCAATCCGGTTTCTGTGCTGGTCATAGTATGTCTACGGCCTTAGTCAAGATTACCGAGGACATTCGTCATGGTTTGGCTCTGTTAGGTATGAGAGTGATACCTATCTAGACGAACTACTGGTCAGAAAAATAATCCTACCAGTAGTAGATATTTATCTTACAGTTCTCATTCTTTTAATCTCAAATTTTAAAGTAACAACGCTATGAATCCTCGCCTCCGGCTCGTCCGATGCCTGCGATTTGTTACGCAAAGGCGTAGAGGCTGCTCTTCCCGCAGCGCCGGAGACGTTGCAGTCTCAAAATAAAAACAGAGGGTGACACAGGTAGCGGGAAGGGCTGCACACTGTCCGCAAGTACGATAATGCGCCGAACACGTCTAGACATGACCATTTTTCAACATTTACCGTGTCTTAGCGGTAAAACCTAATGGCGCGTCTCCACCAAAGTTTTCAACATTTGTCAACACGTGTTGCCGACAAATGTCGCGTCTCCACAAAAAATGTTGACAACATTTATGTTTCCGACATGTTGAAAAATCAACAAAAGTTGACGACATTTGTTTCAAAATGTTGCAAATGAAATGAATACGCTTGTTGCCGACATTTGTTCCCTCGGTGGAGACGCTTCTTGCAACATTTTGAAACAAATGTCGTCAACTTTTGTTGATTTGTCAACGTGTCGGAAACATAAATGTTGTCAACATTTTTGGTGGAGACGCGCCTTAAGATTTACTGAGTGAATGCTTGTAAAAGTTCGAAATAAACGATTACCATAGAACACTTCGGACTTTTACCTTATGGACTTGGTAGATCTTAGGTTTTACTGCAAAATCTTAGAATTTACTGTAGTTCTAGCTTTTACAGTAACATATATACACTATAATATACACGTAAAAAAACTACAATATAAAACTGAAAACAGATTTATACTTATTTAGGAACAGCAATTTACAAGCATTAACAGGAAAATATGTGTGAAAAACAATAAAACGTAATTTCGACAATTTCCTTTTAACTTATTCCATTTGTGCGTTTTAATGTTTGATTTCTCTCAGCAATCAATTTGGAAATACGGTGGGTGGTAGCTATTTGTTAAAGCAGTTATTTGATTTAAAGCAGTTATTTAAAAAAAATATAACTAAAATAAAATGGACGATTTTTTTATAGAATAAGTTTTACAAACGAGCACACACTCCACCTGATGGTAAGTAGATGTTGTGGCCCATAGACATCTTCATCTGTCTTTGATTAATAATGAGATACGTTGTCATCCCTGAGTACTATGATAGAATGTCTCGGTTATAGTGTTACGCGCCACTATTAATGTCTTGTACATGGTAACACTAGTCACACTAGCGCCCTCTAGTGTCGAGTAAAAGAAAGTGTTGCGCGCCTTGTACATGGCACCACTAGTTACACTAGCACCCTCTAGTGTCGAGTAGCAGAACTAGGAGAGTCGAGATCCTTCCAGAAATGTCGGGACCGATATGTACTCGAACATTCTAGATGTCGCTAGAGTAGAAGGTTCTGGAAACTATCTGAGGCCCTATATAAGGCCGGTATAAACCACGACCGGGGCAGTATTGAATTGGCGATACAAGAGAATACTTCGAAGCGAAATATCGGCGAACTGTGTTTTATTATTAGTGTGATTTTAAGTTGTAATTAGTGTTGTGTAATTAAATAGTCAATTTTGGTAATTCAATCGGCAGATTGTAATTGTCTCGAACCCCAAGCTCGTAACAATAGTGTTAAGGGTGTTCTGTTCTCTACATTCACTATACGAAACACAGTAGCATTCAGCTACTATTTTAAGCTGGTATTCTGTAAGAGCATGGTCCTTCCCCGGTCGAGCTAACCCATTCGTGCTTCAACCATAATATAGCTTCGTACTTAACTTTAATATACAGCTTGGTTCTACCACGTGTAGTGAAGTGAATCATGTGTACAATATCATAATCATCATTACTACCTGTTACAGCTGCTGCAGCTCATTTCCTGCTTCATCCCCTGTCGCCTCATACGACACCTTCGAGAGGATAGAGGAAATTGGATTCTCTTAAATCAGCGCTACAAGACATACACAGAGTATGTAGTTTGTTCATTTAGTAAAGCACACGAGAATCAATTAATCATTAAGTAAAAAGTCGCTTTTGAAGCCAAGTACACCATATGCCGTCGATCTAAGCGACGGTCCTTAAGTAAATATACACGGGAAATATTAATTGTTTTTTATTTATACATATTTTAAGACTAGCTGTTCATCGCGGCTACATCCGCGTGGAATTTATTACAATTGTATGTCATGGGCTTAGTTTTTTGCACAGAACCGTAATTATTTTTGTAAAATAAAAGCCTTAGTTAAATAGTTAAAAGCCTAGCTTAAATTACTACAATTATATTTATTTGTAGGTATATGTCGTTAATATTGTCGTAAGTTTATAGTAAAATCAGGCTTTTGATCAAGAACCGGAAGAAGACAAAATTACTACTTTATGTTATAATAAACCTGAGAAAATCCAGTGTTTAGATCAAAAAGTTGACTGATTTAGTTTTATTATAAAATCAAACTAAACTTACCCTTTTTATTACATGAGAAATAACTATGCATACCCGTCTCGCGGTAGCAAGGACGGCTTATGTCGGAATCGGATGAACTAAAACCCCATGATGATCCACCTTCGCCTAATATTGGCAGGGCCACGGGAACGCCCCCACACATCGCTCACATCCGCGGCCGCACAGGCGCCGGCTGCCCCAATGCAACCTCTCCTTGGGGAGGACTTGAGCTCCCTCTTTTACTTCTCAGGTAAAGTGCACCAGGAACAAGAGGTGCGCCTTTCGCAGCGGCCTCTAACTCAACCTGCGTAACGGACCCGCCCGAGTTCGATACGCGGAGGCGATGGGGCCAGGAAAAAGAACACTCGGTAGCACTAGTTTTCCCGACTCCATCGGCGGATCTGGTCTCTGGTTTCGCCACCAAACAAGTACCTGCCGCGGAGGGTAGTGAAGGCAGCGCCTCGCAATACCGTCACTTCTCTCCCACCGCAGCCCCACCACTACCGTATTGACGGTGCGGCCCCGCCAGAGTCACGAAGGATAGGACGAGTAGTGCATCACCATACCAACACTCCTGTTATCCCGCGACTTCACCTCGGCTGTAGCGTTAGAGAGAGAGGACACACCTCATGTCACAGCCCAACAACATACATCCGAACTGGGCTTGCCAAGCCCAATCAAAATGGCCGGCTCTTTAACTCGGGCTAGTCAAGTGGGTTCCTCTTTGTTCACCGCGGGTGATCAAGCCGCGGCTACTAAACCCCTCCGCCACGACAAAGCGGGAACCCGTTCGGGAGAAAGGAACGTCACCTAACCTAAACTTAAATTTTATCATAAAACTAAACAAGTTCAGATTTTTACAAAAAATGTTTTTTTAAGGTTAGTATCATAAGATTAAGTAATAACTTATTTGTCTTCATCTGGCTCTTGATCAAAGGCTAGGATTTTGATCAACAAACTGATTTTACTATAAACCTGTGACTGTGACTAAAACTTATAAATTATAAAAAGATAGTGCGAAATTTGTGAGTTTGTGTATATATGAAGGGTAATAACTGGAATCACTCCACCTGTGTGGTACCAGGACCTCACAGAAAACCAGCGTGAAGTAGAAGTTTACCTCTGCGTTTCGCTTGGTGAGTGCAGGTGGCCGGAGGCCCTTTTTACTGGAAATGAGGAATTCCATCTTAGTCCTCACGGGTGACAACGCATCTACATTTTGATTTGTAATAGAGGATAGATGTAGATGTCTATGGGCCGCAGCAACCACTTACCATCAGGTGGACTGTGTGCTCGTTTGTCACCCTTATACTATAAAAAAAACCTATTTGAAAACTTCTTTTACCATTTGAAAGATGCTTCATTCTAGATGGACATAGGCTATTTATTATGATAATTAATAAAATGACATTATCCTATAAAAAAAAACTTCACTTAAGGTTTCTTTGCTAAGACTACATTTTTGATTCCCATTATGCTTACATGTTTTGTACATAAACCAGCAGATAAATATCCTTGTGGAGGCGTCCTGTAAAATATACTAAGCAGTTTTAGAGGTTATGCGTGGTTTCGCATAATAATTTTTCAGTGCTTGAGAACATTACTAGAAGTGACATCACATAAAAAAAATTTAAACAAAAATAACGCATTAGCACACTGTCTAACTTTTGGTGATCTCGATTAAGAAATTAAATGCAAATGCGTTGTCACTACTGCGGAACTAAATGGAATGCTTTATTACAAAATATTATTATAGAA
Organism: Parnassius glacialis; assembly: GCA_033319125.1. Taxonomy (NCBI): domain Eukaryota; kingdom Metazoa; phylum Arthropoda; class Insecta; order Lepidoptera; family Papilionidae; genus Parnassius; species Parnassius glacialis. Next base: position 25,994,629 of record JAVANC010000029.1, on the reverse strand, counting down.
TGAGGGTGTTTGCAGTAAAAAGTCTCACTGGTTCTCCAGATTCACCATGCAAAATATAGTAGCATAAAGATTTTTTTTAATAGGATAGGGTGACTAACGAGCACACAGTCCACCTGATAGTAAGTGGTTGCTGTGACTCATAGACGTCTACATTTATTCTCAATAAAGAATAAAAATGCAGAGGCGTTGTCACCCGTGAGGACTAAGATGAAATACCTCTTTTCCAGTAAAATGAGTCTTCGGTTCTCTACACTCACCATACGAAACACAGCAGTGTCAAGCTGCCATTTTACGCTGGTATTCTGTGAGAGCGTGGTCCTTCCCCGGTCGAGCCGACCCATTCGTACTACAACTATACTACTGATATAGCTGCAGCATGGCTCTACCACGTATCAATTTTTATGCTGCTATTTTACGCTGAAATTCAGTAAAAGCGTGGCTCTTCCCCGGTCGCGTTGACTCATTCATGCCGCTACCACAATATAGCTGCAGCGTGGCTCTGTCAAGTAACAAAACATCTCTTGATACATAAAAAATATGAATTTTTATGTATAACGAGTTGTTTTTTCAAATCGCCATAAGCGACACAGTATTCTGTGGGACCGGGTGCATGTCCGCTTGCGCGACTCATTCTAGCTGCCGCTAATACAGCAGCGTGGGTTTATCAGGAAAATGATCTCAGAAAAACTTAATGTAATTAGTATGTGAATGTGAAATACTGCGGTTTCGAACCCGCTTGCAAAGCGTGGAAACTATGGCAAATACCCCCCTACGATGAGAGTAACAAAGAAACGGCCCCCAGTCCCCGGCGGTCCCGCTATTCCTGGCTTCGGTGGCGACCATGGTAACGGCGGGGGCAGGGAGTGCTATGAATCTCCGGTGGAGGTTCGGTTGCCACCTAAGATGACTCGACCTGGCAACATACAACACACGCACCCTGAGGATTGTGGAGCTGGAAGAAGAGATAGACAAGTAACGCTGGCATATTATAGGATTATCCGAAGTGCGAAGAGAGGGGGAGGACACGGTAATCCTCGAATCTGGCAACTTGCTCTATCACCGGGATGACTACCATCTGTTCTAAGGAGGTGTCGGATTTATCGTCCACAAGTATCTCGTTAACAACGTTGTAAAGATTGAGAGTGTGTCGACGAAGGTTGCGTACCTTATACTCAGAATCACCAAATGGTATTCGCTGAAGGTCATACAGGGTTACGCACCAACCTCGGCACATCCCAATGAGGAGATGAAGGAAATGTATGAAAATATCTCTAGAGCCATGCATTCCTCCAAATTCCACTATACGGTGTTAATGGGAGACTTCAACGCAAAACTAGGCATAAGAGAGAAACGGTGAGCTGAAAGTAGGGAAATTTGGAATAGGGCAACGGGACCCAAGGGGCCAGCAGCTAGCCGACTTCATGGAGAAAGAGGGACTCTTTATGATGAACTCTTTCTTCCAGAAGCGGCCCCACAGGAAGTGGGCCTGGTCGAGCCCCGACGGTTCCACAAAAAATCAGATTGACTTCATTATGACGACCAGACGACAACTGTTCAGTGATGTCTCAGTGATCGCGAGGGTGAAAACCGGCAGCGATCACCGAATGGCTAGAGGCACACTGAACCTAAACGTTAAGTTGGAGAGGTTTCGTCTAATGAAGTTAACGCTCCGTCTCCCACATGCTCTGTTCCAAAGTCCCTAAACCTTTCAGGCTCGAGTTACAGAACCGACAGAAAAAAAGGCAGAATCGCTGGAGGACCTAAGCAACATATTCAATGACTTCAATAGTGTCTCCCAACGAATAGGTTTTACGATGAACATGGATCAAACAAAGATCATGTTTAATGTCCATGTCACACCTGTGCCAGAAGTTGTTGGGACACTAAGCTCAAAGTTGTTGACGAGTATGTTTACTTGGGAAAAACAGTCCGACTAGGTAAGTCCAAGTTTGAGCGAGAGGTCAATCGACGGATTCAACTCGGCTGAGCAGCGTTCGGGAAACTACAACATATCTTCTCGTCAGACATACCTCAAAACCTTAAACGAAATTGTACAACCAGTGCGTATTGCCAGTGATGACTTACGGATCTGAGATATGGTCCTTCACTGCTGGCCGTATGAGGAAGCTCAAGGTTACTCAGCGAGCTATGGAGAAGGCTATGCTCGGGGTTTCTCGCGTGATAAACTTAGAAATGAGTATATCCGCATTAGAACCAGAGTATCCGACATAGCCCAACGGATTAGTAAGCTGAAGTGGCAATAGGCTGGCCATATAGCTCGAAGAACCGACAACCGATGGGTAAAAAAGGTTCTTGAGTGGCAGTCTCGTACCGGTAGGCGAAGTGTAGGGCGACATCCCACGAGATGGAGTGAAATATTTTCTTTTTTAAGGAACCCAGATTATCACTAAAGAGATCTATATTACATTTACCGAATATATCATTGTACATTCTCATCATAGATCATATATGAGGAGAAATGATGATTAAAGAGTGAAAGTTCGAAAAATTGATCTTATTCCTACCCTATTTTTACATGGTAGAGCCACGTTGGAGCTATATTATAGTTATAGCGCGAATGGATCGCCTGAACCGAAATGGAACAACGCTTTAACAGAATACCAGTGTAAAATAGCAGCTTAATACTCTTTGTTTCGTATGGTAAATGTAGAAGCTGTAAAAGTAGTGCTGTAATGGTTTGGCCACGTCGAGAGAATGAATGAAGAACGATTGACGAAAAAAGTGTATAAGGCGAGTGTGAATGAAAGTGTTGGAAAGGGTAGACCTAGGCGGACGTATCTAGACCAAATCAGAGACGGCTTGAAAAAAGGCCAGGTTAAGAGTACCCTAAACCGAAGAGCGTGTATGAAGGGAATAATGAAAGTGGACAGAGCGAAACAAGTATGTAAGGATGGTAGCAAGTGGAAAGAAGTGGTCTCTGCCTACCCCTACGGGAAAGAGACATGATTATACGTATCTAAGTGTAGAGAACCGGATATCCTTTTTACTGGAAATGAGGCATCCAAATAAGTCCTCATTTGTGACAACGCGTCTGCATATTGGTCTTTGATCGGGATAAATGCAAATGTCTATGGTTCATAATATCCACTTACCATCAGGTGGACTGTGTGCACGTTTGTAGCCCTTATTCATTAAAAAGTATTCTTGCGCACATATTTCCCATAATATTTATAAAGCGGGGTTTAACTCGTTTATAAGACTGCCGCATCTAGTAAAGCCAATTCCATTCGCCACAGAGTATCGCATAAACAATAATTTAAATATTATCTGTGTTGACTCGGGTCCAGAGCGACGTATTAACGGGACCTACACGACTGGATCACGACTTCGCGTTGCTGACAACTAAACGTTTCATGTAAATTGTGGGGACAACGTGCCTGCGTGTTGGATAATTGTATTTTAGAGAATTAATTTAAACATGATAGAGCCATGCAACGGCTATATTAATAGTAAATTTGTAGCACGAATGGGTCGGCTCGACCGTGAAATGACAACGCCCTCACAGAATACCAGAGTCAAATAGCAGCTTAATACTGTTGTGTTTCGTTCGGTGAGTGTAGAGCACCGTATACCCTTTTTACTGGAAAAGGGGCATTCCATCTTAGTCCTCATGGCTGACAAAGCATCTGTAATTTATTCGCAAACGAGGATAGATATAGGTGTCTATGCGCCACAGCAAACATTTATCACCAGGTGGACTGTGTGCTTGCTTTTCACACATATAAAGAAATTAATTACTTTGTCCTGAGATTTTTTTATAGAAAAGGCAGACAAGCATGCGGCTCACCTAATGGTTAGTGACTACCGCCGCCCTTGAACAACTGCAACACCAGGCGACTTACAGATGCATTGCCAGCCATTTAAAAAAGGGTCTGCAATTTCTTGAACTTTCCTAAATCGTATCAGTTCGAAAATATTGCCTGTTGTAGTCGAATCTCAAGGAAGTTGTACGAGGAAGAAAACTTACATTTGAGTTCGTCCGGTATAGACTAATCAAAATACTTTTAATTATCGGGCCATCAACTTTGTAGCACATTCTTTAATTTTTTATAGAATAAAGGTGAAAAACGAGCACGCAGGATTTTTGTGCTCATTTTACTGACAACTGTAAGCACTTTATTTATTATATATTTTTTAAATTTATGCACTGAAGCAACGGATGTGCATTTGTATGCAACATTGCTTTTTTATAGAATATGTAAGAGTAAAAAACAAGTACAGACCACATGATTGTAAGTGAATGTTTTGGGCTCATAGACATCTACGAGTACATCTATCCTAGATTAAGAATCTAAAGGCCCCTTTTTAAAAATAAATGGTATCTTCTGCGATGTGGCGGCGCTGTCGTCGCGCCACAAGCGAAACACATCGACGCCTAAATCGATTTTTTTAAAATAAATATTTGGTGCAATAAAGAATAAATAAATAAATAGGATGTTTCGCACATGTTTTTTTTTTGATTATTGTTAATTTTTACGTGTCACTTATTGAAAAGTAACATACCTACCTACTAATTTTTGAACTGAGCACCTTGTAAATGAGCTTGCTTATTACTTATGCTGCTGACATTATCCTCACCCCAATGATTGATGAGGATGAAAAAAAAAACATGTTTGTTTTTATTTTTATTCAATTTTATTTCTACATACTTTCTACATACAGGTAATACAAAAATCAACAAGAAGTATAAGGGTTCAATCTTTCAATTTCAATTTTATAAAAACGTTACCCCCCACACAAGGAATTTCTCGTGTGTCGTGGAGGCAGTAAACAAACATAAATTGCACAAGGACAAACATCCAGACCCGGAACAATTATTTGTAGGCCATACAAATACTTGTTCCGTGCGGGATTCGAACCCGCGGCCCCCAGCACAACAACTGATTGCTAAGCTACTGCGCCACGGAGTCGTCGCTGGGTTATAGCTAAAGTGACCATACGTCCCGTTTTGAATGGGACTGTCTCTTTTCTCGGTCACCTTTCCCATTGTCCCCAAATAAACTCCGGGACACAAAATTGTCCCGTAACTTGTTGGTTGAAAGTATTCAAAGTCAACAATCTTCAACATAATTTTTTTTAATCGAATATATTTTAAATCTACCTGGTACAAATGCTCAGGTAGAAAGAGAATTTTTCTATTTTGAATAAATTGTGGACGTCTGAAAAAAACACTTACGGTTCCAGTTCTAAAGGCGATGTTGTTAACAAAGGTAACAATAAAAAAACTTGACCAGAATTTTAATCTTATTTAAAATCATCACCAAATTTATTAAAGCAAATTTAATCCACTGACAAATGTAATTAATAATTTAAAAAAATATGTTGCATTTAATAATTACCGTCTATACCGAATATAATTTTATAGTGAACACCAACAGCTGTATAGTTATAGTTTTTAGTATTTAAACAAAACCCATGTCCTGTTTTGAGTTAAAATATAAATGGCAGTTAAGTTTTTTTAGTTAAATTTAGTTTAAAAAAAATAGTTTATAGAAGTTTTTGGGGTCGTAATTAAATGATGCCCGGTAGGTATTAGTACTTACTTAGTAAAAGTAGGTAACTATTTAGAAAAGTACCTTTTTATCTAATCATAATACCTACATAGGTACCTATTGCGATTAGTTATACTGGGTAGGTATATAAATACCCACTTAGATATTTTTTACCGAATTAGGGTAGATGCTCCTAATATTAGTCATGCTCCTAATTCCAATAAGTTTTTTTTTATATGTAAAGGGTGACAAACGAGCACACAGTCCACCTGATGTAAGTGGTTGCTGCGGCCCATAGACATCTACATCTATCCTCTATTACAAATCAAAATGTAGATGCGTTGTTACCCGTGAGGACTAAGATGGAATGCCTCATTTCCAGTAAAAAGGGCCTCCGGCCACCTGCACTCACCAAGCGACACGCAGAGGTAAACCTCTACTTCACGCTGGTATTCTGTGAGGTCGTGGTACCACCCCGGTTCGCGCCGGCCCATCCGTGCGACAAAAAAAGCTGCCGCGTGGCTCTACCACTGTTAAAAAACCTAACAGTGTTAAATTAAATATCAAAACAAGTACGCAACGAAAAACGTTCATCTTCCTAATTATTTGACAAGTTATAATCCCGGTAAAATTATGCTTACTTTACATTATCTTATACATAGGCTTTTTGATTTGTATTAATATGACTATAGACATAGTAATGCAGTTATTTTTGTTTAAATTATAAGTTATTTATTTTCTTTTAGTGGAAAATAATGGGGCTGTAATCTATATACTAATATAATAAAGCGTGTTTTTTTGTTTTTTTGTTTGTTTTAATGCGCTAATCTCTGGAACTACCAGTCCTATTTGAATTTTTTTTTAATATTATAGCCAGATTCATATGGAATATTATAGGCTATCTAGCATTAAGTTATACTACTCAGCTAACCTTAAATATGGATATTTGTTAAGCAAGTTAAAAGAAAAAAAGCACTCCCGAAATTATTTATCCGCGTACGCTGGTGTTATCGTTAGGGATACGTAAATACAATGTTCTAGAAAAATATAGACCTTCACTCCGTCTAAAAAAGGTCCGCGATATTATATGTCTTTATCCCGACATTTCTCAATTGCGTTGCACTATCCTTGTCAACACTTGATGTTCAACTATTCAAGTAGACTCGCACGACTTCCTTGTGGAATCGATTACCATCAGCGATTTTTCCGGACCGATACGACTTAGGGACCTTCAAGAAAAGAGCGTAATCCTTTTTAAAAGGCCGGCAACGCATCTGCGATTCCCTCCCTGGTGATGCAGTTGTCCATGGGCGGCGGTAGTCACTTACCATCAGGTGAGCCGCATGCTCGTTTGCCCCCTCTCCTATAAAAAAAAAGTAGAATGCTTCACAGTCAGTCTCTGATAGAAAGTAATAATGAATGTGGAAAGAGTGTCAAAACAAATTTATGCTGCAGAAGTAAATGGATGATGATAACTCCTGTGAACGAGGCGATCGCTACGAAACTATCAAAGAAGTCTTGCATGGTTTTTTGCTGGTTCTTTCCAGGACAGCGGTATTTTACGAACTAGTGGTAAATTAAACATAAGGGTGACTTTCAATAAGTATTATTTATAATCATTATTTAATAAAAAAGTTTCTGTTTCTGTTTCTATTACAGTCTGTGAGAAGGAATCTTAGTCCTCAGGGGTGACAACGAGTTTGTATCCTTCTAAGTTCCTTTATGGCCCTTGTAAGTTCGATTGCTACTTCAGTGTTATAAAAAATACTAGTTATAATAATTTGGTATCAGCCGTATATTGCAATAAACGTGTATAGTTTATTGCACTAAATGTGGCGTTATAAATTTCCCGCATGAAGCCGCGAGTCTTCCATCTAGAAGTTTCATTATTTGTCTTTTCAATTCTTCTATTAATTAACGTCACATTTTCTCCGTTGCCAACTGTGAGATAAAATTTTCTATGTAATTGCATACGCTTTGTTAATGGTGAAAGCTGTATAAGGTTAAGCATTTAATATTAAAGTCCAGTAAATTTATTTTGGCGATTAAATTTTTATGGTTCCGTATCCAAAGGTTAACTAACAGGACCCTATTTACAAACCCCGCTGTCCGTCCGTCTGTCTGTTAGCGGACGGTATCTCATGAACCGTAATATGCAGACAGTTGGAATTTTCAAAAACACTACACATTTCTTCTTCTTCTTTTCAATTATGGCTTCTCTTGATAGAATTCTGCCACTACACATTTAAATAAAACTAGTACTCGAAACGTCGGGAATATAAAATAAAAAAATATTTTTATATATATTTTCGTATGCCGGAAGAACGTTGTAACGAAGTTTTATCAAGAATCGAACAAAATATACGGAAACATATTTTGTTCGATTCTTGATAAAACTTCCTTCGTGGCTGAGGTCGTATAGAATCTTATTTTCTTTTACCTCTTGTAAAAATAATTTAAGGTTCAACGGCATTTCAAGAAATCAGGCACTACCCCGCGTATATTTTGCTGCAGCATGTGCGAATATTCGCACCAATGTGACCACCTCTAGACAACTTAGCTGACGCAATCGGTGCGAGCGAATCGCGTCCTGCGTCCCGCGCGGGATTCGCCTCAGTTTGGCTGAAGCGAGCGTAGTCCTTGTTCGGTCAAACCAACCCATCTTTGCTGCAGCTGTGATACCGCTATGGCATCAACGGCGGGGCTCACGGGGCACTGTGCTTATTTACTTGACAATTTACTTGCATATTTACTTCACTATTTACTTGTTCATTACATAAATGTTTACTTGATTATGTACTTGTTAATATATTATTATTTACCTGACTATTCACTTGCTTATTACTTTACTATTTACTTACTTATTTACATCTGGGGGCACGGCAGTGCCCCCGCCAAGTCGAGCAAAAAAGTGGCACGGCCGTACCATCCTTTTCTCGTAGCAGTTCAGGCCATTTTCGGCCTTACCAACTTCGTTGTGGATAAAACTTGAAGCCTCAATTTGCAGTAACCAAGAATGCATTGTATGGAAACAGTATATTTCAAATTTCGTTCAATTTGAACCAGTAGTTTAAGAATTATGACTAGTCAAAGTTTCTTAATTTTGTCACTCACTGACTCTAAGGCACTTCTAGCATCAAAACTCTAAGGCACTTCTAGCAGACGTAGAAGCTTCAAATTTAGAATAAATATTAGTGTTTAGTGTATAAAACAAGGAAAAACTAAAATATTTTGTAATCCTATATATTTATAGGATATACTATATATATATATATATATATATATATATATATATATATATATATATATATATATATATATATATATACAAAGTTATATTTGCATCGAATGAATCAGTGTATCTGTATATGTATAATATAATGGAATAATAGATGTAGATATATTGGTAAATCCAATTGAGCATGCCTTCGCATTAAAAATAACGTATGGCATGATATTTTTTTTAAAGTAGTTTAAATACATTTCGACAGCACTATCGGCTTCAACACCCTCGAAAACCATGAAAATGACACCCATGATGAAAAAATTGGTACCTACTTCAGCCGCCATGTTGGATTTACATTCCGACAGCACTATCGGCTGCAACACCCTTGAAAACCATGAAAATGATATCCATGATGAAAAAATTTGGTACCTACTTCAGCCGCCATCTTGGATTTACAATTCAACAGCACTATCGGCTTCAACACCCTCGAAGCCCATGAAAATGACACCCGTGATGAAAAAATGATATATATTGCAGCCGCCATCTTGGATTTACATTTCAACAATACTATCGGCTTCAACACCCTCGAAACCCATGAAAATGACAACCATGATGAAAAAATTGATCCCACTTGCAGCCGCCACCTTAGATTTACATTTCGACAGCACTATCGGCTTTAACACCCTCGAAAACCATGAAAATGACACCCAAGATGAAAAAATTGATATCTATTGCAGCCGCCATCTTGGATTTACATTTCGACAGCACTATCGGCTTCAACACCCTCGAAACCCATGAAAATGACACCCATGATGAAAAAATTGATACCCCTTGCAGCCGCCACTTTAGATTTACATTTCGACAGCACTATCGGCTTCAACACCCTCGAAAACCATGAAGATGACACCCAAGATGAAAAAATTGATATATATATATATTGCAGCCGCCATCTTGGATTTACATTTCGACAGCACTATCGTCTTCGACACCCTCGAAACCCATGAAAATGACATCCATGATGAAACAATTGGTACCTACTTCAAGCCGCCATCTTGGATTTACATTTCGACAGCACTGTCGGCTTCAACACCCTCGAAAACCAGGAAAATGACACCCATGATGAAAAAAAATATACCTATTGCAGCCGCCACCTTGGATTTACATTTTGACAGCACTATTGGCTTCAGCACCCTCGAAAAACCATGAAAATGACACCCATTATGAAAAAATTGATACTTATTGGCGGCCGCCATCTTGGATTTTCATTTCGACAACCCTATCGGTTTCAACACCCTCGAAAACCATGAAAATTTCACCCATGACAAAAAAATTGATACTACTTACTTTTAGTACGTATTACTATTATTTATTCTGTGCTTTTAAAATATTGTAATAAAAAAAATCTCTTATTATTATTATAATCAAGTATTTAAGAAATTTGGTTATTCGAATATTGTGTATTTGTACAGCGATCTTTTTGAGCCGCTGCAAACAACCGAAATAATGTCCACTCACGACGACGACTGACGGCGAACCATAGATAAATATATATTGGTAAATCCAATTGGGCATACCTTAAGCGCATTAAAAAAATTACGTATAACATGATTATACGGAATTATTAAAGTAGTTTAAATACATTTCGACAGCACTATCGGCTTCAACACCCTCGAGAACCATGAAAATGACACCCATGATGAAAAATTGATACTTATTGCAGCCGCCATCTTGGATTTACATTTCGACAGCACTATCGGCTCAACACTCTTGAAAACCATGAAAATGACACCCGAGATGAAAAAATTGATATATTTTGCAGCCGCCATCTTGGATTTACATTTCGACAGCACTTTTGGCTTCAACACTCTCGAAAACCATGAAAATGACACCCAAGATGAAAAACTTGATATCTATTGCAGCCGCCGCCTTGGATTTACATTTCGACAGCACTATCGGCATCAGCACCCCCGAAAACCATGAAAATGACACCAATGATGAAAAAAATTTATATCTATTGCAGCCGCCATCTTGAATTTACATTTCGATAGCACTATCGGCTTCAACACCCTCGAAAACCATGAAAATGATACCCATGATGAAAAAATTGGTACCTACTTCAGCCGCCATCTTGGATTTACATTTCGACAGCACTATCGGCTTCAACACCCTCGAAATCCATGAAAATGACACCCATGATGAAAAAATTGATACCCACTGCAGCCGCCACCTTGTATTTACATTTCGACAACCCTATCGGCTTCAACTCTCTCGAAAACCATGAAAATGACACCCATGATGAAAAAATTGATACCTATTGCAGCTGCCATCTTGGATTTACATTTCGACAGCACTATCGGTTTCAACACCCTCGAAAACCATGAAAATGACACCCAAGATGAAAAAATTGATATATTTTGCAGCCGCCATCTTGGATTTACATTTCGATAGCACTATCGGCTTCAACACCCCCGAAAACCATGAAAATGACACCAATGATGAAAAAATTTATATCTATTGCAGCCGCCATCTTGAATTTACATTTCAATAGCACTATCGGCTTCAGCACCCTCGAAAACCATGAAAATGATACCCATGATGAAAAAATTGGTACCTACTTCAGCCGCCATCTTGGATTTACATTTCGACAGCACTATCGGCTTCAACACCCTCGAAACCCATGAAAATGACACCCATGATGAAAAAATTGATACCCATTGCAGCCGCCACCTTGTATTTACATTTCGACAACCCTATCGGCTTCAACTCTCTCGAAAACCATGAAAATGACACCCAAGATGAAAAACTTGATATCTATTGCAGCCGCCGCCTTGGATTTACATTTCGACAGCACTATCGGTTTCAACACCCTCGAAAACCATGAAAATGACACCCAAGATGAAAAAATTGATATATTTTGCAGCCGCCATCTTGGATTTACATTTCGACAGCACTATCGGCTTCAACACCCTCGAAAACCATGAAAATGACACCCATGATGAATAAATTGGTACCTAATTCAGCCGCCATCTTGGATTTACATTTCGACGCCACTATCAGCTTCAACACCCTCGAAAACCATGAAAATGACACCTATGATGAAACATTTTATACCTATTGCAGCCTCCACCTTGGATTTACATTTCGACAGCACTATCGGCTTCAGCACCCTCGAAAACCATGAAAATGACACCCATGATGAAAAAATTGATACCTATTGCGGCTGCCATCTTGGATTTACATTTCGACAACCCTACCGGTTTCGACACCCTCGAAAAGCATGAAAATGTCACCCATGACAAAAAAAATTATACTACTTACTTTTAGTACGTACTACTATTATTTATTCTGTGCTTTTAAATATTGTAATAAAAAAATCTCTTATTATTATTATAATCAAGTAAAGAAATTTGGTTATTCGAATATTGTGTATTTGTACAGCGATCTTTTTGAGCCGCTGAAAACAACCGAAACAATGTCCACTCACGACGGCGACTGAAGCCGAACTCAGGGTACATGTATTCTGTGAGCCGAACTAAACTTAATACAAAGGTACTCTGTGAACTAAACTACTCTGTGGCTGTAGATCCCCATTTACAGAAACAATTTATATACGAGGCAAACAAATCAACGAAAATTTCGCCATTTTGGAGTCGAAAAAAATTAATTGTAGCTAAACAAAACAAAATTACACTGCCATTTACATTCAGTGGCTTCCCACATGATAGATGAAGAGATTAAAAAATAGATTGAGTTAAACAATTGATATTTACAAAAGTTATAGTGTTTACAAGCCACAGGGACATGATAAATCCACACCATAAGCCACTAAAACCCTTTTTTTATTTAAAAATAGCATTTTAATCGATTTAAAAAAATTACTAGTAAGTTCCACAATCATTTATCTTTCTAACAATGTGCTTTTTATATCATTTATATGTATAATATGATTGCTAGATACGATTTTATTCGATAAAATGTTGGAATTTTAATTTTTAGGCGATAGTAGAACATTACCTTGCGCTTTCGCTTAAGGTATGCAATAAATGTAGCAAGCTAATTCAGCGAACTGATATATACAGTAATCTATGGCAATGGCGAACTGAGTTAGTAAGTTAACTACTCTGTGGCTGTAGCTCCCCATTCCATTTACAGAAATAATTTTATAAGAGGCTACCAAATCAACGAAAATTTCGCCATTTTCGAGCCGAAAAAAATTAATTATAGCTAAACAAAACAAAATTACACTGCCATTTACATTCAGTGGCTTCCCACATGATAGATGAAGGGATTAAAAAATATATTGAGTTAAACAATTGATATTTTCAAAAGTTATAGTGTTTACAAACCTTGGGGACATGATAAATCCATACCATAAGCAACTAAAACCCCTTTTTTATTAAAAAATAGCAATTAATCGATTTAAAAAATATATTAATAAGTTTAACAATCATTTATCTTTCTAACAATGTGTTTTTTATATCATTTATATGTATAATATGATTGCTGGATACGATTTAATGCGACAAAACGGTGGAATTTTGATTTTTAGGCGTTAGTAGACCATACCTACATTTTACTGGAAATGAGGCATTCCATCTTAGTCCTCACGAGTGACAACGCATCTACATTTTGATTTGTAATAGAGGAAAGATGTAGATGTCTATGGGCCGCAGCAGCCACTTACCATCAGGTGGGCTGTTTGCTCGTTTGTCACCCTTTTCCTATAAAAAAAATACCCACGCGCTTTGCGCTCGGCATGCAATAAGCGCTAAAATCCGTAAAACTAATTTTATTTAAATGTTAAATTTTTAACAGTGGTAGAGCCACGCGGCAGCTTTTGCTGTCGCACGGATGGGCCGGCTCGAACCGGGGTGGTACCACGACCTCACAGAATACCAGCGTGTAGTAGAGGTTTACCTCTGCGTTTCGCTTGGTGAGTGCAGGTGGCCGGAGGCCCTTTTTACTGGAAATGAGGCATTCCATCTTAGTCCTCACGGGTGACAAAGCATCTGAATTTTGATTCGCAAACGAGGATAGATGTAGATGTCTATGGGCCGCAGCAACCTCTTACCATCAGGTGGACTGTGTGCTCGTTTGTCACCCTTATCCTATAAAAAAATGTGTATTTCTGTTGCAAACAACAAACTACAAAATAAATATAAATTAAAAATTAAAGGGGGTCTCTAAAAATTAAAAGGCGGGGGGGGGGGGGGGGGGGGAGATCTGTGTGTTTAGTTGCCTGTATGCTGTCAAATCTACTTAAGACTGTCTTCCGTCTAACAGCCATGAGATTAAGAGTGTGATCGGATAGTTTTTGTGTTCTTCTGCGGCTGGTCTTGATCTTGGTCATCTATATTTATACTCAATTAAGATTCAGTCATCGACCTGCAATCGTGCGTCTTCAAGATATAAGTTGTTTCTTTTTGTGTGTTTTTGTTTGGGCTATTTGTGTGGTAGTTATCCACGTAGGTTTGAAATTGTCTTATGTATATGCCGCACCTCATATTTAGTAGCTATTTTCACACGATTTTTTTTTCTAATTCTATTTCTAGTTCCGTAGAGTCTATTTATGAAGGTACCACGCATATACATGTTTCTGTCGTCAAATAGCTTTTCCTTATGTGTTTCGGTCTTAAGGCTTGTACTTTTGCGAGCCAGTATAATTACACGTAGCATAAGTACAAACAGTGTATGTACTGCTGTACTCCAATATAGTTACACGCAATACAAGTACAAGCAGGGTATGTACTGCTGTACTCCAATATAGTTACACGCAATACAAGTAAAAGCAGTGTATGTACTGCTGTACTCCAATATAGTTACACGCAATACAAGAACAAGCAGGGTATGTACTGCTGTACTCCAATATAGTTACACGCAATACAAGTACAAGCAGTGTGTGTACTGCTGTACTCCAATATAGTTACACGCAATACAAGTACAAGCTGTGTGTGTACTTCTGCATTCCAGTATAATAACACACAGTACAAATACAAGCAGTGTATTCCAATATAGTTATACGCAATACAAGTACAAGCAGTGTGTGTATGTACTGCTGTGTTCCAATATAGTTACACGCAGCACAAGCACAAACAGTGTGTGTACTGCTGTATTCCAGTATAGTTACACGCAATACAAGTACAAGCAGTGTGTGTACTGATGTATCCTAATATAGTTACACGCAATACAAGTACAAGCAGTGTATGTACTGCTGTATTCCAATATACGATAGTTACACGCAGCACAAGTACGAGCAGTGTGTGAAATGCTGTATTCCAATATAGTTATACGCAATACAACTACAAGCAATGTGTGAATGTACTGCTGTGTTCCAATATAGTTACACGCAGCACAAGTACAAACAGTGTATGTACTGCTGTATTCCAATATAGTTATACGCGATACAAGTACAAGCAGTGTGTGTATGTACTGCTGTGTTCCAATATAGTTACACGCAGCACAAGTACAAACAGTGTATGTGCTGCTGTATTCTAATATAGTTATACACAATACAAATACAAGCAGTGTGTGTATATACTGCTGTGTTCCAATATACACGCAGCACAAGTACAAACAGTGTGTGTACTGCTGTATTCCAAAATAGTTACACGCAAAACAAGTACAAGCAGTGTGTGTACTTCTGTATTCCCGTATAATTACACGCAGCATAAGTACAAGCAGTGTGTGTACTGCTGTATTCCAATATAGTTACACGCAATACAAGTACAAGCTGTGTGTGTAATTCTGCATTCCAGTATAATTACACATAGCACAAATACAAACAGTGTGTGTGCTGCTGTATTCCAATATAGTTATATGCAATACAAGTACAAGCAGTGTGTGTATGTACTAATGTGTTCCAATATAGTTACACGCAGCAAAAGCACAAACAGTGTGTGTACTGCTGTATTTCAAAATAGTTATTCGCAATACAAGTACAAGCAGGGTATGTACTGCTGTATTTCAATGTAGTTACACGCAATACAAGTACAAGCAGTGTATGTACTGCTGTATTCCAATATAGTTACACGCAATACAAGGACAAGCAGTGTATGTACTTCTGTATTCCAGTATAATTACACACAGCACAAGTACAAGCAGTGTGTGTACTGCTGTATTCCAATATAGTTACACGCAATACAGGTACAAGCAGTGTGTCTACTTCTATATTCCAGTATAATCACTCCCAGCACAAGTACAAAAAGTGTGTGTACTGCTGTATTTCAGTATAGTTATACGCAATACAAGTACAAGCAGTGTGTGTATGTACTGCTCTGTTTCAATATAGTTACACGCAGCACAAGTACAAACAGTGTATGTACTGCTGTATTCCAATATATTTACACGCAATACAAGTTCAAGCTGTGTGTGTACTTCTGTATTCCAATATACGATAGTTACACGCAGCACAAGTACAAGCAGTGTGTGAACTGCCCTATTCCAATATAGTTACACCAATACAAGTACAAGCAGTGTGTGTATGTACTGCTGTGTTCCAATATAGTTACACGCAGCACAAGTACAAACAGTGTATGTACTGCTGTATTCCAATATAGTTATACGCAATACAAGTACAAGCAGTGTGTGTATGTACTGCTTTGTTCTAATATAGTTACACGCAGCACAAGTACAAACAGTGTATGTACTGCTGTATTCCAATATAGTTATACGCAATACAAGTACAAGCAGTGTGTGTATGTACTGCTGTGTTCCAATATAGTTACACGCTGCACAATACAAACAGTGTATGTACTGCTGTATTCCAATATAGTTATACGCAATACATGTACAAGCAGTGTGTGTATGTACTGCTGTGTTCCAATATAGTTACACGCAGCACAATACAAACAGTGTATGTACTGCTGTATTCCAATATAGTTTTACGCAGCACAAGTACAAACAGTGTGTATACTGCTGTATTCTAATATAGTTACACGCAATACAAATACAAGCAGTGTGTGTACTTCTGTATTCCAGTATAATTACAAGCAGCATAAGTACAAGCAGTGTGTGTACTGCTGTTTTCCAATATAGTTACAAGCAATACAAGTACAAGCAGTGTGTGTATGTACCGCTGTGTTCCAATATAGTTACACGCAGCACAAGTACAAACAGTGTATGTACTGCTGTATTCCAATATAGTTATACGCAATGCAAGTACAAGCAATGTACTGCTGTGTTCCAATATACACGCAGCACAAGTACAAACAGTGTGTGTACTGCTGTATTCCAATATAGTTACACGCAATACAAGTACAAGCAGTGTGTGTACTGCTGTATTCCAATATAGTTACACCAATACAAGTACAAGCAGTGTGTGTATGTACTGCTGTGTTCCAATATAGTTACACGCAGCACAAGTACAAACAGTGTATGTACTGCTGTATTCCAATATAGTTATACGCAATACAAGTACAAGCAGTGTGTGTATGTACTCATGTGTTCCAATATACGCGCAGCACAAGTACAAAAGGTGTGTGTACTGCTGTATTCCAATATAGTTACACGCAATACAAGTACAAGCAGTTTGTGTATTTTTGTATTCCAGTATAATTACACGCAGCATAAGTACAAGCAGTGTGTGTACTGCTGTATTCCAATATAGTTACACGCAATACAAGTACAAGCTGTGTGTGTACTTCTGCATTCCAGTATAATAACACACAGCACAAATACAAGCAGTGTGTGTACTGCTGTATTCCAATATAGTTATACGCAATACAAGTACAAGCAGTGTGTGTATGTACTGCTGTGTTCCAATATAGTTACACGCAGCCTAAGCACAAACAGTGTGTGTACTGCTGTATTCCAGTATAGTTACACGCAATACAAGTACAAGCAGTGTGTGTACTGATGTATCCTAATATAGTTACACGCAATACAAGTACAAGCAGTGTATGTACTGCTGTATTCCAATATAGTTACACGCAATACAAGGACAACCAGTGTGTGTACTGCTGTTTTCCAATATAGTTACACGCTATACAAATACAAGCAGGGTATGTACTGCTGTATGCCAATATAGTTACACGCTATACAAGTACAAGCAGTGTGTGTACTGCTGTATTCCAATATAGTTACACGCAATACAAGTACAAGCAGTGTGTGTACTTCTGTATTCTAGTATAATAAGCGACTGAGAAAAATAAGTTAAAATTAGAGACTGGAGAGCCAGTATAATTAGAGGCTGAAATGCATAGCCTTGTTAAAAAACCAAACACGATATGTAATATTTTTCGATACTAGATAATACCAATAATAGTTATACAGTATAACTTTACCCTACTTACACGAAAAACAAAGAGTTACATCAATCAGAAGGACGGAGGAAATTCCATTAGCAAATAAACTGCCCCGCTAGTCCGGACTTACGGCTTGATGGCGGCAGCTTGTAACGCCACGCTTTAATTATCTTGTCTCGGGTTAAGTGATACGAGGGAAGTGTATAGTTGCTTTAAAACAAGTTATTTTCTACAGAAAAAGAAAAGTTACCTATTCTTTTATCAGTAGTAATCTATTAATACTAAAGTAGCAACCTAGTAGTATATTAAATACTAGTTATTGTTCCACGCGACTCCGTCCGCTTCGAAATTACTACGATTAGATTTTATGGGTTTTAATTTATTTTTTGCGTCAAAATCAGTATAGCCATTTCGGAGATTACTCGGAAAAAACAGACAGACGGACAGAAATATAGAGATACAGACAGACAAAAATTTTAATTCTTTTTGTCATAGGGTTCGTATATACATTCATATGCATTTAGTAAAAACTGTTATTTTTACATTACAAACTGACACTGAAATTTTATTTATTAAAGACAAGTAAAAGGCCAGTTACATGGGCTAAGACCACTCAGGACATGTTATCTTTAAAATCACTGAAAAAACCTTTAGATTGATATAATATAATAAGCAAAAAGTTCAAAGTCCAAAAGTCGCATCTCAGCTAATCAGCTGTCATTGTCAATTATGTTTAGATAATAATAATATAAAATAAATATATAAACATATAAAAATAATTGTAATCTATTAAATTAGTTGTAATAAAGTAGTAATTTTTTATTTTATTTATTTATTTATTTAAGCTATCATGCACAAAGTTGTACATATGGCAGACTTAATGCCATATGTACAACATTCTCTCCCAGTCAACCATCAGGCTAAACAGAGATATACAGACAAGAGGCGGTGCAGCAGTAATCAAAATAGAAAGCGCTAAAAGAAAAGAAATTGTATATACATATATACATATAATTATAAATATACACACATACATAGACATATATACTTAAATACACACAAAATATACATATATAAATACATACATACACATATACACGCATATACTACATATATACACAATACATATAAATATTATCTATGTCAGAACAAATATGAAATATACATATGCGTATGAAAATAAAAGCTATGTTAGTTCAAACTTGCAACAATTTTTCATATGCTTACGGTAATAGTAATCTATTATTTTGAAGACTATCTGTCCCTCGCGACTTCGTCCGCGTGTAATTTACCATGATTTCATAGGTTTCAATTTTTTTGCGCGAAACCCTAATTATTTTTCTAAAATAAAAGTATCCTTAGTTACTCGGTATAACATCAGACATATTATGCCACTGAAAATCCTGTCAAAATTGGTCTATCCGTTTCGGAGATTAGCCGGAACGAGCAGAAAGGCAGACAGACAACCATTTAAAAAATTGTTTTTTGTTGTTACTACCGTATATATACTTTCATATGCATTCAGTAAAAAGCTGTTAACTGTAATATTACAAACAGACACTTCAATTTTATTTATTTGTATAGGTATAGATTATATAGATAGGTCAGGGCCTTCAGCCGACTAGCAGGTGTGTCAGGATCGTACCAAATGGAAGTCCGTAGTCTCTGCCTACCACGCTGGGTGACAGGCTAATTCAAATCTGCATTTTAATTCTTAATAGAGGATATATGTATACGTCTATGGGTCACAGCATGCATTTTGGCCTTAAATCTATAAAAAAATGGATCCTGTCATCCCCACCTCTCGGATAATATTAAATTTGTGAAAACTTTAAAACTAAATTACAATCTCCGTGTGCTCTAAGTGCAATATCGGATAATTCGTTGTATAAACAACATGTCGCCCGCGGCTGGTTAAAGAAGACACGTACTCGGGCTCAGCTTAAAGGTTAAAACTTAGTACGTGCAGTTGTTATTATTGACTTTTATTAAAAGTTCTCATTCCGTATTGTTATAACTGAAGATGTAATAATAAGTTTGAATTATAAAAAAAATATCTGCATCTAGGATTTTTTTTAAAACGTTATCCCCACACTAGGATTTTCTAGTGTATCGTGGAGGCAGTTTACAAACACAAATTGCACAAGGACAAACATCCAGACTCGGAACAATCATCATCATCATCATCATCATCATTACATCCCTTCACAAGTCCACTGCTGAACATAGGCCTCCCCCAAAGAATGCCACAAAGCACGGTCCTGAGCCACCTGCATCCATCGACTTCCTGCATGTCTTACCAGGTCGTCACTCCATCTCGTGGGGGGACGCCCTACACTTCGCCTACCGGTACGAGGCTGCCACACGAGAACCTTTCTTCCCCATCGGTTGTCGGTTCTTCGAGCTATATGGCCGGCCCACTGCCACTTCAGCTTACTAATCCGTTGGGCTATGTCGGTTACTCTGGTTCTACTGCGGATATCCTTATTCCTAAGTTTATCACGCAGAGAAACTCCGAGCATAGCCCTCTCCATAGCTCGCTGAGCGACCTTGAGCTTCCTCATACGGCCAGCAGTGAAGGACCACGTCTCAGTTCCGTAAGTCATCATTGGCAACACGCACTGGTTGTACAATTTCGTTTTAAGGTTTTGAGGTATGTCTGACGAGAAGATGTGTCGTAGCTTCCCGAACGCTGCCCAGCCGAGTTGAATCCGTCGATTGACCTCTCGGTCGAAGTTGGACTTACCTAGTCTGACTATTTGTCCCAGGTAAACATACTCGTCAACAACTTCGAGCTTAGTGCTCCCAACAACTACCGGCATAGGTGTGACATGGACATTAAACATGATCTTTGTTTTGTCCATGTTCATCTTAAGACCTATCCGTTGGGAGACACTATTGAGGTCATTGAGCATAGTGCTTAGGTCCTCCAGCGATTCTGCTATAAGGACTATATCGTCGGCAAATTGAAGGTGAGTGATGTACTCGCCATTGATGTTAATACCGCATCCTTTCCAGTCCAGAAGCTTGAAAACGTCTTCCAATGCAGCGGTGAAGAGTTTCGGGGATATAACATCACCCTGTCTTACACCTCTCTGCAATTGGATGGGTTTCGTACTCTGGTTCTGTACTCGGATAGCCATCGTAGCCCTACTGTACAAACACTTCAGCACTTCGATATACCGACAGTCAACTTGGCACCGCTGAAGGGACTGCAGCACCGCCCAAATTTCGACGGAATCAAAGGCTTTCTCATAGTCCACATACGCCAGACATAGTGGCAAATTGTACTCTTCGGACTTCTGTACAATTTGCCGTAGGGTATGTATGTGGTCTATGGTGCTAAAGCCCTTTCGGAAACCGGCTTGTTCGGGAGGCTGGAAGTCGTCAAGTCTGCGCGCAAGACGATTCGTAATGACTCTCGAAAACAGCATGTAGATGCGGCTCAGAAGGGAAATCGGTCTGTAGTTCTTCAAGAGAGCGTTGTCACCTTTCTTGAAGAACAAGACCACCGCACTTCTGCTCCACGCCTCCGGTGTTATGCCACCATGGAGGACGGAATTAAAGAGCTTCTGAAGGACCTCAAGTACCGGTCTTCCACCCGCTTTCAGAAGCTCCGCTGTAATTCCATCCTCGCCTGGGGCCTTGCCGTTTTTAAGGTGCTGGAGAGCCATTCTAATCTCGTTTAGACTGACGTCCGGGATATCTTCGGAATAGTGTCGGATAAGACTCGCTCTTGGATCGTTACTCACACTTGCGTGTGGCTCCAACGATGACGTGTACAGCTGCCCATAGAACCTCTCAATCTCACTCAAAATCTCAGGTGCCCCGGAAACGATGCTGCCACATTCGGTCTTCAGCTTTGACAGTTGGCTCTTTCTGGCAGACAGATCTCTGGCAAAGACTTTGGAGCCTTGGTTCCGCTCGATCGCTTCTTCAATACGAGCTGTATTGAAGTTGCGTAAGTCCCGCCGCATGCATTTGGAGATCTGTCTGTTCAGTTGCCTGTATGCTGTCAAATCTGTTGAAGAATGTAGCCTCATCTCCCGTCTAACTGCCATGAGATTAAGAGTGTGATCGGAGAGTTTTTGTGTTCTTCTGCGGCGGGTCTTGCAGAACTTAGCTCCGACCGCATGGACAGTTTCCACGAGCTTGTCATTCATATCGTCCACTTCATTGCAGTCTTCTAGGCACTGAAAACGGTTTCGTAACTCGAGCTGAAAGGTTTCGGGACTTTGGATTAGAGCACGAGGGGGACGGAGCGTTGACTTTATCAGACGAGACCTCTCCAACTTAACATTTAGGTTCAGTGTGCCTCTAACCATTCGGTGATCGCTGCCGGTTTTCACCCTCGCGATCACTGAGACATCACTGAACAGTTGTCGTCTGGTCGTCATAATGAAGTCAATCTCATTTTTTGTCGAACCGTCGGGGCTCGACCAGGTCCACTTCCTGTGGGGCCGCTTCTTGAAGAAAGAGTTCATCATAAAGAGTCCCTCTTTCTCCATGAAGTCGGCCAGCTGCTGGCCCCTTGGGTTCCGTTGCCCTATTCCAAATTTCCCTACTTTCAGCTCACCGTTCTCTCTTGTGCCTAGTTTTGCATTGAAGTCTCCCATTAACACCGTATATTGGGTTTTGGAGGAATGCATGGCTCTAGAGATATCCTCATACATTTCCTCCACCTCCTCATCGGGGTGTGCCGAGGTTGGTGCGTAAACCTGTATGACCTTCAGCGAATACCGTTTGGTGATTCTGAGTATAAGGTACGCAACCCTCGTCGACACACTCCCGATCTTTACAACGTTGTTAACGAGAGACTTGTGGACGATAAATCCGACACCTCCTTGGGACAGATGTTCGCCCTCCCGGTGATAGAGCAAGTTGCCGGATTCGAGGATTACCGTGTCCTCCCCCTCTCTTCGGACTTCGGATAATCCTATAATATGCCAGCGCAACTTGTCTATCTCTTCTTCCAGCTCCACGATCTTCTCGTCAGTCCTCAGGGTGCGTGCGTTGTATGTTGCCAGGTCGAGTCGTCGTAGGTGGCAACCAAACCTCCACCGGAGATTCTTAGCACCCCCTGCCCCGCCGTTACCATGGTCGCCACCGTAGCCAGGAATAGCGGGGCCGCCGGGGACTGGGGGCCGTCTCTTTATTACATCCATTCATAAGGGGGGTATTTGCCATAGTTGCCACGCTTGGCGAGCGGGTTGGCAACCGCAGTTTTTTTTTAATTATAATATTGGCTATTATCAGGAAGATGCTGCTGCCCATCTCCCACCTGTTTCCCTTTGTCGCCTTTTACGACACCCACGGGAGGATATGGGGTAGTGGATATTCTTGACCGCCACTACACGGCAATACAAATACTTGTTCCGTGAGGGATTCGAACCCGCGCCCCCCAGTGCAGCAACTCATTGCTAAGCCACTGCGCAATGGAGCCGTCAAATTTATTAAATAAAAAAAATGAATTCGAACAGTTGATCTTGTTTAGTAACAACCGCTAAAAATTCCACAGTGCTACGTGGCACACCAAGCCGAACGCGCATCACTGGCTTATTACGCTTACGCTAAGACTTTATGAATACAAAATTATAATTTCTGTCTAGTCATTTATGTAATTGTATGTAATTTCTGTCTACTAAGTTTCAGTTAAGGTTTCGATGGATAAATGTGTTGCGGCGGCAGAGCGAAAGAAGGAACTAATATATTAAAACCTTGAAAGCTATATATTTTCTCTCTTACATTTTGTATATAATTAATATGATTTAATTTTTAATTTATTGTTTAATTTTAAATTCATATTTTAACTGATTAATATAAGTCGTCAGTCCACGACATTTTCTGTCACAAGGGCGGCACAAACTTTGAATATGAGGTGTAATATTTGACAGATATCATAGCGGGAAAGTTAATTTGTTAGTAATCTGTAAGTATTAATGTTTCTTTCTGTAAGATTAGTTCTATTATATGTATGAATTATATTAGAAATTAGTTAACCAAACAAAGAACAGTACTCCAAGTAAAAAAAAAGTTAAAAATGTGCCAAAATTAAAGAGCAAACCACTGAGGCATTATTTTGTGTATCAATAAAATACCTTAGAAACTGATTAACTTTTACTCAAACTAACTTCTCAGTTAAATAACATTGTGTAAAAAAAACATGACCTCAGTGTCAACAAGCGACATTTAGTGAGAAAACTTATTTGAGGAAACCTATTTCTTAAAGGAGCTGCTATTATACGCTGGTATTCTGTTAGAGCGTGGTCCTACACCGGTCGAGCAGACCCATTCATAGTACAACCGAAATATAGCTGCAGCGTGGCTCTACCACGTGGAGAAGTTTGGTGTAAGAATATAAAGAAAGAAAGAAGGATGCAGCACATGTAAAAAATAATTATGTGCAAAAATATAAATAAAACGAAATATTTACCAACATTAAGAATATATAAGTTTAAGAAAATTCACTCAAAATCTATATCCACTAACGCATATCATGCGACAGAGGGAAACTGAAACAGGAGATTAGCAGCATCATCTCTCAATAGCAATAGCTCTCAAAAAAGCGTGACGACTTTGGAAAAATCCTTTCTATAACGTAATCTACGGGAGAGGCCTATTTTTAGTTTTATAGGATTTAATGGATGGAATGGAATCCTGGCTTGCTTCTTCTACACTACTCGCGAAATAGATCGATGTTGGACGAGGCGAATAGTGTAGAGAAGTACTTCGATCCGCTTCGTGTAACCTCGCTTCGCCTCTGGCGA
Source organism: Parnassius glacialis (assembly GCA_033319125.1). NCBI lineage: Eukaryota > Metazoa > Arthropoda > Insecta > Lepidoptera > Papilionidae > Parnassius > Parnassius glacialis. The sequence continues at coordinate 25,969,881 of JAVANC010000029.1, read as the reverse complement.
CTTCCAATTGCTTTCGGATTTTTGCGCCAGTGTCAAAGGACTTCGCGAAGTACCCCGAAGTTACACGAAGAGTCTCACTACACTACTTGGGTTACGCCAGTTATGAATGTTTATTTTTCTATATATATATATATTAAATATGTAGCTTTCTCCATAATTATTTATTTGGTTAACGCATTGACGTTCGTTGATGTACATTGACTGTTCACACAAGTAGGTACCTATAGCAGCTGCCTCTTGAACGTTATTCGTAACATGATTAAGGGTGCGGGAGACTCAAGACGACTGAGCTCTTCGCGAAGTAGCACGAGTATGTAGTCACGTTCTTTGGACTTCGATCGTCTTCAAAGAGCACTTTGTCAAAGTCATTTCACGAGTAGTGTAGAGGAAGCATAAGAGAGTTTATAGGACAAAGAAGAGTCCACCGTGCTACCCGAAGTTTTCTGCCAGAATTCAATACGTTATTTATATTTGTCTGACATCAAGTTTCTTAGTGATGTTTGCTTAATCGCAGACAACGAAGTAAATCAATACTTAAAACTGTGTCACAAAATACGGAATTTAAAGTATTAATCCTTAAGAACACACAATATGTTTCAGAACACATTTCTCCGTGATACAAGGAACATAAACTAAAAAAAAATTACACGTATGACTTTTAAATGTCCTGCGATCGTATACCGCCAAAAAATATTTCCTTCTTACTGACATCATTTTCCAAGATTTTATTTATGTATGCAAACATTTTTGTGTTTTAACAATAAAATGTAGTGGAACAGTTTTTGTTATATAAAGCAGAATATTAGAAAGAAAGAAAAAAATGCATCTATTTGCCAGAAATAGGTGTACATATATTAATTTTATGTATAACCTTTAAACATTTGAAAAATTAACTTTTAAGTAAAGTTAAAGCCTGAAGCGGTGCTAAGATATAGTGCAGAGAAGAATTCAATCCCCGACTTCACAATGTGAAATTATGTTGTTCTTTTTTAGTTCTTTAATGTCGGATTTAACTTTTTGTTAGCTTTAACTCTTTGAGTGGACTAAGGAATATTATAATGCCATCAAAAACCTAACTTGTAAAAAAAGCCAAGTCTCGCAACTCAGTTCTTCTACCGTAAAAAGTTGTGAGATCTATGTAATACTAAGTCGGTTAATTTATTGAGTCCTTGAGTTTAAGGGTCCTTCTGTCTTAAGTTATTATGTAATTAGCTAACCTAACCACATCTTATAGTGACTACATCAATACTAAACATCTTTTATATTTTATATAAATAGATTGACTTGGCCATCGCATGAAAACACAATGTATATATATATATATATATATATATATATATATATATATATATAAATTATATACTTAAAAAATCCTTTATTTACATGATATTGAAATAAATACAATATTAAAAATCAATAATAAAAAAAAACTAAAACCATAGAACGAAAAGAACTTTTACTGGTGGTTGAGCTACGCTGCGGCTATACCGGCGAATGAATACGCTCTCGCAGAGTACCAGAGTAAAATAACTGATTATGTTGCTGTGTTTCGTATGGTGAGTGTAGAGAACCGGAGATCCTTTTTACTGGTAACGAGGCATGCCATCTTAGTCTTTAGGGGTGACGACGCATCTGCATTTTGATTCGCAAACGTGGACAGATGTAGATGTCTATGGGCCACCACAACTAGTTACCATCAGGTCGTTTGTGTACTCGCTTGTCACCCTTATGATATAATTATTAAAAATTCATTAGTGTAACGCCTGATTCGAATAATTAATATTGACTCCAGTCTCTATAAGAGATGATTATATAGCTATCTCTTATCTCGTCGTTGGTGCTTAATGCTTTCCCCTGTGAGATTCTTAGATAAAGTCCCCAGCTATAATGGAACCGGGATAAAAAGATTACAAAATTTTGATGAAACAATATTAGTGTTTCACGGCTACCTATATCTACCTACTTACCTATATCTACCTATAGTAAGCCTATTAAAACTTTATTTAATCTCGCAGTAAGCAGGCTCATCATCAAGATAAATCTAGATTGAATCAAAGCTTTAAATTGTTTTAGGTTTGACGATCTCCACCGTTTTAAATTGTTTTCCATCACGGAAAATCCCATGTTTGTTTTTCGTTAACTTGTTTTGCTAAACGTTCACTTTTGAATTTAGCAAGCGGGAGATTGTTATCTTTAAAATATTACATTACCCCTACACTACACACTCTCATGTAGAAGTTTCACATATATGAATGGCACTTATGGACACACACCCAGAACCGAAATATTTTATTTATTTATTATAAGCCAGTGTTTGATCACAATCCCAACTGCTGGTAAGTGGTAATGAAGATGGTAATTCGCACTGTCTTAGCGTAACAAAAGCCTATTCGTTCTTGCCTTGAAGATATCCAGATTGTATTCGGATGGAAGACAGTCTCCGGCAAATTATTCCACTCCTTTGCCTGCGTCCTACGAATCACAAAGCAAATCGTTTGCTTCGAATTCGTCGAATATCGACAACAAAGGAGTGGAAAGAAGAGGGGGAATGTAAGCATTAAATTCTTGCGCACATACTTCTAAATGTATCCTATAGAATACCGAGGAACTAACTACTCTGCGCTGGGCCTCGAGGCTGACAAGATTGGTTTCAACAAAATCAAGGTAACCAATAAGCCCTTAGCACGTCTCTCCATTGTGTCCAATGCTGCTAGGTGACATTTTGCAGCACCAGCCTAATTGTGACAGCAGTACTCCATGCATGACCGGACTTGCGCTTTATTTAAAGTAAGAAGCTGCCCCAGCATTAAGTACCGTCACACCTTAGGATACCTAGTTTATAATTAACGTAAATTCAAAATTAGTACTCTTAAAGCTAACGTTAAAACATACTTTAGGCATTAATTCGAATAAGTCTGTAATTGTTATAGTTTTTCATATGCGGCGGTAGTCACATAACATCAGGTGAACCACATGCTGGTTAGTCGTCACTGCTATAAAAAATATATAATACTTACGTTTCTAAGGAGGCGGTCGAAAGCGAATGTATGTGAAAATAAAATCAGTTCCAGTGGTGACCCGAAACAAGGTTGATAATGACGGGTTTACTCTTGTTGGGAAGAGATGTCGGTCGAGACTCGTCTGTAACCAACTTGAGCCAACCTTTCACTCTTCATACCTTTGTCCAAACGGGAGATATAGAGCTGTATCTATATCTCCCGTTTGGACAAAAGTATGCCGGGAGAAGACATCCTGCGTTTTGTGGAGGAACGAAGCCGATGCCGCATGGAGGATCCGATCTCGTTACATTTGCAGCGTCTGGAGTCTAATAGATCAACGAACTTCAAATTTTACGTACTCCTAGTTCCTGCAAAACACAAAGAGACATTCCTCGCTCCCGAATTCTGGCTCTCTGGGGTAGTGTTTCGCCGACACAGGGACGCGCTAAAGAAGAAATTTCCCTAAATGGTGTTAAGTTATGTCTATATATATATATATATATATATATATATATATATATATATATATATATATATATATATAATAATCTAATATAATCTCTCAAGTAATACATATTATATTGTTATACAATTAGATTGTTTAGTGCGATGTTATGTTGGACAAAGGTATGAAGAGTGAAAGGTTGGCTCAAGTTGGTTACAGACGAGTCTCGACCGACATCTCTTCCCAACAAGAGTAAACCCGTCATTATCAACCTTGTTTCGGGTCACCACTGGAACTGATTTTATTTTCACATACATTCGCTTTCGACCGCCTCCTTAGAAACGTAAGTATTATATATTTTTTATAGCAGTGACGACTAACCAGCATGTGGTTCACCTGATGTTATGTGACTACCGCCGCATATGAAAAACTATAACAATTACAGACTTATTCGAATTAATGCCTAAAGTATGTTTTAACGTTAGCTTTAAGAGTACTAATTTTGAATTTACGTTAATTATAAACTAGGTATCCTAAGGTGTGACGGTACTTAATGCTGGGGCAGCTTCTTACTTTAAATAAAGCGCAAGTCCGGTCATGCATGGAGTACTGCTGTCACAATTAGGCTGGTGCTGCAAAATGTCACCTAGCAGCATTGGACACAATGGAGAGACGTGCTAAGGGCTTATTGGTTACCTTGATTTTGTTGAAACCAATCTTGTCAGCCTCGAGGCCCAGCGCAGAGTAGTTAGTTCCTCGGTATTCTATAGGATACATTTAGAAGTATGTGCGCAAGAATTTAATGATTACATTCCCCCTCTTCTTTCCACTCCTTTGTTGTCGATATTCGACGAATTCGAAGCAAACGATTTGCTTTGTGATTCGTAGGACGCAGGCAAAGGAGTGGAATAATTTGCCGGAGACTGTCTTCCATCCGAATACAATCTGGATATCTTCAAGGCAAGAACGAATAGGCTTTTGTTACGCTAAGACAGTGCGAATTACCATCTTCATTACCACTTACCAGCAGTTGGGATTGTGATCAAACACTGGCTTATAATAAATAAATAAAATATTTCGGTTCTGGGTGTGTGTCCATAAGTGCCATTCATATATGTGAAACTTCTACATGAGAGTGTGTAGTGTAGGGGTAATGTAATATTTTAAAGATAACAATCTCCCGCTTGCTAAATTCAAAAGTGAACGTTTAGCAAAACAAGTTAACGAAAAACAAACATGGGATTTTCCGTGATGGAAAACAATTTAAAACGGTGGAGATCGTCAAACCTAAAACAATTTAAAGCTTTGATTCAATCTAGATTTATCTTGATGATGAGCCTGCTTACTGCGAGATTAAATAAAGTTTTAATAGGCTTACTATAGGTAGATATAGGTAAGTAGGTAGATATAGGTAGCCGTGAAACACTAATATTGTTTCATCAAAATTTTGTAATCTTTTTATCCCGGTTCCATTATAGCTGGGGACTTTATCTAAGAATCTCACAGGGGAAAGCATTAAGCACCAACGACGAGATAAGAGATAGCTATATAATCATCTCTTATAGAGACTGGAGTCAATATTAATTATTCGAATCAGGCGTTACACTAATGAATTTTTAATAATTATATCATAAGGGTGACAAGCGAGTACACAAACGACCTGATGGTAACTAGTTGTGGTGGCCCATAGACATCTACATCTGTCCACGTTTGCGAATCAAAATGCAGATGCGTCGTCACCCCTAAAGACTAAGATGGCATGCCTCGTTACCAGTAAAAAGGATCTCCGGTTCTCTACACTCACCATACGAAACACAGCAACATAATCAGTTATTTTACTCTGGTACTCTGCGAGAGCGTATTCATTCGCCGGTATAGCCGCAGCGTAGCTCAACCACCAGTAAAAGTTCTTTTCGTTCTATGGTTTTAGTTTTTTTTTATTATTGATTTTTAATATTGTATTTATTTCAATATCATGTAAATAAAGGATTTTTTAAGTATATAATTTATTTAATTTAATATTTTCTAATTCTCAGTCATCTCTCAAGATGGTTTCCTTCACCGTCAATCACGTGGCTTAAATGTAGTGGTTTAAGTGTAGGTCCATATTATTCCATCATACTCGTTTTACTGGAAACCCTCATTCAGCTCAGATAAAATTCCTCATTCTATCTTAGTCTTCAGAGATGACTACGCATCTGCGTTTTGATTCTTAATCGAGGATAAATGTAGGTGTCTATGGATCACAGTATCCAATTACCCCCAGGAAGACTGCTTGTTTTTTGTCATCCTTATTCCATAAAAATTATTTCATTGGTATCGGCAGGGATCGAAGGCGGAATATTCGCGTACAGTGAAACATTACAAGTGCTTAGATCTCGAGTTACCAAGGCACTAAATAGTAGAAGAAAATTATTATGCAAGACTTGTGCAGTATAATGCAGCGTTATTTCGCTAGATACATTAACGTATCTTTGGTAGCGACATAAAAGAGAGCACTTCTTGTGAAATTAAGCTATTTTACATTGAATGCGGTTTGCTATGCATAGGAAATTTTAACTTCTTAAGTAGGAGTTGTAATAGGTTCGATTTATGAAAGTATTTTTTTAATGGCTCAATGCTGCTGTGTTTCGTATGCTTTTACGAATTTCCATCATACAAATATATGTTCTTTTATTTCTTTCTTTTTTTAGTAAGAGTGGCAACGTGGTAAAAGATGTGAGGCGTCGATGGATGCAGGTGACTCAGAATTGTGTTATGCGGCATTTCTTAGGGTAGGCCTGTGTACAGCAGTTTACTTATGAATGTTTTTTTATAGAGTTATAGAAAAAGGGTGACCAACTAGTACACAGCCCGCCTGAATGGTAAGTGGATGCTGTGAACTATAGACATCTATATTTATCTTCTATTAAGAACCAATATGCAGATGCGTTTTAACCCTGAGAACTAAGGTCAAATGCCTCGCATCCAGCAAAAAGGATCGCCGATTCTCTCAACAGCAGAATTAAGCTGCTGATATACTGTGAGTGCGTGGTCCTTCCCGGGCCGACCCTACTCATTCGTGTTGCAGCCATTATATTGCTATAGTTTGACTTCACTACGTTCGAAGTTTGCACCATCATATTGAACTTGTTTGCATAGAACTCTGCACTAACGAACAAACAATTACTATTATGTTCACGAATGTTTCGACTTCGCTTTGATGTTGCGTTGAAAAGCAATTTAATTATTATATTATGTAGCACAGAAAAGATTTCTTTGTTGTTTTTATGTTTTACAAATAATACTGAACGTGTTTTTCAACAAAAAAAAAGTTCTGTTATAGATTCCCTTTTACTAGGGATCCGCTGACACAAAGCACACAGTCAGCACTCTCTTAGTACCTTCGGTGCTTTCTTATTTCAACACTAGGAATACCGCGTAGTCCGTCATTCACTCTCATCCGAAATACTCGCCTCTCAATTTCAATTCCAAAATTGTGTCATTCTATAATAAATCCAATTGTAATTTCTAAATAGTTTTTTTAAAAGACATTTCGTGAAGCCCCGTATAACATTGGTGGCAACGGTGAAGGGATCTATAAAAGATCCTTGTTGCCTCTGAGGACTCAATTGTGCAATTACTAGAACTTCTGTGTTGTGATCCCTATAAATACTTACCGCTTAAAACTCGTTTCTTTGCTGAACTTCCGAAAACGATACCCGCCTGGCCACATGAAAAATTTATGCTAGAAGTCATACAACTGAAAGAAAAAAAGAAGAAAAGAGAGTAGAAGAAGAATACCACCCAGCATCTGCTCATCATCCGCAAACCGAGTCTACGAAGTCAACAGTGCTGCGCACTTCCGCTGTTTTCTACGCTGTCGCCGTGTTCCTGAATCCTGATCTAAAATACAAGTACATACAACCGACATGTTCCCGTAAGTCCGCTCCAATTTTATAGGAATATTATAATGATACAGTCTTAACCCTTAAATGCATGATAAAAGATTTTTACCCAAAAAAAATATTTTGTCTCATAAAGGCGTAACATTTACTGAATAAAATAAAATAAAAAGTCTATATTAACGGGAACATTTATTTTTTTATTAAAATATTTTTGTATCGTTTTCGATACAGTATGCATTAGCTTTGCAAAATAATCATGATTTTACAAAGTTGAAGAATTGTGAAAATGGGTGAAACAATCTTTGGATTTCTTACTACATAAGTGAACATTGCTCTTAGAACATTTAATTATACTTAATAAATTACATGATGGCATCATACATCGACCACGTGTTTCTGTTCTCATGATGTTATGATCCATTTGGTCGAGTCTAACTTCAAGGGGTGGCAAAACTTGGCAAGGTTTCCCTTTTCGAATTTTAAGTGGGGGTTGATCTTCCCTAATTGCGCTGGTGCTTGGGCGCCCTCTGTTGTTAGCGGGACTATATTTGCAAAGAGTTTCTGACAACTCTGATCGAAAGTCTGCAAGGGTCATAATTATTTTGTGGGTTCCTTTTTTTTCTTCAACTTTTTTATATAACACCCACGAATTTATTACAGTCAAATCAATCAGGTGATAGAAGATTTTCATGTACCACTTTCTGCTCTTCATTCGAATCCTATTTCTTCCTAAAAAGGAATCCATGAGGTCTACACCACCTATGTGCATGTTATATTCCCTGATTAACTTTGGGCACGTGATAAGAATCCTCTTTTTTTCTTTTTTTATCGAATCGTTCGATATTCCCTACGGGACATGCTCCAACGTATGTCGACGCTAACACAACTTGCTTATTGTCCTTCCAACTTACTGTTGTCATGTCAATGCCTTCAAAATTTGTAACATACTCTTCATAAGACCCTCTTGGAATTGAACTTTTCATAACATCCTGCTTAGTTGGCAACTTGCAAGTTTTCCCAGTCGGTTTCTTTGAATAGTGCCTAGGGAATGTATACCTTGCTTAGCAAGTATACACATCAATGGCAAAGATGTGTAGTAATTGTCAAAATAGACAATATGATTTCTTTGCCTGGGTACCACACTCAGCAAATTCATAACTGTTTGTCCCACAACTCCCAGGTTTGGACTGTTTGAGGATCCTTCATTAGCTTCTTTCCCAGAGTAGATTAAGAATCTGTAAGCAAAACCGCTCAAATTGCATAAAACAAACAATTTAAAACCCCATTTCTGGGGTTTTTGGGGAGATATTGTTTGAGAAAATGTCCAACTTTGGTGGCGCACATCTGTTCATCTATGGATAATCGCTGCTCGATGGTCACGCTAGAGAACTTTTCATTTAAATGGGTGATTATAGGACGTAACTTATGAAGCCTGTCATGCTGCGCGTGGTCTACTGGCAGATGATCATTATTATTATTGAAGTGCAGTAACTTTCGCATTTTCTCAAATTTATTTACTGGCATTGCCTCTTTGATGGGACTGAAGCCAAATTTATTAGACCAATACGACCTTGTGCTCGGATAATGGTAAACAGACATAAATATTAAAATACCAAAATATTTGCGAAGTTCACCCACTGTGAATATTTCTGGTCTGTCAGGTTGTTTCTGGACAGCATAGCGTGCTGATTCAGTAACAATGTTTTCCATAAACGGATTCGTGAAAAAATAGGTAAAAAACTGATACGGACTTTGCAGTTCCATTATAGATGAAGGTAACTCTTCAGACCCACCAAATTTGATGGTATTCTCATCAAATAGAAAAGACTGTTTTCTCCACAGTAAATTCCTCAAATTCATGAGAGATTCAGTCGGTTGTGCTTCCACTCGCTCCAACGACTTGGTTGGTCCAGAAAATTTTCTGAATTGTCCTGTCCCGTAAGAACGTCTTCATTGTCCTCTAATTCAGCTGCTAAGGCTCCTAGATATGGGTTATAAGGAATATCTTCTCCATCTGACTCTAAATCATCTTCCGAAATGTCACCATTCTCCAACCTCCTAAGCATATCCTCTTTTTGTTGCTCTGAAAAGCAAAAATAAGCATTCAGCTTTTTTTAACAATGTAAACGTATAGTTTAGTGTATCTAAAAGCAAGCAAAATCATAAGCAAAACCGTTATGAACAAACAATTGAATTGGGTTTAGGCGGGAATCAAATGCATGCTGTATCGTTTTCGATACAAACATAAAATGCGATATTTGCTCACGTAAACACATAAAAGTCGTGCAATTTCAAATGTTTTCAAGTAAATGAGGACTTACCATCCATTTTGTGATTTTTATTGGTAAAAATTCGAATTATTTTCGTTTTCGCCGCTAGATGAAAAACTCAGTCTTATTATTATGCGCACCTCGTTGATGTCCTTAGCACGGACAAGAAAATCATCCTTCAGAAAAAACATTGACACATGACATTTTTTTTCGTTTGTGGGCAATAAGGCAAAGAAACGTGTAAACATTCAGCCTATGCTGTACTTCAAATAAAAAACCAGTATAAACGATTAGAATGCAATGTATCAATATCGATACAAGATGCATTTAAGGGTTAAATGTTGTGAATAATACTGAATGTTTTATAAACTTTACAAAATATATAATCTAATTTATTTAAACAATCAAAAAAAATATATAAATACAAATTAATTCATATTTCAGTTATACTCTCATTCATTCATTTTAACATAATCAATTGTACGTCAAGTGTCTTTTAAACGTTATATTTTAATTGTGTGCTATTGCTTGTTTTCGAGACCAGTGCAACGCCTTATCGCTACCACTCCCACGCGAAACGCCGAGTAGCTTATCTTTGTTTTGACTAATCCTCGTCCGTCACAATGCCTAAAGACGAACCTACACCAGTTATTTCGACACCAAGCATCGATCTTAATACTCTTTGTAAATTTATAAGTAAGTTTGATGGCAACCGAGAAAAATTAATGCCATTTATTAATAACTGTAGTAATGCTATGAACCTCGCGTCAGATCAACAACGGGATATCCTTTTAAAATACATACTTAGTCAATTAGAAGGACGCGCTGAAAGTGCTTGCTCGATTAAAATATTTGAATCGTGGTCACAGTTAGAAGACTTTCTTAAATCCCAATTCGGTGACAGAAAACATTACGCTGCACTGCTCTCAGACTTACAAGAATGTCGTCAATCCAATAACGAAACGGTCAACCAGTACGCCCTGCGAATAGAGACGTGTTTGTCTAAATGGTTAACGGAAATAAATATATCAATACCTACAAGAAAAAAGGGTGAACTGGCAGCCCGTTTTGCGGCAATGCAGGACTTAGCGTTACACACTTTCGTGGTTGGCTTAAATCCTCGTCTATCAACAGTAGTTCGATGCCGCGATCCCGATACGCTCAATGATGCTATTAATTTTGCCGTGTCTGAAGAAAAAATATTCCAGGTGACTCGACGCCACCTTAGTCAAACAAATACCCAGGGTTCAAACCAAAGACGCTTTACAAGTCGTAATTTCCAACAAAACCAAACAACCACGCGAGAGAGGCCTTTTAATAATTCAGCTGCGCCTTCCTCTATGTTCAGAACCGATTACCCAGTGTGCCAATACTGTAAAATACCCGGTCATACATTAGAAACATGCCGCAAACGCGAGGCTAATAATCGACGACGATTTGGTAACGTTCAAAACAATTATAGTAATAATAATGTTAATCGCAATAACTACAATAATAATGGTCCACCGCCTCACATTTTCCCGAATCGTAACCAGCATATCAATGCCGCTATTGCAGACGATCAAAATATCGATAACACCAACCATCATTTAAACGCGGAGGATTTCCCGTCCAGTATCGCAAGGGAAGATTAAATAGCGAAGCCGATACTCACCCCATTGCCAATCATAACACAGCATTTTACTCATTATCTATTCCCGTTCTAACTCAATCTAACCGACAGGGTATCCAGCCACAAACCGACAGATTGAAAGTTAATAATGCTACTTCAATTATCAAACAGCCTATCAACGGCGTCATATCGAAGAGTATTTCGTCTCCTGCATCTATTCCCATTCCAACTCAATCTAATCGACAGGGTATCCAGCCCCAAACTGACAGATGGAAAGTTAATAATGCTACTTAAATTATCAAACAGCCTATCAACGGCGTCATATCGAAGAGTATTTCGTCTCCTGCATCTATTCCCATTCCAACTCAATCTAACCGACAGGGTATCCAGCCCCAAACCGACAGATTGAGAGTTAATAATTCTACTTCAATTACCAAACAGCCTATCAACGGCGTCATATCGAAGAGTACTTCGTCTCCTGCATCTGAAAAGAAAGAAAACAATATTAAAATATATAACATCTCTACAAATCCATCAAAAAATACTTACCTTTTATAAAAGTTTAAACTTCTGTCTCGTCGAAATCCTTATCCTTGCTCGTCGAAACCGGCGCAGCTATCAGTATTATTAAAGATTCTGCTGTAGAAAAGATACCTGAAATAAACAACAATACTATTAAAATTACTGGTATAGGAAATGACTCTGTTATATCCCTTGGTCACATCCCAATTGAATTTTGTTCCTACCAACATAACTTCTACGTACTTCCAGCGTTTGAATTGCCGTATGATGGAATCATCGGTAGCGACTTCCTTATCAAATTAAATTGCAAAATTAATTATGATAACAACACCTCAAAAGTAAATAAAGATGAAATAGGGCTTTGTTTCACTAAGCCAGTCTATACTATTGCACCTCGATGTGAAACTATCATAGAGTGTTCTTTAAGAAATCCGGACATTAAAGAAGGAATTGTTCTCGATCAGAACCCCGTAGAATCGCTCCTAATAGCTAACTGCATAGTAAAATTGAAATCAAATTCAAGAATTTATATCTCCGTTGTAAATACTTCAGAAAGCGAATTAATCGTCGATTCCGATCTAAAACTAACGCTACAACCTTTGGAAAATAAATATAATCATCAAATCTTTTATACTTCTTCAGACGGTTCACGAAATAACGTCCTTACTCGCACCAATCAAACTTTAAACTTCTTAAGATTGTTACACCTAAACAAAGAAGAGAAAGAAGCACTATACGATCTTTGCTGTACTTACTCCGATATCTTTCATCTGCCTGGCGACAAATTAACTAACACAAACGTCTTGCAACACGAAATTCCTACTTCGACTTCCATACCAATCAACACTAAGTCTTACCGCTTCCCTGACATTCATAAACCAGAAGTAGAACGCCAAATAAATAAAATGCTTGACGATGGCATCATCAAACCCTCGACATCACCCGGGTCATCACCAATTTGGATAGTTCCAAAGAAAATCGATGCGTCCGGGCAACGTTAATGGCGCGTAGTCATAGATTACCGCCATCTAAACGACATCACTATTGGAGATTCCTATCCGATACCCAACATAACAGAAATTCTTGATCAATTACGGAAATTTAAATACTTTAGCACTTTAGATCTTGCTTCCGGTTTCTACCAGATAAGAATGTTTGAAAAGGACGCTCCTAAAACTACCTTCTCTGTCTCGCAAGGACACTTTGAATTCACAAGGATGCCTTTTGGCCTAAAGAACGCCCCTTCAACATTTCAAAGGTTGATGAACACTGCCCTATCTGGCCTATAAGGACTCCAGTGCTTCGTCTACCTAGATGATATCGTTATTTACTCATATGACCTTCAAACACACATAAACAATCTACCAACGTCTTTGACAGACTCCGACACTTCAATCTTAAGCTCCAACCAGATACGTGCGAATTTCTCCGAAAGGAAGTATCATATCTTGGTCATATCATTACCAACGAGGGAGTAAAGCCAAATCCAGAGAAAACCAAAGCTGTTCAACAATTTTCCCAACCTCGATGGCCAAAAGATATCAAATCTTTCATGGGATTAGTGTCATACTATCGAAGATTTATATCAAATCTATCCAAAATTGCAAAACCTCTTACAAACCTTCTGAAGAAAAATGTTCCTTTCGATTGGCAAAATGAGCAACAACTAGCCTTCGAAACACTAAAAAATTGTTTGACTACTGCCCCAATATTAGCCTACCCAGACTTCACAAAGCCTTTCGTGTTGACTTGTGATGCGTCAAATTTTACTATTTCGGCCATATTATCACAAGGTTCCATAGGGAATGATAGACCTGTCACTTATGCTTCAAGAACTTTAAATAAAGCCGAGTGTAACTACAGTATAACAGAAAAGGAATGCTTAGCAATTCTTTTCGGTACTAAAGTATTTAGGCCATACCTATATGGCCGTCGTTTTAAAATTATTACCGACCACCGCCCACTTAAGTGGTTATTTAACTGCAAAGACCCGGGGTCAAAACTAGTAAGGTAGAGGCTAAAATTTGAAGAGTTCGACTACGAGGTCGAATACAAAAAGGGCAAAATTAACAGTAACGCAGACGCATTATCCCGTTTCCCTGTTAATCCGGTTGTACAAAATGATACTATCTCAGATCCGCAACCTTCCACCTCCCACGAAGAACCTCAAACTACTCAAGATCCTGAACTTCCTTCAGACATTCTCGAAGAACTCATTGAACTGGGTGACTTGAATCTCAGTCCATCAGAACTCTTGACCCCCGAACACACTGATTCAATTCCATTAGACGCAAAATTGCCACAAAATTCCTGTAACGAATCGAATAAAGACTCTGAAAACAACCTGTCCCATTGCAATGACGATTACTCTACATTCCTTAAAACATTTTCTAAAAAGGATGAGACATTTAATACTTACATAAAAGAATATAATGAAAGCCTTTTAAAAAGCAACTGCAAAACAATCCTAGTTTCCGTACCTATCGACTTTGACGAATCAAATTCCTACCTTGAGGATATTCTTTCCGTTTTAAGTGACACAAAGGTCTTAAACGAAGAACGAGAACTTCACTCATTTAAAAAGATAGAGTCAAAGGGCAAAAATTATTATCTTCTCCTCACAAAAGTATATTATTTTGATGACTGCTCCTATCCCGAAATCTTTAAAACCTTAAAAGCCGCCAGGGACGACATTATACTTTCAGGTGATATTAGTGAAATCGCAATTTCTGATTTTAAGAAACTATTCGAACAACATTCGTTTGTCAAAATATACGGCATGCTTATGTATTTATATAGAAATACAAATATAACAATAAATATACATCATAACTCCATAATATACCCTGTACTACTACTGAGAGGTATATACAAAATTGCAAACTTTGCCAAACAAATAAACCGTTACGCAAGATAAACCGGTCTCCTATGCAAATCACAACCACTTCTACTCGCCCATTTGAGAAAATAAGCCTAGACATAGTAGGCCCCTTACCCGAAGCGGGTTTTCACAAACTCTGATTTATACTCACTCTCCAAGATGATCTAACCAAATTTTCTACAGCCTATCCAATTTCCAACGTCACCGCAGAAGAAACATGCGAAGCTCTAGTTCATTTCATTTCGCAATTTGGGATCCCTAAATCCATAATTACCGATCAAGGAACAAATTTCACGGCTGACCTTTTCAAACGTACATGTGAATTTTTAAAAATAAGACAGATATGGTCCTCTCCGTATCATCCCCAGACTCAAGGTGCTCTCGAAAAGAGTCATGCCACTTTGAAAGAGTATCTTAAGTCCTTCGTGAACGAAAACCAAACCGATTGGCACAAATACGTCCATACAGCGATGTTAGCCTACAACAGTAACGTCCATACAACAACTCAGTTCACTCCTTACGAACTTTTTTTGGTCATAAGCCGTATATTCCCGATACTATTTTCGAATCAAAAAGTAACGTTACTTATCCTGATTACATTAAAATGCTTCAGCATCGATTATTGATTTCTCGAGAGAAAGCCCAACAAAATATACAAAATTTCAAAAGAAAGGTCTAAAACATACTACGACAGAAACTCTCGCATTGTCAAATATAAAATAGGAGATTACGTCTACATCAAAAATCATCTTCGTCTTCGCAAAGCCCTCTCCCCCATTTGGAAGGGGCCTTACAAAGATGTCAAGGTCCACAGTAATAATACCCTTACTCTCCTCATTAACAGACGCCATGTTAAACACCACTTCGATGTAGTGAAACACGCTAATGACATAAGTTCTTAAATATTAAAATTACATTCATTTTAAGACATATATTTTAACACTTACAATTTATTTATACACTTTTCTTTTACATTATATACACGTTATTATACAATCTAGACTTATTAAGCTCTTAATTATTATT
Organism: Parnassius glacialis; assembly: GCA_033319125.1. Lineage (NCBI taxonomy): Eukaryota > Metazoa > Arthropoda > Insecta > Lepidoptera > Papilionidae > Parnassius > Parnassius glacialis. The sequence continues at coordinate 25,954,239 of JAVANC010000029.1, read as the reverse complement.
TACAGAACCACCACCGTATTTTGTGCTATTATCCTTGCAACCGGCAATGGTCAATATATTGAACGCAAGAGCCCTGGTATATTCTCCGACCCTGTTGGTACATTGAGGATAATTAATGATCAATTTCACATCGTTATTCCGGTAAACGTACATCCAATCCGACACCATTTGGAAAACATTCATGAAGTATTTAAAATAATCCGATTTCAGTGTCGTGAGAGTGCCGACATAGATTATCCTCAGTGTGAAAATATGTTACAACCCCTAGAAGCACTTTACAACAACATCTTAAGAGATTTTAATGCGATTTCCCACATTACGGTATGTCCAAGAGATCTGCCTGGTTCTCAGGTATTGGCACGGTATTTAAACACATTTTCGGCACACTAGATGAAGATGATGCTGAAAACTACAACAAAGCTATTCATGCTCTATTTAATAACGAAAATAAACTAGCAGAGTCTATCAAAAGGCATATCTTAGTTTCCAAATCCGCTATTTATAATGTTAATAAATCCCTGGAGGAATTAAATGACAACCAAATAAAGTTAAATAGCGTCATTGAACTCTTATCTTCTTCTGTTAAAAATGCATCTGAAATGCTAAATATACTCAGTTTTCAAACGAAACTATCCAATGTTTTAAATACTTTGCTATCTAATTTACTTACAATGTCCTTCAAAGTCGAAGATTTGTTAAACTCAATTTTATTTGTAAAAACCAACACCCTACATCCATCTATACTAAGCCCAACTCAAATGTATAATGATATAATTATTAACCTAAGAATTATGCCAAAATACAAAGATTTTCCAATATCTCTAGAATTAAGCAACATTCATACTTTAATTAACATTGCCGATTTAGTATGTTATTATTTAGACAATAAGCTTATTTTTATCATAAAATTACCTTTAGTTAGTTTGTTAGAATATAATATATATATATAAGAACTTACCTTTGCCAACTCCACATGCTCAAGATAGAGCAAACTCTTTTGCCACGATCATGCCTTCTGAAAAATTTGTAGCGCTAAGCAAAGATAAAACAAGTTATGTTTATCTACAAGACATAAATAATTGTAAAAATATTCCGACAAATACCTACCTTTGTGATGTTGTAGATGTAGCTACAGTATCCAATAATGTACCCTGTGAAATAGAAATTATGACGAAAGTTTTGATATCAATCCCAGATAACTGCCCATTTAGACTAATTTCCGGTGATCTGGATATTTAGCATAAACTATACAACAATAAATGGATTTTTGTTCAAACCAAATCCACTAAGTTATCGGTGGAGTGTAGTAACAATTTAACCGAATACACTCTATCCGGGACAGGCATACTCACAATTCCACCTGATTGCGTAGCTTTCCATAAGAATCTGAAATTAGAAACTAAGCTCTACCCTAGTATAAATGTTCCCGGAATATATTCGGATTTTAATATAATTAATGATAGTTGTTGTAAGTTAAGTAACCTAAACAAATTTTCAGTTAACCTTACGTGTTCTATAAATGTAAAAACTTTGAATTTAGAAAATTTAAAATCTTACAACACTGATTCCGATCAGATTATCAAACGATTAGACACCCTAGAAAGTCCAAATTTGTATAATGTTAGTTTCTCTATAATAAGTCTTATATCTGTAACACTTTGCATATCTATTATAACCTATATAAATTGTAAGAGAGGAAAGTATTTCAAAGAGTATTTTAATTTTAACAAGGAAAATACAGAAGATCATCATCACGCCGATCAACCACAGCTACGCATAGAGTAGCCGTAAACTCACTCAAGGGTGAGTTTCCTCTCAACGGGGGGGTTGTTATAGATTCCCTTTTAGTAGGGATCCGCTGACACAAAGCACACAGTCAGCACTCTCTTAGTAGCTTCGGTGCTTTCTTATTTCAACACTAGGAATACCGCGCAGTCCGTCATTCACTCTCATCCGAAATACTCGCCTCTCAATTTCAATTCCAAAATTGGGTCATTCTGTAATAAATCCAATTGTAATTTCTAAATAGTTTTTTTAAAAGACATTTCGTGAAGCCCCGTATAACAGTTCGATGTCAAATCGTAGTGAGTTGAACGTGTACGCGGAAAATTTTTAATCATTTTATCTTTATTCTGTATGCGAGCACCTGGGTTCGATCCCCGACGACAGCAATGAAATCGATGTTTGCAGTTTTAAGTGCTGATTAACCACGTGCTTGGCGGTGAAGGAAAACATCGTGAGTAAACCTGCATGTCTGAGAAATAGAGAAAAAAAAATATTTCCAAGATATGTGAAGTTCGCCAACACGCATTGGGGCAGCGCGGCGGACATTTCCTTGCCCTAAAACCCTCTCAGAAATGAGTAGAGGCCTGTACCCAGCAGTGGGACGTAAATATGCTGCAACTTTACTTTCTATTTTACAGAATAAGGGTAAGAAACGAGCACACAGTCCACCTGATTATAAGTGGATATTGTGGTTCATAGCCATGTACATCTATCTTCAGTTAAGAATCAAAATGCAGAAGCGTTGTGACCCCCGAATACTTAGATGAAATACCTAGTTTCCAGTAACAAGGACCTTTCGCTGTGTGTGGAATCGAACCCGGGTTGCTCGAGTACTGTGAAGCATACAGCGAGCGCTAACCATCTGAGCTACCACGGCTCCCTTATTCTGTAAATAAAATCAAATTCATAATAAATTTCTTTAGATTGTCTTTAATTTAATATTTACTACTTCAATATTTTGATTCATAAATAAGAAAATCTAATCGAAATTGAAAAAAAAAACATCCTTTTTGCTTGCAACGACGTGCGATATATAGCGGAGAATAGCTCAAGATATCCAATATATTCATATTTTAAAATATCCATATCTCTGAGAGATAACTACATATTTGTGCCATTTGCTGTAGAGACTATAGGTCCGTGGGGCCCACATGCGGTGGAGTTCCTAACGGAATTCCATCCGCGGCTGGTCGTTGCTGCTGGTGATAAGAGGGCTGGTTCTTTTCTCGCTCAAAGGCTAAGTATAGCCATTCAGCGGGGAATCGCAGTCAGCGTTCTTGGTACGACACCGCGGGGAGTAGGACTGTATGATAATTAAGTCACTAGTCTTAGTTTTTTTTTATTATAGGTTTCTAAAATAAATTTTGAAATAGTTTCTACTAAAGATTATTTCACTGTAATTATGTTTAATAAAGATATCCAATAAAAAAAAATCCAATTTTAACTGGTTTCTAGTTTTCTGGTTTAATTTGAATTTGAAAAGGTTCAAATTTTTGGGAGTGTGAATTACCTTGAGTTCTAATCAACTTCGATTGATTCATAAGCACAAGTGGCGACTAGGTCTGGAAGTGGCATTGATTTTGGAATATTTCTTTCAAAACCATCAAAGAAAAAAATAAAATACAATAAAAACAAAGTCAATATACTTTGTTAGAATAAAAGATGCTTTGCTCTTTGTAAGACATCCAAAGGAAATATTACCCAATAAATTACAAATCACCGGCTCTTTGTTAACGATAGTGATGGGCTGCTTATAGACGGTCAAGGTACTAAAGTGTCGACAGCGTAAGATCTTCCGAGCACATTAATTATAAGTAGTTTTTAGTAGTAGAACCACGCTGCTGCTGTAGACTTTACGAACAGATCGTGAGCAACGCCAGGAGGGATCTAGGTTATGTTTTACCCAAACATTTCGTACGTGGTATAGGCATGCCGTAGCATATTATGCCTGTAGCTGGAATAGGTTGGCTGGACTGGGGAAGGACCACACTTAAAGAATTCCAGCGTAAATAGCAGCTCAATGCTGCTGTATTTTGTTTGGTGAGTATAGAGAACCAGAGATACTTTTACTGAAAACAAGGCATTCAATTTCATTCCTCAGTGGTTATATCGCATCTGCCTTTTGATTGTCAATCAAGGATAGATGTCTATGAGCCACGGTATCCACTTATCATCAAGTGGACTGTGTGGTCGTTAGTTACCCTTATTCTATAAAAATTAACAGCAAATATATTATTTAACTTTAACTTTAATTACAAATGGGTTGACTCAACCGAAATAGGACCACGCTGTCAGAGACTACCAGCGTAAAATAGCAATTTACCTATAGCTGCTGCGTTTCGTATGGCGAGTGAAGAGAATCTTAACCTTGTTTCTTATTCGACGATAGATAAAGATGTCTTTAAACAGAAGTATCTATTAACTATCAGGGGCAACATGCTGCAACAAATAGGTCGTCTAGACCACGGAAGTGCCACTCTTCCAATACCAGCATAAAATATTAGCATATTGCTGATGTGTTTCGTATGGCGAGTGACAATAATCAGACACCCTTTTCATATGGTTACGAGGCATTCCATGTACTTTCTCAGAGGCTGTAAAAATGAGCTATTAATGTTTGCTGCAACAATAAACATTAAGCAAATCGTAACGACCTAAAGGGAATGAATGATACTGGGTTCACATAAACATCATTTTGTATTCAAAGACTGTCCCCCTATATAAAGGCAGCAAATACGTCTGAAGTCTGAATGACTACAGATAATAAATTGGCGGCAATTTGCCGATTCGCGCCGTCAGCTAGAGCCTACCTGGTAGGTAAGGGTACTAAAATATTTAGTATCGATAAATTATTTTATCGTTTATTTAATCCATTACATTTAATACATGCCTTTAAATTTACTTATTGCATACCTTAAGCGAAAGCGCAAGGTAATGTTCTACTATCGCCTAAAAATTAAAATTCAAACATTTTATCGAATAAAATCTTATCTAGCAATCATATTATACATGTAAATGATATAAAAACCACATTGTTAGAAAGATAAATGATTGTTGAACTTATTAATATTTTTTTTAAATCGATTAATTGCTATTTTTAAATAAAAAAAAGGGTTTTAGTGGCTTATGGTGTGGATTTATCATGTCCCTGTGGCTTGTAAACACTATAACTTTTGAAAATATCAATTGTTTAACTCAATATATTTTTTAATCTCTTCATCTATCATGTGGGAAGCCACTGAATGTAAATGGCAGTGTAATTTTGTTTTGTTTAGCTATAATTAATTTTTTTTCGGCTCCAAAATGGCGAAATTTTCGTTGATTTGGTTGCCTCGTATATAAATTGTTTCTGAAAATGGGGACCTACAGCCACAGAATAGTTTAGTTCACAGAGTACGTTTGTATTAAGTTTAGTTCGGCATCAGTCGCCGTCGTGAGTGGACATGGTTTCGGTTGTTTTCAGCGGCTCAAAAAGATCGCTGTACAAATACACAATATTCGAATAACCAAATTTCTTAAATACTTGATTATAATAATAATAAGAGATTTTTTTATTACAATATTTAAAAGCACATAATAAATAATAGTAGTACGTACTAAAAGTAAGTAGTATAATTTTTTTTGTAATGGGTGTCATTTTCATGCTTTTCGAGGGTGTCGAAATCGATAGGGTTGTCAAAATGTAAATCCAAGATGGCGGCCGCAATAGGTATCAATTTTTTCATCATGGGTGTCATTTTCATGGTTTTCGAGGGTGTTGAAGCCGATAGTGCTGTCGAAAAGTAAATCCATGATGGCGGCTGAAGTAGGTACCAATTTTTTCATCATGGGTGTCATTTTCATGGTTTTCGAGGGTGTTGAAGCCGATAGTGCTATCGAAATGTAAATCCAAGATGGCGGCTGCAATAGATATAAATTTTTTCATCATTGGTGTCATTTTCATGGTTTTCGGGGGTGCTGATGCCGATAGTGCTGTCGAAATGTAAATCCAAGGTGGCGGCTGCAATAGATATCAAGTTTTTCATCTTGGGTGTCATTTTCATGGTTTTCGAGGGTGTTGAATCCGATAGAGCTGTCAAAATGTAAATCCAAGATGGCGGATGAAGTTGGGTACCAATTTTTTCATCTCGGGTGTCATTTTCATGGTTTTCGAGGGTGTTGAAGCCGATAGTGCTATCGAAATGTAAATCCAAGATGGCGGCTGCAATAGATATAAATTTTTTCATCATTGGTGTCATTTTCATGGTTTTCGGGGGTGCTGATGCCGATAGTGCTGTCGAAATGTAAATCCAAGGTGGCGGCTGCAATAGATATCAAGTTTTTCATCTTGGGTGTCATTTTCATGGTTTTCGAGGGTGTTGAATCCGATAGAGCTGTCAAAATGTAATCCAAGATGGCGGATGAAGTTGGTACCAATTTTTTCATCTCGGTGTCATTTTCATGGTTTTCAAGAGTGTTGAAGCCGATAGTGCTGTCGAAATGTAAATCCAAGATGGCGGACTGCAATAGGTATCAATTTTTTCATCATGGGTGTCATTTTCATGGTTTTCGAGGATGTTGAAGCCGACAGTACTGTCGAAATGTATTTAAACTACTTAAATAATTCTGTATAATCATGTTATACGTAATTTTTTTAATGCGCTTAAGGTATGCCCATTGGATTTACCAATATATGATGATAATATGTCTTCTAATATTTCATATGACGGTTGCTGTTTTGTTAAAGAAAAGCTAACATACAAACACACAGTCCAGCTGAAGGTAAACGCTGTGATCCAAGGAAACCCACGTATATTCACGTTAAAAATCAAAATGCAGACTCGTTGCTACCCTTGAGTGACAGTTTTTCAGTAAAGAAAGTTTCCGGTTCTCTACACACACCATAGGAAACAGCAGCATTAGGCTGCTATTTTACGCTGGTGCTATGTGAGAGCGTGGTCTTACCCGGTCGAGCCGACCCATTCATGTTACAATCGTAATATGCCTGCAGCGTGGCTCCACCACGTAAAAAATTCTTCCCTAGTCATTCTTTGTACGGGGTGTGGCTCTTTGAAGGTGCAGTCCACTGCATTCAATGACGCCGCAGTCTGAGACAATCGTTAACACAATCCTCACCGAATGAAGTCACGTACATTTTTTCTCTAAATGAGCACTTAATGTTTCCTTGCAAAAATAACTTCGCTGCTTAAGAAAACATACACAAGTACTCAACATGATATATCTTAATTTAAATGATTAGCGTTTTTTATAAGACAGTTGAGCCGAATGCTCCACCTATAAACAACAAATGCATAACTAGGGCAATCGCAGATGCGTTGTCCATCTTTCAGAAGGAGTACGCTCGTTCTCGAAGGTTCCTAAGTCTGATAGTATGTGATCAACGCCGCACTGAGTACTGTTGTTAATTATAATATAAGTTCTATTTTGCACATACCCGAAGTTTCCACTACGTGGTAAGACTCCTTCTCTTCCGAGGTGTGCATCTGGTAGGCACCATCCTCTCACCTGTATTCGTCACCAAGTTGCAGTGTTCGCTCCGCTGTATCCTGTCTGAAGGGTATAAGAGCCAGTTCAACTGCAGTCGATCTTAGTTTTCCGATGTGACAACGCGTTCTATAACTTTTTTGTTTAAAGTTGGCTGCAGGTGTCTGTGGACAGCAGTAGCTCCTTACCATCAGAGCACTGTTAGTTCGTTTGTAATTTAGCTTTATAAAAAAAGTCGAATGTGAATATCGTGAAGAAATCGGCATATCGTAGAAATAAGAAATATTTCAAGGCTCCGTGTAAGTCTTCTAACACGTATTGCAAGAAAGAAAGAAAGAACTATTAATTTGATACTACGTTTAAAAATAAAGAACTACCCAAAAACAAGGGGCAAAATATGCACGGATCAGTTTTATTTGAGTATTTGTGCATTAAACTGCTTAAGCATTAATTAATTAATGACCGAAAGCGAAACGAAGAGATTCGCAATATGGCAGGTTTGAAAGATGACCTTATCACAAAAAATTGATATATAAAAAAAAAAAAATTGTGCTTCGATGGTTTGGGCACGTTGAGCGAATGAGTGAAGACCGAATTGTGAAGAAAATATAGCGCGAAAGTTAATATTAAAAGGTGTCGAGGTAGACCGAGACTAACTTTCGAAGACCATGTGAGCAAACTGCTCGAAGAGGGGAGGGTCAAGAGTACTCGGATACCTAGACGTGCATGTATGAAGAAGATAATGATTCTGAAAGAAGCGAAAGAGGTATGTAAGGATCGTGACACTTGGCGATCTGTTCTCTCTGGCTACCCCGTCAGGGATTGTGCGTGAAGATAAGTTTTTTAAGTTAAACTGCTTAAGCATTAACGAATAAGAAGCAGTACATACAGGCATCATTAATGAATGATAAAACAAAAAATGTGATATCAAATATGTTTCCAACTCAGCATAATGCGGCAAATGTAGCGTTTGTTTTCAGTGGGAGTCTTGTGACTTCACTGACAAGTCGGTGTAAGATCCTACAATTACGAGTTACAGAGTTTAATTAATTACGCGTTAGAGAGTAGTGCTAGACTAACCTAGCTAACAGATGTGTACACTCATCTACACAAATAATAAAGAGTCTGTTTGTAAGGTCAAAATTTATTTAAACTTTTTACTAAAGCATATGAAAGTACATATGGTGCTATAATAAAAACAAATTTTAAGTTTTTGGTCTGTCTGTTTTACTGGCTAATCTATTCGAAATGGCTGGACCGATTTTGACAAGACTTTCACTGGCAAATAGCTTAAGTTATAGAAGTAAATTAAGCTACTTGTATTTTATGAAAAAAATTAGGGTTCCGCGTAAAAAATTGAATCCTATGAAATCTAAGCGTAATAAATTCCACGTGGACGCAGTTACGGGGAACAGCTAGCAGGATATTTTTTATAACCGTGTAGTGGCGGTCAAGAATATCCACTACCCCATATCATCCATTGGGTGTCGTAAGAGGCGACAGAGGGAAACTGAAATAGGACATAAGCGGCTGATCAGTTCTAATAACAACTCAAAATTAGAATAAATGAGCGTGGCAACTATGGAAAATTCATTCCTATAAGGAAACTTATGAGGGAGGTCTATGTTCAGCACTGGACTACTATTATATAGCCGTAATGATCCTATAATAGGCTGTAATATATTTCTATAATACTTACACATTGGGCAGCTCGGCGGACTCTTTCATGCCTTAAATATCCTTTAGAAATTTGTGGAGGCTTTTATTTAATATGCTTTTAAAGTATAGAGCTATATATCTTTGATTCAGAGGAATGCGAAAACAAAAGAATTGCTTACCGAACTAGTATTAAAAAAAAGTACGCGTCAGCGTTGTGTCAGCGAAAATACAATTAAATCTCCATAATGTAGTCAGATGTTTTAGAGGTGACGATATGATTGTTTTGTTGTAAAGTTCGCCTAAGACCAGGTTGCATAAAAGTCCTCTCGGTCTTAATAAAAAGTCTGAGCGACACTAAAATAATTATTTTCAAGTCCCATTCCTAACAATATGATGCTTTAACATAATTAAAACCAGCCAAATATTTGTTTCATTCAATAAACTCTCGTTTATTTAAGAGACTTTATGTCCCACTCTGTATATTAATGATTTTGCATCGTAGAAACCGTTCTATAACAGTGGTTTTGTTCCATAGACCTTACTATCATATGTGCATAGTATGGGACTATTGCATTGCAAACACAGACACTTCGGTAGGCAGTCGCGATCGATCTCCTTAAAAGGATTATGAAGCTGTAAATTTTCATATTTATTAAATTAGATTAAAAATGTTAATGTTATTAAACTGAATTACTAAAAAAACTAGATTAAGGTGTACTGAATCTAATGAGACAAAAATCACTCGTCTATTTCGTAAAAGTTTAGGGGGATGAAAACATTATCACCCGAATCAATATTTCAAAGGAAATATAGGAAACTGCCTCCAAGAGTTGCAACTCTCTCTATTGGCGACGGAGCGAGCGGTATGAAACATATAGCATATCAGAAAATACTTACTCGCGCCACGTTTGAGCACTTCACAATTATATAATTCATTATTTATATACATATATATGTATATGTATATCTAAATGTAGTATCCATCTCCTTCAGATTGTCTAGCTGTAGGTATCCATCTCCCTCAGATCTCGAATTATGTATGGAAAATTGGACCTGATTTGAACGGTTGCACGGACAAAAATAGACGTGTATGGATTTTAAAATACTTCATATGAATAGAGAACGGAACAAATATTTGTATGGACTATAAATAATTATTCTGGGTCTGGATGTTAGTTCTTGTGCAATTTATGTTTGTAAACTGCTTCAACAATATATGAAAAATCCTAGTGTAACGATTTTTTTTAAATATTCATGCAGCGCAGGAGGTAGCGCTAAAAGTTTTTGACGTAGGAAATCCTCGCAATGGATGAAGAAAAAATCACCAGAGAACTTGGAGGTGGACAATTCTCTGGTGATGTTTTCTTCATCCATTAATTATTGTATATTTTAAGGCCTTAATAAAAGGCTATAATGAGCAGTTTTATAATATTGTAACATCTCTCCCAGTCATCTCTTTGTAAATTGTTAAAAACATTAGGCAGGTGCAAACAATTTTCAATCTTAATTTCAAGTTATCAATAATAAAATCATTTTATACGTGGCAGAGCCATGCTGCAGCTATATTAATTGTATAGTTGTAGCACGAATGAGTCGGCTCGATCAGTGAAGAACCATGCTCTTACAGTATACCAGCGTAAAATTGAAGATAAAGCTGATGTGTTTCGTATGGTGAGTGTAGAGAACCGGAAACCCTTTTTACTCGAAAGTGGCATTCCATCGTAGTCCTCACGCTTCTGAATTTTATTCGCAAACGAGGATTGATGTAATTGTCTATGGGCCACAGCAACCACTTACCATCAAGTGGACTGTGTGCTCGCTTGTCACTCTTATACTTTACAAAAATTACAAAGGGACAGTTAATAAAATATACGTTAATGTTTATAATTAAATATAATGTAAATGAATCAAACGCTTGATAATATTATACGTGGTAGAATGACGCTGCAACTTTAGTAAGGTGAAACACGAATAGGTCAACACATCCGCATTTGATTTTTAATCGATGACATATATAGATTTGTATGGACTATAGCATCCACTTACATCAGGTGGACTTAGTAATCGGTTGTCACACATATTCTGTAACAAAAATCTTTCAAAAATCAATCGAACTGAAAATAATTTAAATCATAAATCATCATTATCATCGTTAGAAGCTTCCCCATCAGTCGGCAATCGGATTTCATGTAAACTATATAAGAGTCAAACTTGCACGAGATAATTATACAAATAGTTCGTTATGTTCTCGTATCGTTGTATGTAAATGTATTCTAATATCTCATTCACGTCTATCTTGCCGTGAGTCCATCATATACGCCTCTGTTCCGCTTCATTAATATTGGACTGCCTATTTTCTTCTATCCAACCAACGGAATAGTTAAATTTTGTTATGCAGTGTACCTGATATTCTCTACAAATGTTATATTCAAAATAATAGTAATTGGAAAACAATTTTAATTAATTAATGAAGAAAGTTTTTTCGTGGTAGAGCCACATGAGTAAAGAAACGACCAGAGGGGAAGCTACATACAACGGCTCGCTGCGAGTACACCCCACACATAGCGCAACGATGTGTGCGTGAGCTCTCACCGACAGGTTTACCGACGCTCCGTCGGGGTACAAACCAGTTTGCGCCGGCTCAGTCAGAGTATCCATGAAAGGGCTGTTAGTCGTGCGCATTTAAATAAATAGACCAACAATATTTCGAAATTTTATACATCAATTAATTTATTAAGTATTTGTGCAATTGTTAAATAATTAGATTAAAGTATTTAATAAGAATAATTAAGTTATTATAAATTTATATAGGTAAATAATAAGTTTTCTGTATAAGCAAAAATGCCTAATAGTTGTACAGTATGCATGAATAATTCTAGAGAAAATAGGATATTTCCTTTTTTTGTACCCGAGAGATCAGTGAAGTAAATACCTTTTTACGTATTGTATATAATAATACTAGGTAATAACATTGATAGGTAAGTGAGAATGTGTTAGAAAGGTGCGTCACCGAGTGATGAAGTCGGTCTCACCTACTTGAAACGTTAGTCAGTCTAACTTTGACAATGCCGTAGATGGCAGGATGTCCTACGTAATAAGGCTAAATGTGTGACCTTTATCCACCCACATTAGTATAGAGGTAGGTTGCTTCCTGGGGTAGGATATAAGTTACTTTTTGCGAGTCGCGACCGCAAGGGTAAATACGACTGCATTATGTTTGGAATACAATCGCCAGACATTGGTGGGGGTGGTGGTATTGGTGTTGCTGGATTGGAAGTGGTGCTGGTGTTGGTGGATAGTGTTGCTGATGGTGTCAGTGGTAGTGGAGGTGGTAGTATCGTAGGTAGTGGACCAACAGTGGCTTCATCAACACCACCACCATCACCACCATTACTATCACCACCACCGCCACTGCCCACGACCACCATCACACCACAACTATCACCACCACCACTTACACAAAACTCTTGATTTCGAACAATTAATAAATATGTTGTTACATTAATATAAGTTATAATTAATACACATGACGTCTTATGCTATACAATATTTTTATATTTTCCTGAAAATTTTCACATGCATCAGGTGACAACCCTATCAGAATAGGTATAGATTTTCGACGTTGTCAGGAAGCTTCCCCTCTGGTCCTCTTTACTCTGTGGTAGAGCCATGTTGCAGCTATATTATGCTGGTAGCACGAATGGGTCGGCTCGACCGGGGAGAGACCACGCTCCCACAGAATACCCGCGTAAAATGTGTTCAATGGTGCTGTGTTTCATATGGTCAGTGTAGAAAACCAGCGACTCTTTTCACTGGAAACAAGTGTTTCTATATTAGTTCTTAGGGTTGACAACGCATCTGTACTTTGATTTTTAATTGAGGAATAATCAATAATCAGGTGGACTGTGTGCTCGTTTGTCACCATTATTCTATAAAAAAATCTCTTCGACATCCACGGGACGATTTAGGGTAGTTGATATTTTTACACCGCCAGTACTCGTTAAGACTGGAATATTACAAATGTTAAATATATAAGTTTTAGAGTTAGTATGTAGGACGAATCCATTGAATTAACTTAGTTTTATGTTTTCAAATTAACTTGCTTTCTGAGGCATTGGAGTGAAACACTGTCAACTTCCCGACTCCGGACTGCTACTGAGAATTTTTTGACAGAAAATACAATAACTGATTTTAGCCTGACGCAGGATTCGCACCCGCGAACCGCAAATTAAACAATCGCGCTTATGATCACAAGACCAATGACGTAGTCGGGGCACATATTAGGCGAATAATGCACTTGAATAAAACTACATTTATAGAGTTCATTGCGAAATTGGGGAATTATACGTGGTAGATACATGCTGCAGCTATATTAAAAGTATATTTGTAGTACGAATGGGTCGGCTCGACTGGGGAAAGACCACTCTCTCATAGAATACAAGCGTAAAATAGCAGCTTCATGTTGCTGTGTTTTGTATGGTGAGTGTAGAGAACCGGAAACCCTTTTTACTGAAAAATAGGCATTCTATCTTAGTCCTCAGGGGTGACAACGCATCTGCATTTTGATTCTTAATTGAGGATAAATGTACTACCTCGTTCGAGGTTACCCATTCGTGCTACAACCATAATATAACTGCATGTGATAAAATATACTACTTCAAGAAATTCAGCCTCCCAACATGCCGGTTTTCGAAAGGGCTTTAGTGCCATAACCACATACACACCCTTCGGTAAATTGTACAGGAGACAGAAGAGTACAAACTGCGACTATATCTTGCCTCTTATTCCGACGAAATTTGGGCGGTGATTCAGTCACTTCAGCGGTGCCAATCGTTTTGAACTGCTAGAGTATTTGTACAGTAGGGCTCGACGACATTCCACTGCACAAGGTAACGAATCTATTTAAATGTAGACAAATATAAGACATGGTTCTAGGCGGAAAATACTACCTCCTAGTTAAATTTCACAGCAATTTTTTTTTATTATACCCGTGAAACTTTAGTTAACTTAATTTATACATGTAATAAAATTGAGGTAACTGTTTACAATATTGAAATAACTACTATTAAGTTAAACCCCCTGAGGTTACTTGCATGGTACTAAGTCAAATAACCATTTTTATAATTATTTTCTGTTTGTCTGTCCGGGCTAATCTTCGGTAGGGCTACAAGTTGTGATGAAACTTCACGAACAGATAGAGGGCAATACCTCTGGAAGGGGGGGGGGGGGGTCTCGGTTATATATATGATGCGAAAAATGTTTTTTCTTTTGTAACTGAAAAATTGATAAATAAGTAGTATTTAAATGAAAGTAACTTTTACGGATTTTATCTCGTTAACTTTAACTTTTTAATTCCCGACGTTTCGGGTGCTTTTCAGCACTCGTAGTCCCCCCCGTGACCACGGGAGCTGAAAGCACCCAAAACGTCGGGAATTAAAAAAATAAAGTAAACGCGATAAAATCCGTAAAATTAGTTTCATTTATGTGTAGTCTTCGCGTAATATACGAATATCATTAAGTGGTATTTGATTATCTTAATCTAAAAAACCAGGCGAAGCCGGGACGGGTGTTAGTTAATCAATAAACTAGATATGTAGTATCACATTTGCTAGTTAGATAGTGTGCCTCTTGTGAGTGCAAACCCACTTACTCGTTTAACCTTCAATGCTTAATATTTTAGAACTGAATCTGCCATGTTGATATGCCTCGGCCGTAGCGAGATTCTTCTCGGCGAACAAGCGAAGCACGTGAGCGGATTGCGGAAGCAATTGCGAATATTGAATTTGAATTATTTAGCCTATATCACAGACGGGACGGGGTGAAAATTGTAAAACAAATATCTAATGATTTCTTACATTTCAGCGAATACTACTTACTTAATTTGAATAAAATAATTTTGAATGAAAACAATTACATGAGTTATGGTAACTAAAGTATGAATATTATTTTAATATTGATTAACTTAAATGATATTTTTCAACCACAAGCGGCATTTATTTAAGTTAATTTTATAGAAACTAAATGTTGTAATCCTTATTTTTAGTTATTAAGACAAAGAGTTATTTTTGCCTAATTTTAGTGTAATATATCAAAAAAAAAATTATTTCGAGTAAATAGCTTTATAGTAGCGCCATTTACTTCATTTTTAGGTAACGTCATTTGACCGAATAAAAATTGATTGACTCTCAAGGTGGTGGTACGTAAAATAGACGCTAGATGACCTGAAGCTATGAAATCGTGGATTGTTATGAATGATTTGGTTACGATAATTTTATAACTGTTTATTTCATCAATTAAAAATTATGTTAACTATCTTTGAAGCACTGCACAAAGAAGAGACCAAGATATTGAGAAACACTGTTTTTTTTCAAATACAGCAATGTTATTAACATTACTAATATTCCCTTTACCACTCCTTGTAAGCTGATGCTTGTGTTACGAGTGATTCACCACAGTAGATGAATGACGGTATGTGAAAACCCCATTGAAGTTTCGTGTCGACTGTAATTCCAAGAAAACAGAGGATCAACAAAACTCATCTCTTCCCCATTTAGAGCACTCTGGTTTGTACATTTGTACATTTCGTTTAGTTACCGTTTAAAGCAAATTATTGACGTTAAACCAGTCCACTACATTTAATATAGTATTATTCACTTCGGCTTACAGCAGATAAAACTATGTCATGGTTATATCCTACCAAGTAACGTAATTCATTAAAATAAAATAAGAAAAGGTAGAAGCCAAGAATTGAACCCTGAGGAACACCCACAGATACTACCAATTTGGAAGAACTGCTTGCATTAATAACAACTTTTTGCGTTTATTATTTAGATATGATGTAATAAGTTTAGACGCCATGTCATCATGAACATTTTTACATATGTATTTTGCTTTCCTGTCTTTTTTCTAGAACGTTTTATGCATCTTTGTATCATATCAGACAAGATCTTGTTTTCCGTGTTATTAAGGCTGACGTCA
Source organism: Parnassius glacialis (assembly GCA_033319125.1). Classification (NCBI taxonomy): domain Eukaryota; kingdom Metazoa; phylum Arthropoda; class Insecta; order Lepidoptera; family Papilionidae; genus Parnassius; species Parnassius glacialis. Next base: position 25,938,333 of record JAVANC010000029.1, on the reverse strand, counting down.
AGGACACACCTCCGTGGATGTTCGGACCCTCTTTTCTGTTGCTTAATGAAAATGAGTGGCCTAAAATGCCAAACACAGAGAAACATGATGATTTTCCGGACGAAGTGAGTCATTTCATATGCAGTAATAGCGACCATCATTTAGTTAGTGATCATTCACATTCAACCATTTATCATCTTTTATCTATAGCTTAATGGAAAAATATTCTAGTTTTCCAAAAATTCAAATATGGCATGTGGTGTCAGAGGGCATATGCAGTTGAAAGCAAGAGCTTAGTAGCTTAGTAATTATGTGCTTATTGCATATTATTATGGGATGCTTTAAACTAAATTCGTAGGATCGTCTTCAGAGGATTAAACTGGACTAGATTTAGTCGCCCCCAATCCGAGATTTGTTCAATCAGGTAGCCCAGAAGACCACCAGCTGATCGACCCCAACGAAACGTATTAGCGGTCACTAGAATTGACTTGATTAGATTTTAAAAGATAAAATTCTTCAGAAAACACTTCTAAATAAAATTAAAAAATATACATCTGAATACCGAGTGTGGCAGCGTCGTTTTCGGACACCCTCAATTTGAATGTAGATTTAGAGGTTCTATGGCAGCTGTACACGTCATCGTTAGAGCCGCAAGGAAGTGTGTGTAACGGTCTAAGAGCAAGTCTTATCTGACCACTATTCCGATGATATTCCAGACATCAGCCAGAGCGAGATTAAAATAGCTCTCCAGCACCTTAAAAACGGCAAGACTCCGGTGAGGATGGAATTACAGCGAAAATCTCAAATCGGGCAGCATTCCTTCCTCCATGGTGGCACTACACCGGAGGCTTGAAGCAGATGTGTGGTGCTCTTCTTCTTCATGAAAGGCGACAACGCTCTCTTGAAAAACTACAGACCGATTTCCCTTCTGTGTCTCTAAAACAGCGGTAGAGAGTCACAACGAATCGTCTCGCATGCAGACTCGACGACTTCCAGCCCTCCCAACCCAGTTGGCTTCCGAAAAAGCTTTACCACCTTAGATCATATACATACCCTTCGGCAAATGTACAGAAGTCCGAGGAGTACAGTTTGCCACTATGATTGGCGTATGTAAACTATGAGAAAGCCTTTGATTCCGTCGAAGTTGGGCGGGACTGCAGTCCCTTCAGCGGAAATAAGTGGACTGTCGGTATATCGAAGTGATGAATTATTTGTACAGTAGACCTGCGATGATATTCGAGTACAGAATCAGATTATGAAATCTATTCAAATGCAGAGAGGTGTAAGACAGGGTAACGTTATATCCCTGAAACTTCCACCGCTATATTGAAAGACGTTTTCAAGCTTCTGGACTGAAAAGAATACGATATTAACATCAACGGCGAGAACATCACTCATCTTCGATTTGCCGATGATATAGTCCTTATGGCAGACTCGATGAAGGACCTAAGCACTACGCTCATGACCTAAATAGTGCTCCCAACAGATAGGTTTTAAGATGAACATGGACAAAACAAAAGTCATGTATAACGTCCATGTGACACATATGCCGATAGTTGTTGAGAGCACTAAGCTCAAAGTTGTTGACGAATACCTGAGACAAATAGTCCGACTAGGTCAGTCCAACTTCTGCCGAAAGATTTATCGACGAATTCTTGACTTGGCTGGGCAGCGTTCGGGAAATTACGGCACATCTTCTCGTCAGGTATACCTCACAACTTGAAAACGACACTGACAACCAGTGCGTGTTGCCAGTGATGACCTATGGAACGGAGACGTGGTCCTTCCCTGCTGGCCGGATAGGGAAGCTCAAAGTCGCTCAGTGAGGTATGGAGAGGTTTATGCTCGGAGTTACTCTGCGTGGTAAACTTTGAAATGAGGATATTCGCAGTAGAACCAGAGTGACCGACATTACCCAACGGATTAGTAGGCTGAAGTGGCAATAGGCCGGCCATATAGCTCGAAAAACCGATAACCGATAGAGAAAAAAGCTACTCGAGTGGCGGACTCGTACCGGCAAACGAAGTTTATGGCGTCCCCCCACTAGATGGAGTGCCGACCTGATAAGACATGCAGGAAGTTGATGGAAGCAGGTGGTTCAGGACAGAGCCGAACGTTGTTCACGCCCGAACGCTGGTTTCGGGATTTGACGCCAGAGGGCGCTAGGCTCGGGGCCATACTGGTTTTGAAGTTCGGACGAGCCGTTTGGCTGTGGCGAGAACGCGCGAGCGCAAAAAGGAGTTGCTAGAACACAGTGCTATCGACAGCACGTTGTGAAGCCCCTGACCTGTGTGACTGTGTGAGACCGAGCCCTGAGACAGCAGTCGCCTCGTATACAGGTAAGTAATATCTATTTGACTAGCCTCCCCAATTAAATTGTAGTAGGAAACATTTTCTATATAGCTTAGTATGAAATTCTTCCATATAGCCACTCGGGCTCGAACCTGCGGCTGCTTGTTGAATCTCCGCTCAAGGGCCCCGGAGATTGAACCTTTGTAGGAGCAGCTGTAGGCCGTAACAGCAGTAAACTTGTGAAGGACTGTTTTTATGATGTTGATGATGATGAAAAATATTTCCACATAAAATACATAAGACCGCGGCTAGATCAACTAAACGTCACTATTCAAAGTGGCAACGTCACATCTTCAGCTACCGAGAAGAAGAAACCACGGACTTTTGTAGCTATTACAGCGGGCGTGGTCTGAGTAGGCCCCACGAGACACTTTTCGGGTATATTTTGTTTTTTTTGGCGAACTACAGACTCGCTATTTTAGGTATTCTCAGTGTGCAGTTCTCGACGAGTGACAGTGTGTCCTGCTCTAGCCACGGTAAGTACCTATTTTACCTAATGGCGGTACATATAGACCCTGCGCGTGCTTTAACGTTGTATTTATTTACAAATAACTGTGTCCGCGGCGTAGCTCGCGTATATAGGTTTAACGCTGCGTACACATTATATGACAATGTCATACGACAACAGTACATGTGTACAGTATTCTTATATGTTGCAATGTTGAAAAACAATGTTACATAATGTGGTCGTGTTATTACACAAAAGTTACACAACATGTTACTTAATCCGTACGCACCCTTACTTAAAAAATTTGACGTTTAGGTAAGAGAATATTAAACGATTTATATTATGATTGTATCAATAAGTGGTAACAAAATAAATCGTTATCGTTTAGATTCTAAGTCGTTTATGATAGAGCATCTGTGTAAACGTTACAATGAAACTCAGCCGGGGCGTACACAAAAAGGTTACGGTGCCTACTAACACTAGAAAAAACAACATAATCATAGAGTTGGCCATGTGCAAACCAATATTGAAGTCCACTCCTGGAACGCCTAAAGCTTAACCTTGCGCTTTATTTACAGTCATCGCATTACATAACATACGCTGACTGGGATGAAAGGAAAGTTATTTAGTATTAGAGGGATTCTGGGTATTAAAACAATATTACGACATTTTGTTGCAATTTTGCTACTTTTAATCGAGTTTCGTTGTAAAGCTTGGGTGGGCGTGTTTCTTCTCTGGTTTTAGGTGATGCTTGTGCTGTAAGCGTACACGGCTCTTTTGACTTCATCGTACTCATTGAAATAAATTCCTTCAGTGAGTCTCACTACGATTCACCGGTGAAAAATCTTAACACCGCAATTTAGAAAAGCTTGTAATTTGTACAACGCCATCTATTACGTTCTTTGTGAGTAACATCCTCTTTTAATTAAAGGAAAACATATTTTTTTGTTCACTGTGTTTTAAGTATAAATATATTATAATATAACATTTTTTTACACATGAATCTTTTATTAATATATCTGAGATTTTATGGCGCCTTTAAAGAAATTTGAACCTAGATTTCAAAATAAGTTTCAAAATAATCATCATAACTTTTGATAGAAATGACCAATTTTAATAAAACAAAGATTAAAAATGAACCCGAGGATACGCTCTATGATTTTCGACTTCTTTGAAAAAAAAAGATGTTTACCCAAAACGTGATGCATTCATAAGCAAACAGACAGTAACAGTGGTAGAGCCACGCGGCAGTTTTTGCCGTCGCACGGATGGGCCGGCTCGAACCGGTGTGGTACCACGACCTCACAGAATACCAGCGTGAAGTAGAGGTTTACCTCTGCGTTTCGCTTGGTGAGTGCAGGTGGCCGGAGGCCCTTTTTACTGGAAATGAGGCATTCCATCTTAGTCCTCACGGGTGACAACGCATCTACATTTTGATTTGTAATAGAGGATAGATGTAGATGTCTATGAGCCGCAGCAACCACTTATCATCAGGTTGACTGTGTGCTCGTTTGTCACCCTTATCCTATAAAAAAAAGACAGACCGACAGAAAGACATTTCTAAAATATATAACAATGTACTTATTTAATGATTTTCAGTTCCCATAATGATTTGAGCCATAAACATGCTATACAATGTACAAAACAGACACAACATGTTATTACTATTTTTATTATATGTATAAATTTAAAGAGAGATGGCGCTGTTAACAACAATTCTAAAAATAAAACAGATTAATTGACGCAATTGATACATTATATGTAACATAAAAACACTTATAAAACAGTGCCTGCATAGTAAGCAAAAAGAAAGTTTGTTCCTCGCTGAAACCAACGAAATTTTTAATAGCTCTTTTAAAATTTCATTTACCACATAGAGTACTCGGCGGTAAAGAACAAATGAGTTTGTCAACACCCAGTAGGGCAGCGAGTAACATGAAGATTAGCAGCAAATATGAAAACTCATCTAAAGGAAAAAAATACAACCTGCCTTTTTCTATTACATTTGTCCAACACCACCATCTATCGATGAAATTGGTTAACTATTGTACTTTAGATTTAGGTATAAGGTTAAAACTATTTTTGTTTATATTTATTACTTTTATTTAAACTGCTTACTGCGTTTTAAAGATAATTATATCATCATAGAACATTATTTTAAAACATTAAATTATGATTTACAATGTGATATTAGTTTAAAATACATTTGATGACTCAACCAATGCCACCATTGAACTAATTTGTACTCTTTACTTCGCACCCATACTTCAGAATATTTATCGTAACTTTTGATGGAATGAATTGATTTTATTGATTTAAAGACTAAATGTAACCCGAAGATACACTTTATATTTTCCTTAACGATTCTTATGATATAAATTAGTACTTTGTACGTGATACGTTAACAAACAAACAGACAGACAGACAGACAGAAAATTCTTAAAATGGTATTTAGTTACTTATTTTTAGTACCACCCAATCAATTTTATTACAAAAATATAAAATGTACAGACGTCTGCTTTTTACATTTATATTATATGTATAGACTAGCTGTGCCCGCGGCGTAGCTCGCGTATATAGGTTTTACTTAGAGAATTTGACATTCAGGTAAGAGAATATTTAACGATTTATATCATTACTGTATCAATAAGTGATAACGTCAGTGTAACATACGTCTCTGATTAGTGCGTTTATAAACTAAGCGCTCCGTCTCTAGTTTCGCATACATGTCCGCTATAAATTGGTTAAACAACCCCCGAAATCTTTGCAGATACGCAAGACGATTATGCCTTACATGTAACAGGTGCGAACAAAATTGCAGATATTTTTTTTATTAAAACTGGTCTCTCTGGTATTAGAATTAACTTGATGAATTCCGAAATTGTACCCATTTTCACCGTGACAATATATTAATGAATATTGTCGATCATCATAATATCGATGCGTTTCATAAATCCCTAGCAGTCGATCGTCATGTGTGTGCAAAACGATGTCACGTGTATCGCATTCCTGGTCAACTAATACCACTGCCACTTCATCAGTGACGGGAACGTTGCTACCGCAGTGTTCAGTAACAGAACGTCTATCAGCGTTAATAACTATTTTATAATTGTTTATTAAGTTTTGACGGATCGATTGCAATGCAACCCTTAAACTATGAACGTATGGATTTATTTCATGTAGCATCCTTTGAAGTTGGGATATGACTTCGCTATTGAGTTTTGGGAAGTTGTGATTTCGGATATTAGTATGTTCATTATAATTTCATACAAAATAAATTGACTATTTTACTTATATATACATATGTATTTATAACTCATAATAAACTCATAATATATATCATTTAATTTAATTTAATTCATTAAGTTGAAATTGAAATTGAAAATATATAATATCTACATTGGTTCTGGGTAATGTATGGTTATTAGTGAGACTGTGACTCCACGTCAGTGAGTCTCAGTACGATTCGGAGTATCTTAACGACGCAATTCAGAAAAGAATGTAATTTGTACAACGCCATCTATTACGTTCTTTGTGAAAAAACTTATTTAATTTAAGGAAAACATCTTTTTTATTGTTTACTGTGTTTTAATTATAACAGTGGTAGAGCCACGCGGCAGCTTTTGCTGTCGCACGGATGGGCCAGCTCGAACCGGGGTGAAAACCAGCTCACAGAAAACCAGCGTGAAGTAGAGGTTCACCTCTGCGTTTCGCTTGGTGAATGCAGGTGGCCGGAGGCCCTTTTTACTGGAAATGAGGCATTCCATGTTAGTCCTCACGGGTGACAACGCATCTACATTTTGAATTGTAATAGAGGATAGATGTAGATGTCTATGGGCTGCAGCAACCACTTACCATTAGGTGGACTGTGTGCTCGTTTGTCACCCTTATCCTATAAAAAAAATATTATTATAGAACGTTTTTTTACACACAAATCTTTTTATAACTTTTTCTGAGATTTTATGGCGCCATTGAACAAATTCGAACCTACATTTTAAACTAATAATCATAACTTTAACTTTATATTAACAGGGGTAGAGCCACGCGGCAGCGTTTGCTGTCGCACGGATGGGCCGGCTCGAACCGGGGTGGTACCACGACCTCACAGAAAACCAGCGTGAAGTAGAGGTTTACCTATGCGTTTCGCTTGGTGAGTGCAGGTGGCCGGAGGCCCTTTTTACTGGAAATGAGGCATTCCATCTTAGTCCTCACGGGTGACAACGCATCTATATTTTGAATTGTAATAGAGGATAGATGTAGATGTCTATGGGCCACAGCAACCACTTACCATCAGGTGGACTGTGTGCTCGTTTGTCACCCTATTCCTATAAAAAAAAAACTTTCGATAGAATTAACCAAATTTAATAAAACAAAAATTAAATGTAACTGGAAGATACGCTTTATGATTTTCTAAATGATTTCTTTAAAAAAATGTTTACTTTAGATGTGATGCGTTTATAAACAAACAGAAATACAGACACACAATTCTAAAAATTATAAAAATGTGCTTATTTAATTATTTTCATTTCCCTATAATGATTTTAGTGACAAATATTCTATACAATGTACAAAAACAGATACAACATGTTATCACCATTTTTATTATAAGTATATATTTAAAGAGAGATTGCCCTGCTAACAGCAATCAATTCTAAAAATAAAAAAGATTAATTGACGCGATTGGTCCATTATTATACATATAAAACATAAAAGAACTTATAAACCAGTGTCTTCATAGTAACAAAAACGCCTTTTTTATTACATTTTCACCATACCGCCATCTATCGATGAAATTGGTTAACTATTTCACTTTACATTTAGTTAATAAGGTTATAATATATATATTTGTATATTTTATTGATTACGTTCTTTAATACTTTTGTTTACTGCGTTTTAGATATAACTATATCATTATAGAACATTATAATACCTAATTTAATTATGATTTATGATATGGTATTAGTTTAAAATGCACTTAATGACTCAACCATTGCCACCGTTTAACAAATTCGTACCTATAATTCGTATTCATACTTCAGAATATTTATCATAACTTTTGATTGAATGAACTGATTTTAATAAAATAGAGACTAAATGTAACACGAAGATACACTTTATACTTTCCTTAATGATTCTTTTAATATAAATTAGTACTTTATACGTGATACGTTAACAAACAAACAGACAGACAGACAGAAAATTCTAAAAATGGTAGAAATGTATTTAGTTACTTATTTTTAGTACCTCTCAATCACTTTTATTACAAAAATATAAAATGTACAGACGTCTGCTTTTTACATTTTTATTATATGTATAGATATGCAAATATAGTGATTTGTTTTTATTTCAGGATATTTATAAAAATAATTCATATATATCATTGATGATGATATTTAACGACTTACACAAAATTGTACTGACTAAGAAAATGAAAACATAGAAAGAAATAACCCGGAAGAAGAAGTTTGGATATCAGCGATTAAGCATCGATACACACCTATCTGGTTCGGAGATCAAAGCGAACTTGCAAACTAACTTATATTTTGTCCTGTAAACACAGAGAAAATGAATAATTTTGAAGGCTGTTTTTGCTGTTATTTATTAAATTATTATTATTTGTTTTTGTTTGTAATTTTTCTTTAATTATATGTTCTTATTCTGTTAAAATATATAAAGAGTTAAATTTGAAATTCTTTTTTAGTTATTTTTTTAATAGTTTAATCTTTACCTTAAAAATAAAATCCAAAAAGACATGTATTTTATAAAAGACTTACTAAACTACTAACTACTACTGACTACTAAACTTACTTTTAAGACTGATTATTATAATGACAATAAATGATTTAAATAACAAATATGTAGCCTTTTATTGCTTTAGTATATGTAAGTTATTTCCAATAATTATTTATAAACATACGTAAGTTTTATTGGGATAGTTCTAGATCCGACGCGTGACTGTACGTTACCAAAAACAGCGCTTTACTTATAGGTTCAAATGATTGCGATTTTTTGGGGACTTGGGTATGTCATACCCCACCTTGTACAAGTAGGGTTAAATACACTTTCATTTTGTTTACTTGACGTAGTTAAAGGCAACAATCTTAATGTTAACTGCTACTGTATTTTTTTTTATAAATAAAGGATTCTTTTCCAAGCAACTACCGAGCGTTAAGTCTCCCCGACCGACTCACTTTTTCTCCATGAGTTTGGTCGGGTCGAACAATGTCCTTTTAAATTCGCTTCTCGCATTCGTATTTCTCGAGCAAGAAAGGCGAACTTTGGATAGAACTAATTTTTATTTTAACACGTATACGTTACTTATTTTTATATAGGCAGTAGTATGACGGGTCGTCAGAACAGTAATTAGGATAGAAATAGAATATTTTTTTTTATTCCATATAGATTAAAAAAAACACTCATTGAAATTAAACTAAGCTTTACAACTGGTTCGGAAAAATCTCTATTCTAGGAGGAACCAGCAAGAAACTCAGCGTAGTCATCAATCTATACATAATGTATAAATAAAATTGAAGTATCTGCCTGTATTATTTAAATAACTGGCTTTTATTAAGCTCAGGGTTTAAGTGCTCGCTAAAAGGCATAACCACTTATAAAAATTTTGTTTGTTTGTCCGGGTTAATCTTGGAAATGTGCCAATTGTGATGAAACTTTACAAACAGATAGAGAGCTATACCAGGTGGGATCCAGGTTATATTTTACCCGAACATTTTAAACGTGGTACAAGCATACCGTAGCAATATTATGACTGTAGCAAGAATCAGTCAGCTCGACCGGGGAAGGACCACGCTCTCACAGAATACCAACATAAAATAGAATATAGAAAACTAGACCCCCCTTTTACTGGATATTAGCCAATCAATCTAGTTTGTCAACCTTATTTGAATTGCCTGAGAAGGTAGTGATAACATATTTTTATAGAACCCGAAACAGCGTCTCAGCGATCAAGAAACCAGTAAGTCACAGAGTCGCCGAAATTGTAACTATAAAGTACAGATCTGACGAAATGAAACCACTCGAGAATAAAATATACACGAAATAGAGAACTTTACGCTAAGTATTTGCGTTTTGTCTTATAGACTTGAGTGGATTTCATTTATTTCCATTCTATGTAAAGGAGTTTCTCAAAATTCAGAGCTTGCGTGTATTTCAATGAAATAATATCTGTAAACTTCACCGAGTCTTTCCCAGTCGTAATGGAAACTTGAATTTTGGAATTTGTAAAGCCAACTGTGAGTTTAATTTGAAAATTATGTAATGCTTAAAATGTATATTTATTTTTTGGAATATGTATATGTATACGTATATGTTTTATAATTTCTAGCTAATTTATTGTAAAACTAAAGTGACAATCGATCTTACAGTCCACATTATGGTTAGAGGCTGCTGCAGTCCATGAACACCTGCAGCCAACTTCAAACAAACAAAGCAACAGATGCGTTGACACCTGTAAAGATGGATAGGATGGAACACCTCACAGCCTATAATCTTACTGACTCCATATAACTTTCAGACTGGAATAAAACAATGTAAGTACGCACGTATGTATGCACAAAGTTATATGTGAAAAAATTAACTAAATAAGTATTTTTGTATCTATATTTACTCCATTACTACTACTACACATTGCATCTAATTTTATCGATTTTATTTACTTTAGTTTTAAAGTTTGTACTACCGACGTTTCGAGTGCACCAATGTGCTGTGAAGCACTCGATGGAGTCACCAGGATACCGAGGTACTTAACGGGATACCCTGATGTGACAGTTTACCCCGGCAATCAATAACTAACCATCTCCGTGGCGCAGTGACTTAGCGCTGAGTTGTTGCGCAGAGGACCGCAGGTTCAAATACTGTACGAGACGAGTGTTTGTATGATCTACAAATAATTGTTCCATGTGTTGATGTTTTTTTCGTGTGTAATTTATTTATGTATACCGCTCCTACGACAAAGAATTAAATTCTAGTGTGGAGGTAACATATTGAAAAAAATAGAACAATGATTTCTTATATTTACTCGAACAGTTCACATTGAATAAAACTACTTTTAAGGATTCTATCGTGTTTAATTAACTTATTTTTTATTAATTCCCGATGTTTCGGGTTCTTTACAGCACCCATGGTCACAGAGGACAGAAGTGTTTGACGTCCCGATGTCAGAATTAATCCGGAGTTCCTTCAGATTTTTTAATTATTAATTTTGATCCGATCTACGCAGAATGAACTTACTGTATCTTGAAGTCTTGCAGTGGTATGCTTGGGTTTAGTTATAATTTTATTAATTACGGGATCCCAAGCAGGTGGTATGTTGTTGATGTTGTATGGGTTACTTAAAATACAGAAATCGAACACTCCATTACGTCTAATAGTGAGTCAGATCGGTTCGCCAACTTATAACTCTGTGTTATTAATATGGAGAAAAATAATCCCTCTCCTACTTATAAACTCCATGACAGTTCCAGAACAAAAAATAATTTGAATAATTTAAATGTTAGCAAAAATAATATTGTTGTGTACAGTGATCATATAGGTAAAAACTTAGGTTTAGTGTTAAATAACTGTCTAAAGGAACACCAAATTACTAATTATTGTATGCCTGGAGCAACATTTAGTCAAATTATAAATAAAATTCTAATAAGTTGCCATAGTTCTAATAGTATATTGATACTTCTTATTGGGAGAAGGGGCAATGTGAATAAAAAACAATTATTGGATTATATTGAAATCCTAAATAATTTAAATGTTCACAAGATTGTTCTGTTTACATTGCCTTACTTATGGGGTCTGCCACAAGAAAATAAATTAAGACATGATTTAAATATCCAAATGACTAATTTAATTTTCAATAATAATGTAAAACTGACATATAATTGTAATAATTATAAATTTCATTTAATTGATTTAAATAATTTAATTAAGAAGTTTTTGACAAGAGATAGGTATTACCTATCAAAGTATAGTTTAAGACTGGTAGCAAATACGCTATCTTATTATTTATATTTTAACTCAGCCAATGATTTGACTACCTTGACACCTGCTTCTTTTGATCAACAAAATAATTTTACATATGATTTGGAACCAGTTCCAAGTAATTTAAATTAGATAATAAGACAATAGAGGTAATCTCTAGCAAAGATAATTTAAATAGCTTAGAATGCAACTTACCAATACATAATTATGTAATTTCACAAAATAACAATAATAAAAACTGTATCAACCTGGTGCATCAAAACATACAAGGTATGTTAGGCAAAGAATTAGAAATTGAATTATTTTTAAATAGTAACAGTATACATATTTTATGTATTACTGAACATTGGTTGAAAGATTATAACTCCATATTTAATTTCAGTAATCACCAGGTGGTCAGTTCGTTCAATAGAGATACTAAATTACATGGTGGCTCCTTAATATTAGCTAATAAATCCTTATCATGTAAAGAACGTAAAGACATTGTGAGCCTCTCTGTTGAGCGTACTGTAGAAATGGCATGCGTTGAGCTTGAGCACCTTATTGTTGTCAGTGTTTACAGACCCCCATGTTCAAATTATGATACCTTTGAAAAGGTTATGGAAGAAGTTTTAGTTAAGCTTAATAAACAGAATAAATCTCTTGTAGTGTGTGGACACTTTAATATTAATCTCCTGGAAACTTCTTCCATCAGTATTAAATTTTGCTCTTTGTTTAAATCCTATAACGTTGGTTATTTATTCTTTGAAGCTACACGTATTGCAGGGTGTAGTGCAACTTGTATTGATAATATTTTTACAGGTGTTGTACCAATAAACAAATCAATAATTCAAAAACTTAGTTCAGATCACTGGGACAACTGGTTTCATTACCTTATATGCACAAAAAAACAGGTAATTGAGAAAAGTGTGTTTGTTCCTATTAATACAAAACGCCTGGAGAGATTTAGAAGTAATATGATAAAAAACCTTCCATCACTTTCTTATAAGAACAATGCAGACTATTTATATGGACAATAATTTACCCTTATAAGCATTGAATTTAAAAAAACATTTACTTCTAAAACATTCTCCAGAAACAGTCGCAAGGCAGTTAATGAGTAGGCGACAGTAGGAATTCATAAAAGCAGACGAAGGTTATATGACTTTTACCATGAAAGATCATATAATCTTTCCGATGCTTTTAAAAAATATGTTAAAAATTATTCTAAAATTTTTAAAAGAGTTTGCTCCACAGCCAAATCGTTACATATTAACAAAATTAAGACGGCTAAGAATAAAATTAAAATGACGTGGAGTATAATTAATAATGAAACCGGTAAAGACAAACCTCGTAACTCAAACTATCAATTAAAAATTAACAATGAATTGACTAAACCAAATCAAGAAGTCGCAGCGGTGTTTGAGAAATATTTCACTGATATTCCTATCTTGACAACCGAGTCATTGAATACTTCTCCAACTGTCGCCGAGTCATTACTCAAACAGAATGTTAACACCTGTTTAAAATAATTTAGATTTGAAAAAGTATCATCGCAAGATGTTGTAAAATACTTCAAAACCATTGATGTAAAGAAGACCGCAGATTTGTGGGGGATTTCCGTGACAGTTATTGCGTCCATAATAGATTTAATTGCACCTCATCTTGCTATTATTTTTAATACTTGTATCGATTCTGGTGTGTTTCCTGATTTAATGAAGTATAGTAAAGTAATACCTTTATTTAAATCTGGTAGTACATCGGACCCCGCTAATTTTAGACCTATTTCTGTACTACCAACTCTCAGTAAAATTTTGAAAAATAATTTTGGATCAATTGTTAACTTTTTTTAGTACAAATAAATTACTTCATAAAAACCAATTTGGTTTTACAAGGGGTCGCTCGACGTCGGACGCCGGTGTTGAGTTTATGAAATATATTTTTAATGCCTGGGAGAATTCACAAGATGCCTTAGGTATTTTCTGTGATCTTTCCAAGGCTTTCGATTGTGTTCATCATGAGACATTAATCAGGAAACTACAACATAACGGTGTAAAAAATTTAGCGCTTAGACTTATTACTTCATATTTAAGTAACAGAATTCAAATAGTAGTGATTAATGGTAAAGGTTCCTCCGGATCGGTAGTATCAATGGGCGTTCCTCAGGGCTTGATTCTTGGCCCATCCCTGTTTTTAATCTATATTAATGACTTACCTTATCTTGTAGGGGACAATCACGATATAGTATTATTTGCTGACGATACCTCTTTGATTTTCAAACTCAAACGACAGTTAATTAGTTATGACGATATAAATAATGCTCTATTGAAATTGGTACATTGGTTTAACGCCAACAATATGCTCTTGAACGGCAATAAGACGAAGTGTATTAAATTTACAATACCTAATGTAAAACATTCGAATACCAATGTGCTGTTAAATGGGGAGGAGTTGAGTCTTGTGGATACCACTGTTTTTCTTGGTATTACTATTGAAGCGAAACTTCAATGGGGCCCCCATATATCTAAATTAGCAAGCAGACTTAGTTCTGCAGCATATGCTGTAAGAAAGATTAGAAGTCTCACAGATGTAGAGACAGCTAGATTAGTGTATTTTAGTTACTTTCATAGCGTAATGTCTTATGGAATTTTGCTATGGGGTAATGCGACTGATATTGAAGCTATATTTGTTTTGCAAAAGAGCGCCGTACGGGCGATTTATAACCTAAATTGTAAAGAGTCACTCAGAGAAAAATTTAAAGAAATAAACATATTAACTTTTGCATCGCAATATATTTATGAGAATGTAATGTATGTGCATAAAAACATAAATAGCTTTAATAAGAATAAGGATGTGCATACTTTAAATACTAGGAACAAACATAAGCTTGTAATGCCAGTTACTAGACCCCACAGAATCAGTAATTCATTTATGGGGCAATGTATACGCTTTTACAACAAAATCCCAGTGTTACGGCCAACAGCTGCCTATCCCAGGAGTAGAATCCTTCGCGGCCCATAGACGAAGAAGCTACAGGCAGATGCTGGTCGGGCGTCTTCACGCCACGGGTTAAAAGTCTAATTACACTAAACAATCCGGGGGGAGCGTTACAATTATTGAACAGAGCTTACTTACCTCTATTCAAGGCGACTGGTCCCTCAAGATTCGGTCATGTCTCGTGTGGATGTATTGTGCTAGAAAGTAAAGGTCAGTGATGTGTATTTGGGTGTGGCTGGTAGTGTTATTGACCTTATTTGACCGTTCCCCCTGCAGCAGTTCGGCCCTCAGCTCCTCTCCAAGCTAAGGTCGCCTTCCGCAGTCACTTTCTTCCTTTGTTACGATTGACTCGCGAAAATGAACACAGAACGTACGGGTCAAAGGTCACCGTTATTTCTAGAATATTAACTACCGCACTAGTAATTAATACAGTCGAATCCACTTATACAGATTCTGCGTTAAACCTAAAGTCCCGGGTAAACTCTCAACACGCGCTACCATTCCCAGTGGTATATTTACTATACACGCCTAACATAAAATTAGATCTAAGAGCTCCCAAACCAAACGGACTGCCTTCTCTTTCGACGCGAAGAAGACTTCTAATTTTTTGGCTCTCGACTCCCACCTTTCAGCAAGCTCGGACGTTCAACACGAACGAACGTCATTCCGTATCGACCGAGCCGAGTGCCATCTAACGTCGATGCCTGACACTAACGTTTTTGCGTGAACAAACCCCCGTCCCGACATAAGGATTTAGGTCCGCGAGCAAACCGGTCAGCGGGACAGGGTCGCGACGGCAAGTTGCAAGATCGAATCTACAACCAAACTAGGCCACATTACGCACCCAATCAGATCTTGCAACACTAACCAACGCCCCAAAATTGCAGCCCCAACGTGGGCTAGCCGGAGAGTTGAACTGGATGCCCTTCCTGGACATCGCAGCACATAAATAAGTCCTATTCCTAGACAGAAGTCAGACGATCTCCTTCAAACACCTATCTGCGCTCCTATGATTAGTTCCGCAATTCGACCGGATCAGGTCTGCAAACAGCGACGCGACACGAAGCGGCCCAGAGGGACCTTCAAGCTTCAGTGCAGAGAGCACCCCCAAATTCCCCATGAACGTCGTCTGTGGAGAGCTGAACGAAACGCACAGATGGTCCCTAGCAGGTGATCCTATGCTCATATTTCAACTAATTTTTCAAAAGCATCAATGTTCAATTACAGAATTAATTAAAACAAGTAATCACCGATGCACATAGGTCAACTTGGCAAAGTAAACAAAACAATAAACGTAAGGGACAGCCCTATTTCTTATTTCAAATAAATATCTTAGACAGTGCCAACAAAATCTAAACCAAAAGAGAATTGACTCCTATTTCCTTCGGCAACCACAGGGTTATCTAATTTCAACCTTCCTTATCACAAAGCAAAATGATTAAACACTATCACAAGCATTAAACAAGGGCACACAATTTAATCTCAATTTTCCGTGCAACAACAAACGCAGTGATCAAATGTATTTACAAAACATATGCAGCAGCATTTAAAGGAGTATTTTAAATTCATTTCTTTTAATCACAACCGCTACAATATTAATTTCGCGGAAAACTCAAAGCATTTTAATTTTAATTCAAAGAATTCTTAACTAAGTGCTCGACCAAACCAAATCCAATACCCCTTGAGAGCGTGATTCAACGCTCCAGGGGGCCCTAATCTTCCCACCACCAAGTGGAGGCCACACCGCGTGAACCCGATACTAACAGAGCGCAACCGCTAACAGTCGCAACTCGGGTTGTACGCCCTCACTGAGGCCGTCGGCAACAGAACAGCTTGACAAGTGGACTGTTGACGGCTTAAAGCTCAGTAGAGGCAGCCATGGTGGGAGCTAAGGCGGCAGCTAGCTAGGGCCGCCTCCATCAAATGGGGTACAGTGGTCCACCAGTCGCGGCCACTCAGCTAAAGGGAGTGAGAAGGGTCCAGCGGACTGATGAGTGGCCGTGAAGTTCCTCTCCGCACGCTGAGGGGGTGTGTTGACACCCCCGCCCCTGGGGGAATTACCCCCCGACTGGTTGGGGAGGGACCCCTTTCAAACCTAGGGGCCTGGTGGCTAGCCGGCGGGCGCCGAGCGTCGCCCGTAAAAGGGCATGGCGGAGCGCCCCCGCCCGTGGGGGTCGAGGGCCTGGCAGCGCCCCGAGAGGAGACGCCGTTCGCACCCAGGCACAGTACGACATTGTGATTGCCCTGGCAATGCAGACAGGGCCGCTGGTGTGGACAGTCTCGCTGGAGGTGCCCTTCCAAACAGGAGTAGCACCAGCGGCGCTCCTTGGCGATAGTTCGCCTCGCCGGAACCGGCTTACTTAATAATTTTGGGCAAGACGTTACCCGGTGATCCGATGCTCGACAATAGGAGCAGGGGGGGGGGTTGACGACGACTTGCCCGGCGGATTTCGCCTCTCACTGGGCACGGCTCGTAAGTCGTCGACGGTGCCCGCCGCGTGCTCGATCTGTCGGCACTGCTCCTCCAAAAACCGCAGCAGGTCATAGAAGGGCGGAATATAGGAGGCCTCGTCCCCGCCGTACCTCTCCTCAAAATGCATTTGAAGGTCGAGAGGTAGACGGGACAGCACGATGCGGAGCAACAAGAAGGCCCATTCGCCTACTGGTAAATCCAGCCGCCTCAACGTATTACAGGCCACCAAGACTGGATCCAACAGGTCCGGACGTAATCGGGCCCGGTCACTAAGCAGCGGGAGGCTCAGAAGCTGCTTAACATGTTCGTCCGCAATTCGCCGGACGTTGGCGTATCTTCTGACTAGGAGGTCCCGAGCAGTCTGGTAGGCGTCGTCCGACAAGCTCAAATGGCTGACAACGTCCAGGGCCTCCCCCTCCAGTGAGGCCAGGAGGTACGCCATCTTCTGGCTCGGGGTCAAGTCACTCCGGGCGTCCACTAGGCCGTCGAAAAGACCAACGAAGGTCAGCCACTCGGAAAGGACCCCGGAGAACTTTGGCAAGTCCAGAGTTGGGAGTCGTCCCAACAGCTCCGGCTGAGGCTGCTTCCGAAAGGACTCGGGCAGGCCACTCGTCCGAGCTTCACGCGCCTCCTCGGCATACCTGCCTTCAGCCTCGATCAACTCGTCCGTGAGCCACAAGAACTGCTCGTAGTCTGCGAAGCAGGAGTCCAGGACTCCCTTTTCCACATCCGAATCCTCAAGCTCAGCGTAAGCCTCCTCCACTGCAGCCCTTCGAGCATCGACCTGCTCGAACCGCTTCATCAAATTATGGACCCTATCCGGTCGACCTACCAAAGCATGGGCGCTGGTGGCCCAGCGTAACTCAGTCCGCAGGCAATGGATTAGCATCTTGGGCGAGGACATCACTACTAAATACAAATTACGACGCCGCTCGAGCACAATTACAAAAATAACAAATAAAAAATACAAAAATTAACAGCTAACTAATGCAGTTCCTATCAAATCGAGTTGAATAGAATGTACACAAATAAGAACCGCTATTTATCAAATCAAACACAAGTTAGTACAAAAGAAAAGGTAAATCAAATTAACAATAACAAATACTAGTGCGATCAAATCAAGTTAAATTCAAATTACGTAAATACAAATTACCACTCTTTAGTTCAAATACAAATTACAATACGAAAGATACATAACGAAGATACACATCAACAAAAAATGCCTTGCTCGGAAATCGACCCTTCGATAAGTAATACACCACAACTATCCGCAACGATAATTAACCGATTACGCAAAACTAACCATCTACCTACATGACGCAAACTCCCGCTTGCACGCGAACCAGGCGTGGCTTTTCAATTTTACCCGCAAACAACAAAGCAAGCCAACAAAGAAAGGAATTTTATTATTACGTATATAATAAAAAAAAATATTTTTACGTATTACGGACGGGCGTGATTGTAGACACAAAATTAAACCAATCAACCCAACGCTCCCTGCCACCAAAATTATTTAATTTTTATCAAATACTATGGTCGGTGGATCGACCGGGAATCGATCCCAGCACCGCGTTCTGCTACCAAATGTTACGGCCAACAGCTGCCTATCCCAGGAGTAGAATCCTTCGCGGCCCATAGACGAAGAAGCTACAGGCAGATGCTGGTCGGGCGTCTTCACGCCACGGGTTAAAAGTCTAATTACACTAAACAATCCGGGGGGAGCGTTACAATTATTGAACAGAGCTTACTTACCTCTATTCAAGGCGACTGGTCCCTCAGGATTCGGTCAGGTCTCGTGTGGATGTATTGTGCTAGAAAGTAAAGGTCAGTGATGTGTATTTGGGTGTGGCTGGTAGTATTATTGACCTTATTTGACCGTTCCCCCTGCAGCAGTTCGGCCCTCAGCTCCTCTCCAATTTAAGGTCGCCTTCCGCAGTCACTTTCTTCCTTTGTTACGATTGACTCGCGAAAATGAACACAGAACGTACGGGTCAAAGGTCACCGTTATTTCTAGAATATTAACTACCGTACTAGTAATTAATACAGTCGAATCCACTTATACAGATTCTGCGTTAAACCTAAAGTCCCGGGTAAACTCTCAACACGCGCTACCATTCCCAGTGGTATATTTACTATACGCGCCTAACATAAAATTAGATCTAAGAGCTCCCAAACCAAACGGACTGCCTTCTCTTTCGACGCGAAGAAGACTTCTAATTTTTTCGCTCTCGACTCCCACCTTTCAGCAAGCTCGGACGTTCAACACGCACGAACGTCATTCCGTATCGACCGAGCCGAGTGCCATCTAACGTCGATGCCTGACACTAACGCTTTTGCGTGAACACCCAGAACATATTCAAAGTTTGTCAATAAACAAATTTAAAAGTTTTATTAAAGAAAAACTGTACAAGAAGGGTTATTATAATATCAAGGAATACATGAATGAAAATAACCCCTGGGAATAGGGTGATCGCCACCATGCTGGTTCTATGAAAATATCATTTAAAAATTGTATAAACAAAATTATTGTTAAGTGAAATTATGTTTAAAAAAAAGTCGCGCTGGGTTTCTTGCTGGTTCTTCCCAGGACTGAGGTATTTTCCGAACCAATGGTAAATAAAAAATGACTTTCAATAAGTATTATGTAATAATCAATTTTGAATAAAAAATTATTCTATTATATTCTATTCTATAGATTGACTCAACACTTAGTAAAAATACTATCACCACTCAGAGGATACACACAAGCACACACTAAGGATTCATACCATTATGTCAGTGAGATAAAAGATCCTCAGTCCCCCGTGATCATGGGTGCTGTAAAGTACTCGAAACGTCGGGAATTAATAAAAAATAAGTTAGTTGTGAGTGATAGAATCCGTAAAAGTAGTTTTATTCAAAAATCCAAATTTTAGCGTTTATTGCTACGATATTGTGTCTTCAAGTCTTGAAATGGTATGTTGGGAATTGGGAAATAATAGCGTTATCGCTGCCGTTACAAACTATTAAATTCCACTGTTGAACATAGGATATAATGTACGCAGGCAACTGCAGTTTTTTATTTATTCAAATACTTATTTATTCAGTCATAAGATTTTTTTCTTTTTAAATTTTTAATTTCTTTTGTTTGTCATAATTGTTTATAATATTTAAAAACTTTGTTAAATTAAAATGTCTCGGAAATAAATTTATCTTTTAAATTAAATAAACTCAAAATTGTTTATTTTTAATTTTAGTCCACATAGGTAACAACGCCGCCGCATTTCGATTCTTAATCAAAGATAAATATAGTCCGACCGCATTTTCCTTTCTATCAGGTGAACTGCGTGTCCGTTGGCGCCCTTACCGCTCCTTTCTATAAAAAGGAAAAAATACCACGAAATTTCAAAGCGAGCTCTTTACGCATTCCTGAGCTTCCATGATATATCTAAGGGTTAGTATAAAATTATTAACAGTTCCACATAATAGTTTCCGAAGTCTGTGATAACACATGTAGTGTATGGAGAAATTGAAAATCCGACTTCCAATTAGCTAAAATAAAATAAATTTAATAATCAATTTGGACTTTATTTCTGTTTTAACAGCAAGTCGCGAACAACAAAAGCAGATTTTGAGCTAGATCCAATACACAGCTTTCTGCTTTTGGCCACGTAAACGAAATTACATGGGAGAGTTCCAAGCGGTCTATAATTTTGCCTAATCGGATTAGAAAGAAAGTCTTTCCGAGCGAAATGCTCTTCCCGGTACAAACTATAATGTTTAGCGAATGACTACTTAATACAGACTGTAGTGTTGCTAATTTGTAAATATTTACGGTCCAACATTTATATTTTTTTATAACATAAGGGTCATACACATTCTACCTGATGGTAAGTGGATGCTATGACCCATAGACATCAACATTTATCCTCGATTAAGAATCAAAATGAACTCAAAATGCGTTGTCAGCTCTGAGTTTTTTTTTGTAGGATAGGGTGAGGAACGAGCACACAGTCCACCTGATGGTAAATGGTTGCTGTGACCCATAGACATCTACATTTATCCTCAATAATGCGCGCGATGCGCCGTCACCCGTGAGGACTAAGATGGAATGCCTCTTTTCCAGTAAAAATGGTCTCCGGTTCTATATACTCACCATACGAAACACAGCAGCGTTAGGCTGCTATTTTACGTTGGTATTCTGTGAGAGCGTGGTCCTTCCTCGGTCGAGCCGACCCATTCATGCTACAACTATACTACTAATATAGCTGCAGCATGGCTCTACCACGTAAATGAATATGAGGCTATACAAAATATGTCCTACCCAAAATGGTGTTCTATGTTCAGCAGCTATATTTTGTTGGCTGTAATGGATGGAGTAAATGGGTTCTGGACTGGACTAAAAGAATAATAAAAATAGTAGTATAATGCATTTTTTTTAAAAGTAACCCCGCAGGTGTATTGCAACTTTTAACTCCAACTGCCATCCTTACCAACACGTGGGACATCCTGTTGGTTAATCAACGAGGATTTGGCAATGGAAAATCCATTAAAACGCTGAATTCACATTTAATAAACTAGTAACCTGAAGCAGGTCCATCATTTATATATTTTTATTGAGAATAAGGGTAACAAACGAGCGCACAGACCACACAGTTGATGGTAAATGTATGCGTGTAGGATAAATGTAGATGACCCGTAGACATCTACATTTATTCTCAATTAAGAATCAAAATGGAGATGCGTTGTCACCCTTGAGAACTGAGATGGAGTGCCTCATTTTCAGTAAAAAGGGTTTTCTACACTCACCATACAAAACACAGCAGCATTAAGCGCTATTTTACGATGATATTCTGTGAGAGCGCAGTCCTTCCCCGGACGAGCCGACCCATTTGTGCTACAACTGTAGTACTAATATAGCTGTAGCATGGCTCTACCATGTAAAATCATTAGTGCGAGGGTATTAGTTATGCACTCACCTAATCACCAGTCCTCAGCATAAGTATCTCACTATAAGTATGAACAAACTGCCAAATTATTGATACTTATATTTCTGACGTGGTAGGGCCATGCTGCAGTTATATTAGTAGTATAGTTGTAGCACGAATGGGTGGGTTCGACCGGAGAAGGACTACGCTCTCACAGAATACCAGCTTAAAATAGCAGCATAACACTGCTGTGTTTCTTATGGTGAGTGTAGAAAACCGGAGACCCTTTTGTACTGGAAACTAGGCATTGCATCTTGGTTCTCACAGGTGACAACGCATCTGCATTTTGATTCGTAATCGAGGATAGATGTAGATATCTATGGTCCACAGCAACCACTTACCATCAGGTGCTGTCTGCTCGTTTGTCACCCTAATTCTGTTTTTTTTTTAAAACGTTACCCCCACACTTGGATTTTTTCCTGTATCGTGGAGGCAATTTAAAAACACAAATTGCACAAAGGCAAACATCCAGACCCGGAACAATTATTTGTAGGCCATACAAATACTTGTTCCGTGCGGGATCCGAACCCGCGCCCCCCGGCGCAGCAGCTCATTGTTAAGCCACTGCGCCACGGAGCGGTCAAATTTAAAAATAACTTTTTAATTAAAATTAAAAAAAATCTATTTAAAAAGTTACTAGTGCCTCTGCTTCTCCTCACTCGAAATACAGAATAGCAGGTCAAATACATTTTACATTAAAAGACAAGTGAATTCCACTAACACGTATTGGGGCAGCGCGGTGGACACTTCCTTGAACTGACATGACAGAACTCGTGCAGGACTCTCCTCAGTAGACTTTATAAAGTCTTTATTTTTACCTTTTAAATTTAATACAAAAAAATATTGGATTGCGGCTATGTAGTGTGTGTGGATTATCTCATATGGGGACAAGATGAAGAAGTTTCCAGCTGTAAATAACGGTTCAACTACCTTCCAGAATGGCGTTAGCGTAGATACACGATATGGTATGAATATAGCAGTTGTAGATGGATAAAGTGTACCAAGTTAAAAAATTTAACTATTTACGTGGTAATTTTTTTAAAAATATAACCTAAAACAAACGTGTTGTTTTATTTATGTAAATTTCAAATCCGTTTAGTAATTTTTTCGTGTGAGTTGTTATAAAACTTTTAAAAATAGCCCAAATTATTTTTTTCTGTTATGAATATTTATCTTGTTTGCTATTGTAGCGTCACTCTAATTTAACTCAATTCTACGGATACTTTTTCCTCCTCCTCCATAACTGCAGCAACAAAAAGGCATCACACTCAGCATAATGCTGTAGCAGTGTTGCCACAACCACTGTTATTCTATCGGTGCCTCATATTTAACGGTTTTTTGCTGCTATTCTGCGCTGGTTTATTCTATCCTTTTTTCTTGTGTTCTATCCTACTGTGTTGGTGGCCATTCATGGCTTTATTTACTACATACATAGTAATTGTTATTATTGCGGAAACTTGTAAATTGAAATTTGATTTAATTTTAAATATTTGGTTAAATTGACGTCAATCTTAGCGAAGGTAAGCCTAATAGAAAAGTTCGCCGGAGCGTAAGTAATGGAACATTCGAACGCTTCTATTTGTCAAGTGGCTGCTTCTGGAAAATTATGCGAACACTTATTAGGTCAATTTTATTTTGATACTTGTATAAGGTGACGATACATTGTGGAAAGTGGATGTTATGGCCGATAGATTTTATCCTCGAGTACGAATCAAAACGCAGATGCGTTGTTCCTACTAAAGAGTAATGCCTCGTTACTAGTGGTTTTCATCACTAAATAAATTAGATTGTAAATGAAATATTATAAAAGTTGCAAATAAAACTATATATAACATGACAGCTAGAAAGACCCCAGAGTTTTTTACGATCTTGCTTTACGAAGCAGTGTAGATTTTGATGTTCTTTAGAGATTTTTTTTATGCAACCATTCTTGTTACTGCTGCAGTGACTCTACCACGTTGAAAATGTTATTTCTTTATGTTATCATATGCAATAGTACGCTATCTTATAAACAAATAAAAAAAGCTTAATATTTAAATCGAAGTAAATCGTAATAACTTAGATGGCGTTAACAAACTTGTTTTTTATTTATAAAAAATACGTGATTTTTTACATATAATTGTCAAATAAAATCAAAATAAAATATACTATTATTCAGGGAAAGAGCTTAGGGTCTGGTAAATCACCAGTCTCCGCTTTCCACTGTCTCACGCTGCTGGGCTCGCAAGCTGGCTGGCCAATTCGGTGACTCGAAGGGATATAACCCTGCCTCTCCAAATAGAATAGTCCTTAGTTCACTGGCACAGTATCTTCGGGTATTGTTTAGTACTCGAAATACGATCGCCAATCGATTGAATCGCCGGAAAATGACGGTAATGGTAAAGTAAGTAATTGTTGAGCGTACAAAATTTTTGTTGATGAAATTTTCTAATAGTACTTTCATGAAACATGCGACTTGCGCGCCTATTTTCCTCCTCTAAACCTTTTATCTTGTTCACATGGGAAATAATTGTATAGGACTAGTCATTAAATTGTTTACGAATGGCTAACTGTTCTTTTTTGTCAAAGTTCTTTTGTTTTCAAAAAAGAATTTTCCATCTTTGATTGAATTTTACTAAATTAGGTTGTTGGGAAACGATATCTTTTGAACGCGCCAGAAATTCATCTCTGTTAGAATCTACAATTTCTAAAGAATGCTTTACTTCTTATAAAACGATATCGCGTTCGAAAATGTCGCGAGAATGTAACGATGATTCTGCCATGTTGTATTTTAAAAAGGTAACGAAATGAAATTATATGAAACTGATGTAATTAACGAGTGCAACAAACCCGAACAATAAACAAAAATCCGTCTCGAAGGACCAAAATAATATGTTCAGGAAAGAGTAAAGAGTCTGTAACTCAGCAGTCTCCACCTTCCACTGCCTCACGCTGCTGGGCTTGGCGAGCTGGCTGGCCGATTCGGTGACCCGAATGGATATAACCCTGTCTCTTCAAATAGAATTAGTCCATAGGTCACTGGCACAGTATCTTTAGGTATCGTTGTAAAATAAAAGGGACACACACAATAAGTTCTCGAAAAATAAATGTTCGTAACGTTTTGGCTCGGCTTACGGCGCGCAAGTGAAATTGCCGTTCGGCAATCAATCGCAAGCGCCGCTTCTCGAGAAAAAGGGATTGTTACCAGACCAAGAATTCAATAAATCCCTATTAAATTAGTAATTGTTGCCACTCGAAAGTTTATAAGAAAATAGACGGCTCCGTGGCGCAGTGGCTTAGCAATGAGTTGCTACGCTGGGGAGCGCGGGTTCGAATCCCGCACGGAACAAGTATTTGTATGGCCTACAAATAATTGTTCCGAGTCTGGATGTTTGTCCTTGTGCAATTTGTGTTTGTAAACTGCCTCCACGATACAGGAGAAAATCCTAGTGTGGGGGTAACGTTTTTAAAAAAAAACTATGTAGAGCATAAATATATATTTAAAAAAAATATGGTTCCAGTACGGAATAACTATATAAAAAATAGAATCATCAAAAGCGGTTCACAATTGACGAATATATCGCGTAACATACAATTAGAAAAATATCATACAGTAGAATTGTAAATATACTCCTTTTTTGGAAGTCGGTAAAAATATTGAACTTTCAGAATCTTTGTGGTTTTAAAGTTCGGTTTCTTGTACTATATGACATATTGGAGGATACCTCTAATCCCTTTTCTTACTATTATAAGCCTGTGCTTGACTACTATCCTACCTGATGGTAAGTGGTGATACAGCTGAAGAAGATAAAGCGCACCAACGTGGCTAAAAGCCTATTCACTCTTGACTTAAACTTACTATAATTGTAATATGATAGAAAGACAGACGCCGGCAAATTATTTCACTCCTTTGCTGTACGCCTTATGAATGAAAAAACAAACGTTTAAAATCTAAATAAAAGCGAATGTTTCAATATGCAGTAAGTGCTTCTACTGATTTAGAAGTACTTGTTCGTCATTACTTACCAGTATCTATCTTTCTCATGTGATGTCATTAAAAATATTCCTTATATAATTTCCATGTAAATTACTTCTTATAGCTTCTAAAGTTTATTTAGCGAAAATTACATAACAATATTTCACCCATTTTACATTCGTCGTTCTTGTTACTAGTCGATTTACAACAAGCGGATTCAACATTGAGAGGGTGACTAACGATGCACTTCCGCAATGAAGCTGGAACAAGCTATTGATTGAAACATCCTTTATTGTTCCTTGGATATTGTGTTAGCTGGAAGTTGGGTCAAATTTATGATATTACAGCGGTATACTGAATAATTGATACAGTTTCGTCAGAACGAACCTGATATATAAGCCATATAATTTGTGTACTTTTACCTGTACATTCTACGAAAAGTCCACTGTTGAACATAGGGCTCTCATTGGGGGATATTTGTCGTAGTTGTCAAGATCAGCAGGCGGGTCGGCAACCACATTTTTTCATTTTTTTAGTTGTTATAAGGAAGACACTGCTGCCCAGCTCCAGTTTGTTTCCCTCTGTCGCCTCTTACGATACCCACGAGACGATTTGATAACGGTAGTGAAAATTCGTAAATTGCATACGCGTTTACTGACTATCACGTGATCTATTTTCTTTTATGTCGTTTTAAATTATTAATCTATTTAACTCGTCACTCCATTTATAGGGTGGTCGCCCTACATTCGTTTACCGGTACGAGGCTGCCACTCAAGAATCTTCCTCTTTAGCCTAAACCCTCATTAGACTAAGAAAAAAAAATGTTTACACTGCCGCATGCATCTACGTAAACCTGTTTTCGCCAATTTAAATTCATTCATTAACACAGGAACGGTTCCAATTTCGTCAGAAGTATTTAATGAAAAGTCTATTTAGTTCCATTTAGTTTTCTTAAGCGTCCCTTTGTTATAACCTGCTCTTTTATTAGTTCATTGTTACGCTTGTTTCTTTGACAAAGTAAAATTCATCTCGAGGGACACATTTGCTTATCTTCCAAAATAATTTTTTGAACAGCATAAAGTTTAAGGAAGAATGTACCAGCTTTTCACCTGACTGACCCAGAAGAAGAATAATGTTGGTTAGAGTATATGTACGTATACATATTTCTGTAAACGCTCTGTAGCTCAAACGGCTAGATACTTTTTACAAATGGGTTGTCCTAAGATTCGTCTTACTAGTGAAATTGTGTGTAAATTTCTTTTTCAGTAAACTTTTTTACGTAGTCGGTTTTTTAATTACTTTCAACCATTGGGCCTAGTTCACATAATTTAAATCTAATGTTGCGAATACAGCAAACTACTGCGACAAACGACCCATTTTGGTGGTGACGACGTTAATGGTGAAGAAACTGTCATAGTTTTTTTTTATAGGATAAGGGTGACAAACGAGCACACAGTAGTCCACCTGATGGTAAGTGCTTGCTGTGGCCCATAGACATCTACATCTATCCTCGTTTGCGAATCAAAATGCAGATGCGTTGTCACCCGTGAGGACCTAAGATGGAATGCCTTATTTCCAGCAAAACGGGTCTCCGGTTCTCTACACTCACCATACGAAACACAGCAGCGTTAAGCTGCTATTTTTACGCTGGTATTCTGTGAGAGCGTGGGTCCTTCCCCAGTCGAGCCGACCCATTTGTGCTACAACTATACTACTAATATAGCTGCAGCATGGCTCTACCACGTTAAAAGTCATCAAAATACCAAAGTCATCAAAATTTAAGTATGTTAGGACTTTATTTTGCCTTTAGTAACATCTGGCTAGATAACATACTCTTACCTATTTTTGTTCCGGGCTACAGAATGTAAAGAGACTACTGTCTCTTTTTAGTTCGCAGCCAGTAATAATACTTTATTACTGACTGCGAGGCATTCAGTCTAAGTCTTCAGAAGTGACGACGCATCTGTCGCCTTTTTGTAAGAAGTTGGTTGCACGTAGCCATGGAGTACAGTTGCCTGTAGAGTAGAGTTGTTTTTATCAGATGGTCTGTGACTTCTTATATGACTTTAGTAAAAAATATCCAAAACTCGCTAATTGATGATGAACTGCCAACTCGGCTCTTTAACTTCAATTTAACACTTTCACTGTCCGGTTTCCAGACACAATAGTAAGACAATAGCAGTGCCCTTTATGTAGTGCACGGGACAGCGAAAGGGTTAATTGTCATACGTGGTGTGTAGGGTCAAATTTTAATTAAATTAAGTGCGCAGTGGCTAAGCTTGGCTAGCTTGTCGCGCTGAAGGCCATGGGTTTGTATTCCGAATTGAAAAAAAATTTGTATGGCCTACAAATAGTTGGTCCATGTCTAGATATTTATTCTTGTACAATTTATGTTTGTAATCTGCACCCACAATACAGGAGAAAATATTAGTGTGGGGGTAACGGTTCTTAAAATCAATCAATCAATTTTTTACCATTGAACTTAGAAAGGCTACACAAAGACGTAGATGACGAAAGCAAAGAAGGAGAAGTAGTAAGCTCCCTTAAAGAGTAGCGCCAGATCCTGTGAAACTAATTCACCATCACTACAGCCTTTCACAAGTTCACTGCTTAACGTAAGTCCAAGTAATGTCGAAAACCCCGGTCCTTATCTACATGCATCCATTCCATCCATTGACTGTATGTCTTACGTCTGCACTCCATCTTGTGGGTGGTTGCCCTACATTTTTCTCGCCAATGTTGAGGCCTATGTTCAGTATTAGACTTAACTAGGGTTTTATTATAGAATTGGGTTACAAATGAGCACACCGGTGGACGCTGTGGCCCATAGATATCTACATTTATCATCGAGTATAAGTGAATATGCAGATGCGTTGTCACCCCTAAAGACTACGATGAAATGCCTTTTTTCCAGTCTCCGGTTCTCTTTACTCTCCACACGAAACAGCAGCATTTAGCTGCTATTTTACACTTGTATTCTGGAGAGCATGGTCCTTCCTCAGTCGAGCGGACCCGTTGGTGCTAGAACCATAATATAACTGCAGCAGGGCTCTACCATGAATTAAAACGTATATACAAATACAAATACAAATAATGGCCACCGTTGAACATAGGCCTCTCCTTTTGTAGGAAGGATTCATCTTAATCGTCACGCTAGGCACGCAATCTATTGATGATGGCAGCACCAGAACTCTTGCACCTTTGACGCTGCTGTTTGATCCCTGTCTGAGTATTTTACTTCTGACGTAGGCAATGTGGTTATATCGCCATTTATGGGGAGCCACAAAATCTGTCTTCCATTTCCCATAGACGCCTCATACGACATCAACGGGATGTAATAGGTGAATGGATTCTGTTACGTCGCCACTATCCGGTACAAACATTAAATTTTGATTGATATAGTGAGCAGCCAAAGGGAATAATATATTATGAAATCAGTTGAAAGATGGTATAACCAAGCGGAATTATAGGCTGAAAGGGATTTCAACCACCTAGTAGAGCTCGGTAGCTACCGCCATTCATGCGTATTTTGCTTGCATCGAGTATGCTCTGGTCATAAAGGTTAACAAAACTACGCCACATCGGTTGTCATACGTACAGCAATAGAGACAAATAACATGCCAGCATCTGTATTATGATGTAGGTGTCTTCAAAGCAAGAGTGAATAGGCTTTTGTTAAGTCAGTTACTTTCACAATCTTCGGATGCATCACCACTTATCATCAGTTTGGATAAGAGTTAAGTACTGGCTTATAATAGTAAAACAAAATAATCTTATACGTGGTAAAGCCATGCTACAGCTATATTAATAGTATGGTTGAAACACGAATGTATCGACTCAACCGGAGAAGGACCACGCTCTCACGGAATACCAGCGTGAAATATCAGCTTAATGCTGCTGTGTTTCGTATTGTGAGTGTAGAGAACCGGAGACCCTTTTTTCTGGAAAAAAGGCATTCTATCTTGGGTCTCACGGCTGACAACGCATCTGCATTTTAATTCGCAAACGAAGATAGATGTAGATGTCTATGGGCCACTACAACCACTTACCATCAGGTGGACTGTGTGCTCGGTTGGCATCCTTATTCTATAATAATAATCCAGAAAACATTTTGGTCAATATTATAATTAAAACTACTTTTTATTATTCTTTTGTTTTAGAATATAACAAGAAACCGTGCAGAGGCAGTGTAAGAATATCCACTACCCCATATCGCCCCGTAGGTGTACTAAGAGGCGAAAGAGGGAAACTCATACAAGGAGATGTTTCTTCACACTACATTGTGGTATCTTTTACCACCGATGATTTTTCCGGATTTATGGATCGTTTATTAAAAGGGAAAAGTTCTTAAAAGGCCAGCAACGCTTGCAAAATGCAAAATTCCCCTGATGTTGCAGTTGTTCATGTGCTCGTTTGCCCCCTCTTATATAAAACTGCCTTGTAGGTCTTGTGATTGTAAACGCTAATCATGAGGTTTCGGGTTTGAATCACGGGTCGCGCCAATATCAGTTATTGGGTTTTTTGTCAAGAAATACTCAGTAGCAGCCCGAAGTCAAGAAATTAGCGGTGCTTAAACTCCATGCCTCGGAAAGCACGCTAATCCTTTTGGTCCTGCGCCTGATCGCTCTCCGGTTGTGTCGGATTACCGTCCTATCGGACTATGAGAGTGAAGGAATAGAGAGTGCTTTTGTATTTGCGCATACATCCATGCACTATAATCCTGTTCTGCGAAGAAAGCTAGTCTCCATTGAAACGGACCACCGTGACTAAAAGTCGGTCTGGAGGACATTATTATTTTATAAAAAAATCAACGCATTTAATTTAAATTAAATTGTAGTGCGTCTTCATTTTATTATACACCAATGAATGTTAACGCGGTGTGGTAACCGTGATGTCATTGAACCCTCTATAATATTCCTCCGGCTTTTACAACTGAGATAGCATTAAATTTTACAGTTGTGTACATCATTACAAACATATTATCTCTTATTATATGTGTGTTCCATTGTGTCTCATTTTATCCAGAGGTTTTGAGTTCTCTTAGTATTTATATACCCAATATTGATGTTTGATTGATATTGATATTGCTATTATAGTAGTAATTCAAAATACTGTAATATTAACAAATTATATAATGTGTATATAATATATATATATATATATATATATATATATTTTATAGAATAAGGGTGACAAACGAGCACACAGTCCACCTGATGGTAAGTGGTTGCTGCGGCCCATTGACATCTACATCTATCTTCTATTCCAAATCAAAATGTAGATACGTTGTCACCCGTGAGGACTAAGATGGAATGCCTCATTTCCAGTAAAAAGGGCCTCCGGCCACCTGCACTCACCAAGCGAAACGCAAAGGTAAACCTCTACTTCACGCTGGTTTTCTGTGAGGTCGTGGTACCACCCCGGTTCGAGCCGGCCCATCCGTACGACAGCAAAAGCTGCCGCGTGGCTCTACCACTGTTAAAATGTGTATATGTGTGTATATGTATATATATGTGTGTATGTGTGTGTATGTATGTATGTATGTTTGTGTATATATGTATATATGGATGGACACATATACACACACATATACATATATGTGTGTGTATATGTGTTTAAGTATATATTTATGTTTACAGACTATAAATAAAATGAGCAAGACATTTAAAGTAAGGAAAGCTTTGTAAAGTCAGCCGTGCACTAATTCCGTTTTTGTTAATATGTGTATATGGCTCTCACGATACAGGTCTGCGAGCCTAATGTGAGAACCACTGCTAAATTATTTGTAAAGGTGCTAACTGTCAAATAAAGTATTTTTTATTTTTCATTTTCATTTTCTTTAACTTTTATTTATACATAAAGTGGCAAACAAACAGTCCACCTTTAAACAAAGAAGGCTACATGAGTTGCCACCACTGAAGACTAAGATGGCATGGCTTTCAACCTGTAACTTTTTTCTTTTTTTATAGAATAAGAGTGACAAACGAGCACACAGTCTACCTGATGGTAAGTGGTTGCTGTGGCCCGTAGACATCTCCATTTATTCTCGATTACGAATTAAAATGCAAATGCGTTGTCACCCGTGAGGACTAAGATGGAATGTCTCCTTTCCAGTAAAAAGGGTCTCCGGAACTCTACATTCACCATACAAAACACAGCAGCATTAAGCTTTTTTACGCTGGCGTTCTGTGAGAGCGTGGTCCTTCCCCGGTCGATCCGACCCATTCGTGCTACAAATATACTACTAAAGCTGTCTATACATTTTAAACCTAAACACAACAATGCCCGAACAGCTGATTGTCAGAAATTGATAGGCGGGAGGTACTTACCGTTACGTAACGTTGTAGTTGTATACATCTATTTAGTATCAGCAAGTTTAATAATGAAGTTTCTATTTATTACTATAGCTCAATATGCAATTTTTTTCAAGTTCTTAAGAAGGAGACTTGCGCCCAATTATGCCGAGCGGGAGTATTCTTCGATCCCTAGTCGTGCGACGTACACGTAAATCAAATAATAATAATAATAAAGTCCTCCAGAGACTCCAGACCAATTACGGTCATGACGGCCAGTCTCAACGTATATACGTGTATATAGTGGCCGAGTGAATGAGCAAGCACAAGTGCAATCTCGTTTCCCTTACTCTCATAGTCCAATGGGATGGTAATCTGACATAACCGGAAAAAGATCAGGCGCAAAACCAACGACTTTATTTGCTTTTTGAGCCACAGGGGTGAATGAAACACCGCCAAATACTCCAAGCTGCTATTAAGACATTTTGGACCAAAATCTCAATAACTGATTACTTTAGCCCGTCCTGGGATTCAAAATCCAGGGCCTCATTTCTTTATAGAATAAGGGTGACAAACGAACACACAGTCCACCTGATGGTAAGTGTTTGCTGTGTCTCATATATCTTTACTCGATTACGATTACTAAATCTAGTCCAGTTTAATCCACAGAAGACACAAGTTTGCGCGTTTACTACCAAAAAGAATCCCTTTACCGTATTTCCTCAGTTTGAAGGCACTCCCCTTGTTGCCCCAGCCAGTATCGCAATACTCGGCTCAAGTGACGTACAGTTTCGTGGTCACTTGGAAGAGAAGGCCAAATTGGCCTTTAAAAAGTTTGGCGTACTCAGCAGAGCAGAACAGTAATTCATGCCGGCACAACGCATGCAACTTTACAAAGTGCAAGTTCGGCCTCACATGGAATACTGTTCCCAACTCTGGGCTGGGGCTTCCCAGTGTCGCTCCTTCTACTTGACCGCATCCAGCGCAGAGCGGCTCGAATTGTCGACGACCGAGTTCTTTCCGATCGGTTCGATTCATTGGCGCTGCGAAGATATGTTGCATCCCTTTGCATTTTCTTTCACATTTACCACGGGGAGTGCTCTGAGGAATTATTCGTATTAATACCAGCCGTCGAATTTCACAAACGCTCATCGCGGCAGAACTCCCGATACCATCCACACCATCTAAATGATTGGCGGTCTAGCACTGTGCGGTTTAGAAGAAGTTTTCTCCCTCGCACAACTTGCATGTTAAATCGATTACTACCAGCGATTTTTCCGGACCGATACGACTTAGGAACCTTAAAGAAAAGAGCTTACACCTTTCTTAAAGGCTGGCAACGCATCTGCAATTCCCCTAGTGTTGTGGTTGTTCATGGATGGCGGTAGTCGCTTACCATCAGGTGAGCCGCATGCTGGTTTGTCTCCTCTCCTATAAAAAAAAGCTTGCTTCAAATTTAGTAATCATGTAGCGGTACCATTCCACGTGGGCATGCATTGGTGAGGTTATGTGGAAAGCAACGCTAAACTGGGATAGGTTATCATGCGAGAGTATTCGCATAAAATCTCGTAAACGCTTTCTGATCCAATTTACAATATGTGCTAAATACCTTCATACGTTATTCTCCTATTCTCTTCAATAAAAAGTTCTCTGCTAGTACGTTTCCTTCAGTAATAGGCGTCAAAGGCCGACCACTTCTTTTTTCATTTCTCAAAGATAGTCGACCGTGATATTATTATCCACTATACAAAGAAACCGTGTTCCGTTGATGAACATAGTTGCTTTAAAACAGTTCTTGATGATATTTGAAATCGTCAAAAATAAACACGCAGAAGTATTCCTGACACAGAGAACAGATCCTGCGTAGAACTATTTCTGGAAGGAAACACGATGATTCAATTTAGCTTTAAAAAATGTGGACGGAAATTTAAAAATTGGAACAATCGAATTACTATTACTTTTGTTTAATTGTATTAAATTATAACTGGCCAGTATCTCGTTCGAAAAACCTTTTTCTTTTGATTCCATTGCCGACGGGCGCATGATACAATAGTACGTAAAATTGCAATTAATAATTTCATAATTGCTGGCTCGTTGCTCGCGTACCGTGAATTTTATTCGAGCACTTATATATAATTGTTCAAGTACTTATCTAATTCGTTCGTAAAATTACATACCAAATTCTCTGTCATATGGACAAATAATATATCATTTTGTGAAGAAAAATGCCTCGCAGTCGCAGTCGCAGGCAGTGAAATTATTTTATTTTGTTACTTCATATAAAATATTAGAGGCTTAAAAGCAGTTAAATGTGCTTCTCGAAAGTAAAACTATTGAGTCAACTTTTTTGAAATTCGGGAATATTGTCTATGTGATTAAAATTGGTGATCATTAATGCTCGTAACTAGAAGCGGCCTTATCAAACATGTATCAGTCGACCGCAAAAGGTGTCTCATTATCCCTTGTCAGGTACAGATGATATATGATCCGATTGAATATAAAACGAGTACGTGTTTCATGTGCTAAGGAATGGCAATTTTCATTTTTAAAATCATATAAAGGCAAAGTTTTTTTCTAAGTACATACTGTGTAGTCTGGCGTGAAGTTATTTCATAAATATTCTTACAATATGTTATTGCATCACATTATAAAGTTTTAAGAAGTATAAAAAAGAAGATGTAGATCCTAACAAACAGTCGATGTAGATGGAGTATTTAGGTGTCAAAACAAAAGACAAAATTTTGGATTAATATTACCATCGTAAGAGAAGTCACTACCCGTATGCCGTATCCTGCAACCCTTGAATAATGCCTCTACCCGGTGGCACATGTAATTACTTTTACTTTATTTTTTTTATTTGAAGGAGAACATTACACTTTTAGTACTAATAACAGATAAGCGCTATTAAAAGAAAAACGTACAACTTAAATCTTCTGCGCGCAACTTAGCTCTACAGATAAATAATTTTGTGGTAATGATAATTTAAAAACTACGTCATAAGTAATTTCATGTATGAGAAATAATAGAAATAACAGCAGTAATAAGAATTAGAATTTATTTATTTCAAATTATTATTAATTATGAAGGTACATCATAAAGAAAAGAAAACCAAGCCAACTTTTTACATCGCAGTTACCGGATAAAACTGTGGGAGTATATCGACTAAACTTCCAAATAACATTATGTTGAAAGAGAAAGATTAGTTTTTCTAGTGGTATGGACAGTATATTACATATATCCAGGAAATTAGACCTAGTGCTGAGCTTCTTTAATGGATAGTGTTTGCTGCTCGTGAGGTCCCGGGTTGGACTACAATCAGTTATTAGGATTTGCTGTCAAGAAATTCTCAGTAGCAGCCCGGAGTCAGAAAGTCGGAAAGTAAGTGAAGCCGTTGGTCTTGCGCCTTGCGCCTTCTCTCTCTCTTTCTGGTAACCGTCCCGTCAGACTATTAGAGTAAGGGAATAGCGAATGTACTCGTACTGCTTGCGAATACACACAGACATTCACCCATTCACACCGTCTGGGAAGGTATTACCTTCTTATTTATTTCTGTCACCAAAACATAATGATTTTTAGTACTGTGATCCGGATTGAGTAGTATAGAGAGCAAGAATTATTCAAGATTTTGAAGTATGTCATCTTAAACCTAAAAGGTGTTAACGTAGCAGTAGTCTTAATTGTTTGAAGGGGGCTGCGGTGTCCATGGACTGCAGTAGCCACTTACCATCAGTTGGGCTGTAAGTTCGTTTGTCACTTCAGTTTTAAAAAAGACAGACTGACAACTTTTTTCGATGATTGCTAGTAATGTCCTCAAGACAGAATTCCGGCCAGTCTCAATGGAGACTA
Source organism: Parnassius glacialis (assembly GCA_033319125.1). Taxonomy (NCBI): domain Eukaryota; kingdom Metazoa; phylum Arthropoda; class Insecta; order Lepidoptera; family Papilionidae; genus Parnassius; species Parnassius glacialis. Next base: position 25,902,056 of record JAVANC010000029.1, on the reverse strand, counting down.
GCCATCTGCGAGGGACAGGATTATAGAGCCCGAGTGTACGCGTAAGTAAATGTGCACTCTCTATTCCCTCAATCTCATAGTCTGATGGGGTGGCAAACTGACATGACATGAGAGGCGTCTAGCATAGGACTAACGGTTTCAAATTCTTTCTGGGGCACGCGTGTGAAGCCCCGCCAACTTCTTGACTCGGAGCTGCTACTGAGAATTTCTTGACAGAAAAACCCAATAACTGATTTTGGTCCGGGACTCGAACCCTGGACTCATGATCAGCAATCGCTTTTACGACCACAAGGTCAACGAGGCAATGGATAGTATAATATGTGAGGTGTTTGACGTCCCATTGTCAGTTAGTAAAATTAGTTTCATTGAATGTGTAGTATTCACGTAAATATAAGAAATCATTTAATATTCATCGTGCAGGAACCGCCTTTTAAGGGCTTTTTATAGTATAGATGTCCGCAAAACTCCATATACATAAAAAGTGTAAACTGTACCTGGACCAACGCAAAAAGGTGACCAGGTATAAGTGTACGAAATAGATAAGGAAAAAATAGTAGGGTCGCGGCGGTTTGTAAGGATTTATTGTCATATATCTCAACATAAGTACATCAATAAATGCTTATTTCTCCGTTACTTAACAAACGGCGTTTTTATAACGAGTATGTTTAGCAAATATATATTATTTAGTATTACATATAAAAGTCTAATAAATCTGTTTTTTATTGAAGTTAAGTTTAACACAAGGCGTGACTTAGCAAATCCATATTGCAGAAGTGAACAGACAAATCGGGAAGTGAAGTCCTATCTGAAAGTGTATCGACCAATATTGAAGATAGGGACAGATTAAAAGTATCCTTAACTGATGAGCATGTATGCGTGGGTATATGGACATTCATATACCCGATGATATATGAATAGCGATATATAATGGAGGCGAGAAAGGTGTGTCAGCATCGTAACAAATAGAAGTCTGTGTCTCTGCCTACCCCTCTGGGTGACAAGCCTAAGAAGTTATGTTTATGTTATGTATGTATTCATTTTCACACGCATAAATTAATTATCATTGGCGTATTTTATTATAACACTAAAATTACAATCAAACTTACTATCTATCTGGTGATAAATGGCTATTAGAGTTCATGGACACCTGGAACTAATTTCATACAAAGGAGGATAAAGATGCGTTTTCACCGCTGAGGAATAATATGAAATGCCTCACATTTTGTAATAATACTAGTTCTCTTTGGTCTTTAGACCAGAACACAACATTGCAAAAATACTGCTATATGTTGGCAGAAATAGTTAAGAGTGGTGCCTACACAGACGGAGTTCTAGGTAGAAAAATAATCCTACCACCTAGTTCTTACCCATAGAATGTCTCATTAGGAGGATATTTGCCATAGTTGCCTGACTTGGCGAGCGGGTTGGTAACCGCAGTTTTTTTATTTTTAGTCGTTATTAGGAAAACGCTTCTGCTCATCTCCTGATTTGTTTCCTTCTGTCGCCTCTTACGACAACCATTGAATCATATAGTGTAGTGAATATTCTTACATCGCCTCTACACGGTGGTATCCTGGTGTTAGTGAATATCTCGGATTATTTCCCAGGGATGCCTGGTCTCGGAATACCGATAACCGTTTGCTGCAGAAATAGGTAAGTAAGTCCCAGACGAACTCCTAGACAAAAACGGATTCCTACCACCTAGTACCACTTTTAACTACTAGAAGCCAATGCTTGATTGCTATTTCACTTGATGGTAAGTAGCGATGCAGCTGAAGATGGTGTGGTGGTAGGGGATATGTATTTTTGTTTACTACACTAAAATATGGACTTGTATAAGCTCTTTACTTAAATATGTAACGGTATAGTGAGGTACTCGTGGTAATGACAACATTAGTTATAAGAAGTTTTTTGTAATATGTTGATAAACAAATAAATAAATAAAATGAAATAACAATAGCCTATTAACATTTCATCTATTTCCCATCCATGAAGACATCTTCATCATTAATAGATATATCAATCCTTGAAGACATCCACATCATAATCTTTATTATTGTTAAACTATTTTTATATTTAGATTTATAATACTAAACCTAGGGATTTACTCAGAGACCTTAAAGAAATAAACATCTTAACAGTTGCATGAAAATATTGTTTGTGTAATGGACTATTTTAACACGTTTGACAAATGAGTGAAGCCTACCATTACCGCCTATAAAATACCACTATTGAATATAGAATGCCTGCTCCCTAAGATTGTCTCATAGGGAGATTTTGTCATAGTTGCCACGCTTGGCAGGCGGGTTGGCAACCGCATTTTTTATAATTTAGAGTAGGGCAGAAAGATTCATCCGACAGATGCTGCAGCCCATCTGTTTCAGTTTCCCTCTGTTGCCTCTAATGACACCTGCGGATTGATATGTGGTAGTGAACATTCTTACACGGCTACTACACGGAGAACAATACACCGAGTAAAATAGCTGTGATGTTCATAGACCCTCAAATTTATCCTCAATTAAGAATCAAAATGCAGATGCATTATCACTCCTAATAACCAGAATGCCTCGTTATCAGTGAAAAGAGATTCGGATTCTCGTTGCTCCTTTTATTCAAAATCGGGTTAACTTAACCAGCATTTAAGTTTAAATGAGAAAACCTTCAAAGTATTTGTCGCGGATTGTGATTATTTTTTTAGAAATAGTGTACTGTGTTGATATTCTAAATCCCCTGAAACTTTCAGTTACCGCAGTCACAAAACCACATCAAACTACTCACGGTCTTACTAGCCAGCCTCCCAAGATCAGCAAACGTTGACAGCTCCTGATAGCTTCTTCTACACGGTAGAATACACTAGTAATTAGATTGTACATGGTACACTCTGGAGTAGTCCTTTTTAAAGTTTTTTTAAGAGAGATATTCACATCACGATAACACAAAGAGAATGGATATGGATTCTCATGCTTCCTACCGTCTTCTTCGTATTTTTTTAATTCCACAGATTATAACAACGCATATTACGTCACAATGTTGCCACTAGGTGTACCCGCCGCTAAGATTATTACTGAATAGTATTCAAATTGGATTCAGTTAAAACTTAAAAAACGACTCTTGGAAATACCTAATCGAGGGGCAAACGGACAAACGGTAGACGAAGTTTATTTATATACTTGTAACTCAGTTGCTCAAAACAAACTTTCCTTATTTAATTTTCAGAACATCAAAATAAATAAAATGATAATAGTAAAGATTTCGTAATTGGTTTATAAATAAGTAATAAACAAGTGCGTCAATGCTAAAACCATAAAAATTGTCTTCCAAGAACATCTGCAAGAAAAAGTCGCTAAAAATTCTCACGGAAAAGTGTACAATAAGTGAAATACGATAGGGTTGAATAACCGAAACGAATTTTGAGGTTATAAAGATTTGTCAAAAACTGCTCAAGTGTACTAACATTGACGGATTGATACTTCAACGTACAGTGATGGCTAGATTTTGAAGTGTATTGCGTGTTCGGGCGATTTAGTTGCAAGTTTAAGCGGATTCCATTTTAACCGTGTCATTATTTGGATTGGTTAATGGCACGTTACGACATTATGAGTACTCAACTGTCAGGTGAAATGTCATTGATTCTTGACAAGATGAAAGAAGAATTAGTTAAACAAACAATACAAATAACAGAAAACTTCACAAAAACAGTACTGAAAGTAGTGGACGAGAAGATACAACCTATAATAGCGGAAAACGAAAGACTTACACGTGAAGTGAAAAAACTAAACTAGAAGCTCCAGACTTTGGACATAAATGCAAAAAAAAATAATATCATTTTACGTGAGATCCCAGAACCAAAAAATACGAAGATTTAAACGCTTTGTTAATAAAAACAATAACGAATTTGGATGTACCACTTAAAAACAGTAAAATAAATAAAGCACAACGTCTTGGTAAAAAGTGAAAACTGGAAAAATAAGACCTATTCTGCTTAGAACAACAACGCTGCAGAGGAAAATCCAAATTCTTAGAAACAAAAAGAAAATGAAAGAAAATACATACATTACCAATAACTATTATAAGGACATCATGAAAAAACATAAAGCAAGAACCAGTAACTATCGTGAAAATTAAAAAAAGAAAAAGAACGTCAGAAACACTAAGCCCAAAAGAAATAACTAACAACAATAGCAAAAACATCTAACGAATGGACGTATTTCAACTAATGCGCGTGCAAACGTACTCATTGTCCAAAGAATACTTACCTCAACTACTAACGTGAAATGAAATAGCACACAGTCAAAAGAATCACAACAACAGCAAACTAACACACATTCCCCAACCCGGTTGGTCCCCGTGGGGAATTAGACCAATACCCTTCAATAACAATAAATCAACAACAACATGAAGATGAAAATAACATCGAACCAACTCTACCTAAGAAAATAATTGCCATTAAGTCTCCATCAAACAAACATACAAAACCATACATTGCTTCTCTAACGTCCTACCACTAAGATCTGAAGAGAACTTATTAGAATTATCACTGACATTACAAAACACCAACTGTGATATCCTTGGCCTGAGTGAAGTACGAAGAATGGGAGAAAATATTTTCGCATATCCAGACTTCATATTCTATCACATAGGGAAAACCCCAGAAAAATATGATTATATATAAATATATTTTAGTCAAAAAATTATCTATCAAAGCACATAAATGGATTTTATAGTGTTTCAGAGCGCAGAGAATTGTTAAATTTAAATCAAAGATAACAAAGACCCGTGGACCATTATCCAGATTTACTCACCCCAGAACAAGTAGAGACCGAAACATTTAGTCAGTTTTACGCATATCTTCACGTGGTAGAGCCATGCTTCAGCTATATTAGTAGTATAGTTGTAGTACGAATAGGTCGGCTCGACCGGGGAAGAACCAGGCCCTCACAGAATACCAGCCTCGTATGATGAGTGTAGAGTGCAGAAATGCCTCTTTTCCAGTAAAAAGGGTAGTCCCCTTTTGACTGGAAACGAGACAGTTCATGTTAGGCCTCAGGGGTGGCAACGCATCTGCAGTTTGATTCGTAATCAAGAATAGATGTATATGTTTATGGGCCACAGCATCCCCTTATCATCAGAAGAACTGTGTGCTCGTTCGCCACCCTTATTCTATTAATAAAAACGGCTTAGTAGTGTTATCACTGTCTTAAGTTTGACTGGCAAAGAATACTTTTAGTATTAAGTCCGCATTTTGTTCAGCAATTTTTATGATACCTGGACACAAACCTCGTCATGGTTTTTTTTGTACATATAGCCAATTTCAAACAAAGTAGGTTAAAGATGCGTTGTCGCCTCTGTGGAGTAAGGTGGGATGCCTCACAGCCTGCAATTATACTGGCTCTCTTTACACTTCACACCGAAACACAACAACAAAAGCAGTGCAATTTGGAGGCAGAAATAGGTAAGAGGTTTGTACTTATCAAGACGGACCCCCACTATATAATTTTTCATGAGTGGCAGCCTCGTAGGGGAAGTGCAGTAGATTTAGTAGATTTTTTCATAGAATAAGTTTGAGAAACGAGCACATAGTTCACCTAATGCTGTGACCCATAGGCAGATGCACTGTCACCCCTGAGGACTAATATGGAATGCCTCTTTTCCAGTAAAAAGGGTCTCCCCTTCTCTACACTCACCATACGAAACGCAGCAGAATTAAGCTGCTATTTTACGCTGGTATTCTGTAAGAGCGTTGTCCTTCCCTGTCCGACCCGACCCATACATGATACAGCGATAACATTACTTCACTGTGGCTCTTCCACATATAAAACATGGAGTAACGATCTAGTATGACGAAAACAATATTCATACAATATGTTTTGAAGAAAGACTGAAATAAGATGTAATCAAAATAAGAAACAAATCTTAAATTAAAAAGCCTATTCCTTACAAAGTAACATTTATTTTTTTGTCGTGACCAAGAAAGGGAATTATTAAAACATTACTCAAAAAGAAATATATATTCTCGGCTAAGAGGTTACTTGTTTACATATCCATATAATCCGCTTAGTCTTAGCAAGATACTTACTTACTTATCGTCACGCACAATCCCTGACGGGGTAGCCAGAGAGAAAAGCAAGATGTACTAACAAAACGCAAAAACTATTGCCTTATAGTAGCGGCATAAGAGAATTCATTAGTATGTTACCTCCTATCATAGTGGGTGTGATAGGAGGTAAGTAAGGATTATAAGTGGCGATATATATAAGGTGGCCTCGGTTCCCTAACAAAAATTTTATCCCGAACGGTTCGCGGTCTACGCCATGTTTTATAAAATTCCGAAAATTCGTACTTCTGCTCACATTTGTGGTCATCACGTCCGCAGTTTAATGCCTAGATCGGTTTTTTTTCTTTTAATGTGTTCCCTAATAATGATGTTTCTAAACTACCTTTTAGAGTTTTCAAATACTATGGGTAGTATTTTACAAGACGGCACTAAACATAAGATTAAATTTTATTACTTTATTTAACTGCTAAGTTTCAGCACCTGTGGTGAAAAAATAACGTATAGGATCTGTGTGGCCAACCATTCAAAAAATTTGCCTATATAATAAGAATTCTAAAACATTAGTATACCATGTACTTAATGTCATTACTTACTGAGCTATAGCCGTTAATGTGTAAAAGTAGACATTTCATTACAAAATTACAAAGTTATTGGCAGATAGTTTTTTTTAAACATTGCATGTCTTTACTAGGTAAGTAAATTTTTCGCCCTAGAAAATTTACTTTACTACCTGCTTGCCTTGTTTGGACGAATCCTAAGCTGTGTGAGCGAGACAACAAAAAATCTAATGGGTTAATATCAGATGATCTAGGTGGCCACCATATCGGTCCCATTCGGCCGATCCACCGGTCACGGTTGGCTTCGTTTAGGTAACTCCTTACTTGGATGGCGTAATGTGCCGGACAACCATCATTTTGGAGCCAAATTCTTCGCCGGATGGCTAGTAGCTCATCTTCTAATAAATGGGGCAGCTCATTTTGCAGAAATTCTAAATAATTGGCTCCATTTAGTTTACCCGGTTTGTTCACTGCCAACTGTGCAGATTATGCAAGTTAAGGTATTCGTCTCTTTTACACGTTGACTTGTTGCTCCACAAATATTTTCTTAAAAAACCCGGGATTTTCATCAATTCGCCTCAGCGTTTCTCTGCAAAAAGTAATACTCGTGCTCGGTAGTCACGTTGTTGAAGAGTTTGCACACGTGTAACATGATAAGGGTGAAGTCTCCATTTTTTTGACAATCCGATGTGCTGTAGAGTGCGATACTCCAGTGCGTTGTTCGATATCTCGCATCGAAATAAACAAATCTTTTCTGCCGATTTCCAAAAAGGTGACGGTACTCAATTGGACTGGACATGCGATGTCGAGAAGGTCGAGACTAACCATATTTAACAATAACCAAACAAGAATTCATACTATGGAGAATCTGTCGATCCAAACCAAAAGGAGTTGAATGATAATAAGATCTCTTATTATGAGTATCATTATACTCCTTTTGGTTAACAAATTCTGTAGTCGGGTTATTAGGGATAAAATCAGGATCATTTGACTTATCATCGTCTATTATGTCGTCTTTATCCATCTGGCAAGAAGCTTCTGCAGATGTCGAAGGTAAAACTGGTGGTATAGGCTCTTGAGTTAGAATAGGTAGCAAAGTTGGTCATTTAGCAGACGGTCAATCAGGATAAATCCATTTACTGCATTTATGGGAATTAATGCCGTTTACATTAACGATGCAAAAAAAGCAATCATCATGGTGATTTTTCGGTTCTCGCCAGATCATGGGGGTTGTGAACTTTAGGGAACTTCTTTTTTCACTTGACGATTGTCGCAAACTAACAACACAATTTTGCCAAATAGTTTTAGGCACCCACGGCTTGTCCAAATTACACACTTGTACTTTAAAACAGTCGATACACGCAATTTTTACGAAATCTGTCACCGATTTTCTATAAATTCAAAAAAGAATATTCATCACAAATAAAGCAAAAACACACCGAATCGTTCAAAAAACGTCGCCTTGATGTAGGAATCGCAAAAATTTTATCTCAACTGATATCAACACTGTGTTAAATAAATAATACCCTCACATAAAATACCAAAAAGCTGTGTATTAGAAATAAAAGCTAATGGATAGAAACGGCTGGTAGATTTCAATTAACTGTATCAAAAGATGAAGAAAAATTGAAAAAAACTTCCGGAAAATTCTAATAAGTAAAATTTTGTAACTATTAATTATAACATTGGAATTGTTTTTATGATTTTTATAGTTTGATTAATATAATATATAACTCCGCTGTTGCCGGTCCCAAGCCCAGATGAGAAAGGAGGAGGGGACGGATCCGCCGGAGAGAGTGGGTGTATCCGGTGGACTAACACACCCACCTGCGCTAGGACCTGCGCAGTCGAGCGCCGTACGCGGGGATGAAGGAGTCCTGGAGGGTTGAGCCGATCGTCGCTGAGGTATATAGTGGCAAGAGGCAACACGCCCTCTTTGGTCCGGATTTCAAGCTAAACGGTGGCCCTATCTGCTAGCCACAGAAAGGGAAATGGCCAAGCGCCCCGTCAGAGGGTCGCAGGCGAGGGATGTGGGGGCTGCCTAGTCTTCCTGAAAAGGGGGCTGGGTGGTGGTAAAGGCCATGCTGACGGAGCAAGTGACAGTTTATTCGGGTGGTGGGGATGGGCCTTGTCAGCCCCATCTACCAGCTGGATCGAGCTCCCGATGTCGCGCTGTGAGCCAACTTCGCGTCCCTATATTCTCCCGGTAATCCTAACGCCTGAAATTCCTTTTGCTTTTAAAGTAGGGCGTTCCCAAAGGTGCGGGCTCCATGGAGGGTGGGAAGCCGGGGGGATGAAATTTTAAAAAACATAAATTATGGACAATTTAAGGCCCAATAAGAAAGAGGGAGAGGTGTCAGAGGTGCTTACCAGAGACACCAAAGAACAAAAGGGAACCGTCACTAAACCGACGGTTCCACGGACAGTACCGTCCAGCGTAGGTGCCCCCACCAAAGGGATAACCTCGCTGAACGTTTCCAAAACCAGTTCCAAGGAGCTGGAAGAGAATAAGAAACAAGAGCCCGCAAGTGATAAAACTGCGGAGCCACTACGGACTGACGACCTTTTCTCTGCTGCCTGGCAAGTGGTGAGCCGTAAGGGGAAAGGCAAGGCACCTAAAAAGGTGACTTGCCGACCTGACGGACCATCAGGAGGGTCTATCCCTGCAGGCAGCAGTGGAAAGGCCAAAAAGAAGAACAAGAAGCAGCGGGAAAAAGGCCGTAGAGAACGAGCCGCATTGGCTGCTTCAGATACCAAAACCAAGGAGGCTGGGCAAGCTACTGCGACTGGGGTGCTTTGCGCTGGAACCAGTAGCCGCGCTGAAGCTGGGAAGGATAAAAATCCAGCCCAAGTGGAAGTCGCGGCCGCGGGAACCAGCTCTAGGATATCCGACAGGAAGCAGCGAGCGGCCAAGCGTCCTGGGAAGAAGGAAAGAGCAGCCAAAAGGATGCTGGAAGAGTCCACGTCGCCTAGAGGTGAACACAAAAAAGTGCGACTCGAACAGCAACCAAAGACTGCAAGAACGAGCTACGCTTCCGCTGCTAAAGCAGATTTGGGTGTGGCCTTAACGTGTGCGCGTTCAGGTCACATTACGAAGGAAGTAGCAGACGACATCCTCGTAGCAATACAGAGGAAGATAATCAGCGAGGCCTGGAGTAGCCAGGACCCTGATGCGTCGGTCCCAGTTTTTAGGGGCAAACCCGTTTATACGGAAGGTGTCCTGAAACTGTGGTGCGACGATCAGAAGGCTCTGGACTGGTTGAAGGGGAACATTGCTACCCTCGACCTTAAATCCAGCACCTTGCTGACAATAAAGAAACAGTCAGAGATACCACAAAGAGTCAAATGTGGTATCCTTATCCCTGATGCCCAGGGGGCCTGGAAAGACTCACGCGACATTGGTCGCGTGCTGGCGTACCAGAACCGCTGGGTTAACATCAGGGACTGGCTGTTACTCAAGGCAGATAAGCAGACGGACGGGTGGTTCCTCGTTGTTTCGGTTCCGGAGGATCATATCCCGACCCTGATGAAGGCCGGACGCCGTCTCGCATGTGTATGCGGGGCGGTATACGTAAAATTCCAGGGTCGTGGAGGCAAATTCTTTGATACTCCACCGAGCAAAGAGGTAGAAAACAACCCGGAAGTTATGGATACCGGAGCCATAGTTACCGGTACAGCGGAATCACTGGAGGCCAAGTCCAGTGAAGAAACGGCCTGCACAATTGAGCCGAAGCCCCCAGTGGAGATTGGGCTCAGCGGCAACTCACTGAGTGACGAGGAGGACTGCATTTTGCCGACCACCTCCGACTCGGTGGCTGATGATGAAACCCGAGATCTTCTGGCAGGCCTATTTTTGGGCGGGGACGGGGAGGACGCAATCAATGATGGCGTGCCCTTCGTCCAAAACTAGCCTAGTGCAGGCCAACCTCCACCGCAGCGAAAGTGCGTCGGCTCAATTACGCAAGTGGTTGGAGGTTTAAAGGACTGCCATAGCCTTAATCCAGGAGCCGTGGGTTGGGGCTGGTAAAATTAAAGGCCTAAACAACCTAAAATGTAAGTTATTCTACAGCTCTGAACACGACAAGCCTAGAGCGTGTATTTACACTACTAAAGATATCTGTGCACAACCTTTAACAGATTTCTGTTCTAGAGACATGTATGCCGTAGCAATACAGTACACACAGGAGAGTAGATTAGTCGTCGCCTCGGTCTACATGCCGGAGGAAGACACTCCTCCCCCTCATGACCTCAGCAGGCTGGTGAACTTCTGCGAGAGGACCGGACTAGAGGTTGTGATCGGGACGGACTCCAACGCACATCATCCCCTTTTGGGAATGGAAAAATCAAATGAACGAGGTAAAGTTTTAGTTGAATATTTATTTAGTACTAACCTAACCATTTTAAACATAGGTTCTGAACCTACTTTCATAAACAAACGCTGTCGCACTATAATCGACCTCACACTTGCAACAGAAGGAGCAGCCAAACTAATTACGGGATGGCATGTGTCGAGAGAGGCCTCATGCTCAGACCATAGATGGATCTGCTTCGCACTACAGGTCGATATCCCCACTACACCACCATGGAGAAATCCCCGCAAGACAGATAAAACAAAATACCTAAATAGACTGACGTCTTTGCTAGCGGATTTTGAGGGGATAAATACTATAGCAGATCAGTCGCTCCTAGAAGAACAGGTAGCAGCTGTTACTAAGGCCATGATAGACAGCTACCATGATTCATGTCCAGAAATCACTCCACCAAGACATGCCGAGGTAAAACAACCGTGGTGGGGTAAAGAACTCGATAGAAAACGTAAGAAGGTAAGAAAAGCTCTAAATAGGGCCATGAATTCCTCAATGGATGAAGACTGGCTACTATATAAGAAAGCTAAGTCTGAATACAAAAAATGTATCAGGTATCGACGCTCGATTGGGTGGCGTAAATTCTGTGGCAACATAGAAACCTGCGAACAAGCAAATAGGATTAGGAATATTCTAGCTAAACAGAACACGTCGGGATCCATGTCTCTAAAGAAACCCGACGGTAGCTACTCAACATCGCCGGATGAAGCCCAACGCATCCTAATTGAAACGCACTTCCCAGGTTGATGCGTAACCCAAGAGGCAAACCAGCATGACGACATACTGACATCAACAGCAGAAGACTGGAATTTAGCACAGAGAGTGATAACGATGGACAAAATCCATTGGGCCATTCACAGTTTCCTCCCCTATAAGGCGGCAGGACCCGACGGCATATTCCCGGCACTCCTGCAGTGGGGGGGTAAAGCCCTAATAGTCAGACTTGCTGCCATAATGCGAGCCTGTCTGGCTCTTAAATATGTTCCTAGGGGATGGAGGGAAGTGAAAGTTACATTCATACCCAAACCAGGTAAGAGCGACTACACTGACCCTAAATCCTACAGGCCCATTAGCCTCACATCCTTTCTCCTAAAGACGATGGAGAGGATGTGTGAAAGGGAATTAAGGGGGTCGGCGCTAATGAACTTACCACTACACGACAAGCAACACGCCTACAGTCTAGGCAAATCAACAGAATCGGCCCTTCATCAGGTAATTACAAAGATTGAAGAGGCCATCCAAAACAAAGAAATATGTCTAGGTTCCTTCATAGATATAGAAGATGCTTTTGACCGAATGAACTTCTCCAGCATAAAAGGTGCACTCAGTAGACATAAAGTTGAACCGGCACTGATCGACTGGATAGTTTACATGCTCAGTACACGAATAATAAAGATTGCTGGTGAATCTCAACCAATCCAAATTAAGAAAGGCTGCCCGCAGGGTGGGGTTCTCTCACCTCTCCTGTGGAATATGGTCATTAATGAACTCATCAGCAAATTAAATGACAATCACTTCTATACAGTAGGTTATGCTGACGACCTGACAATACTGGTCTCTGGAAAGACAGCAAGCATAGTGTGCGACCTGACTCAAGCGGCTCTCCGTATAGTGGAGAGATGGTGCAGGGAATACGACTTAACCGTCAATCCAAACAAAACGGTTTTAGTTATGTTCACACAAAAACGAAAGCTGAATAACTACCATCCTCCAAGTCTTTTTAGCACAAAACTCCAGCTATCCTCTGAGGTAAATTATTTAGGTCTTACCTTGGACAGCAAACTTAACTGGAATAAACATATAGAAAACAAAATCAACAAAGCTAGTATAACTTTCTGGCAATGCAGAAACATGATTGGCAAAAGATGGGGATTGACGCCAAAAATCATACTGTGGCTTTACAAAACTGTAATTCGGCCCATGATCACATACGGCGCTCTGGTATGGTGGACCAAGACAAATGAAGCCACCACAATTAAGAAGCTTTAGCGCTACCAGAGACTGGCATGTATGGCTGCCACAGGCTGCATGAGAACTACGCCAACAGCAGCCTTAGAAGCGATGCTGGAGCTAACTCCGCTTCATCTACATATACAACAAGAAGCGACTTTAGCTGCCATCAGACTCAAGACCCTAAATCTTTGGAGTAAGAATAGTGTCCCTCATACAGGCATAATTGATAGAATTCACTCAAAAATTCCTATCCTACAAGCCAAATACGATAGGATTCCTAAACATTTTGTTTTCGATAAGAAATACAAGATACAGTTAAATGAAAACAGCCAGCCGGAAGGATTAAGCCCAAAAGAGCTTAGAATTTTCACCGATGGTTCTAAAACAAATGAAGGTGTAGGTTCTGGAGCTTTCTCTAAAGACCTCAATATTCATATTCATATACACCGCTGGGTACCTATAACACGGTCTTTCAGTCGGAATGTATGGGTATCATTCAAGCGGCCATAGCAATAGATGCTAGGAAGGTTAATGACTTCCCCATCAGAATACTGACCGACAGTAGGGCGGTACTCCAAGCCCTGAGATGCAATGTGGTGAACTCGGGACTAATATATGAATGCCATCAACGTTTAAATGAGGTATGTAAAAACAACAATGTGACTCTGCAATGGATAAAGGGACACAGTGGATCCAGAGGCAACGATGCAGCAAACGAACTGGCCAGAAGAGGATCGGCTCTGGCCACTATAGGGCCGGAACCAATTATACCAATCCCCTTTGGTAACGTTCGTTCACTGGTACGTAGACACTTCACTAATCAACACGCTCAGCTTTGGAAAAATTTAGTAGACTGTAGACAAGCTAGGGATGCCCTGCCTGAAATAAACAGTCGCTTAACAAAAGTTTTAATGAGACTGAACAAGCCGCAGATTAGGATAGTAACAAGTGCTATCACAGGACACGGCACCTTTAACAAACATTTATTCACTATAGGTGTTACAGATAGTCCCCTGTGCAGGGCATGTATGGGGGAGGAAGAAACGGCGGCCCACGTGCTACTGAAATGTCCGGAGGTCGCTACATACAGGGCTAAACATCTCGGCACGCCGGGATCACTCCCCGAAGTTGCATGCAACATCAAGGGCCTGTTGAGCTTCTTCGGAGAGATCTCATGGCTCGAATAATCACATTATTCCTGCCCACACGCAAAATACGCGCATAGACGTGGAGTTGCGGAAAACAGCCACATCTTTGTACTCCTGTTGTAATTTCTATTGGTAATCCTAATAAATAAATAAATAAATCAAGGATAGCTATATATACCTATGGGACATAGAACCCACTTACCATTCGTTTTGGTAAGTACTAACCTCTTAATTTCTGTCGCCAACAAAAAATAGTACCCGTACTGCAGTGTTTCCATCTGAAGGTTATAGAGAGTCATTATAATTACAGGCAGTGAGGCATTCCATCTTGGTCTTCAGAGGTGACAACACATCTATAGCCTACTTTGTTTGAAGTTGTAATTCTTTTCAAAATGCCGCATATAGAAACGAAACGCGTCGTAATGAATGTGTAAGTCTTTCTTAGAGTAGATTCTTAGAGTATGGATAGTGGTGTTGATCATAGTGATGTTGGTGATAGTGGTGTGGATTTTAGTGGTTACAGTGATAGTGCACTTAACTGTAGGAAAGACGAAGATGTACATACTAGCTAAGACACACCATTTTATTTTCACGTGGATCTTAGATAATTAATTTGCACAATTTTAAAATAAAGAATTTACGCAAAATGCGCGTTATCTTGACAGTCAGACAGGACGAGAATGCCAGTATAATAATAGTCTGTGACCCATTCTTATTCCTGTCACCCAACACGCATTTGTGGAAATTATTAGAAGTTTGTAACAAGTGACTTTTGAGCTGCAGTAACCACTTGTCACGAGGTTAGATGTTGTACTGTTCATTTCTCTATTATACTATAAGGTATATTTATCACTTTAATATCAAATATTTACCACTCTTTTTTTCTTAAAATCTTACTATAATACTTAACGAGATATGTAAAACTTTTTAACATCATTTCAAATTGAAAGATTGATGTTACTTAGTACAATAAAATGGAACTTATGTTAAAAAAAAAAAACCTTCGCTCATTTGTTCTTTTTAATCCAAAGCAATATGAGGAGTATCAAAGATGTGAAAACTTGAGTCGTAAGTCAAGCATAATGGTTGTTCTTGGATAAATATTTAATCTGTGGAGCTCATTCCGACAGAGAATTGGTTGTTGAATAATATACCCTAATATTTTAAAGATGGTTCTATTTTTTATACGTTCTTCTTTATCTTTATTTAAAAATTTGTTCATTGAATATTTGTATGATTTACTTGAGGATTGTCTTCAACGTATAACTGTGCTCGCGAATTCTTTCGAATAAAATCTTTTTCTGAAGTTGTTTTAAATCTTATCAGCGTAGCTTAAAAATATGTTTGTATTTCTTGCTCCTAACATCTCGTCTGGTATACCTCAACACTTGAAAGCAAGGTTGTACAGCCAGTGCGTGTTGCCAGTGATAACGTATGGATCCGAGACGTTGTCCTTCCCTTCTGTCCGTATAAGCGCGCCGGCTCAGCGAGCTATGGCAAAGGCTATGCAAGGGTTTCTCTCAGTAATAAACTTAGTAATGAGTATATCCGTGGTAGAACCGGAGTAACTGACATAGCCCAACTAATAATAAGCTGAAGTGGCAATGGGCCGGCCATATAGCTCGAGAAACCGACAACCAATGGGAAAGAAAGGTTCTCGAGTGGCTGCATCCTTCCGGTAGGTGAAGTGTGGGACGGTCTCGCACTAGTTGAAGTAAAGACCTGTTAAGACAAGCAGATGTCGATGGATGCAGGTGGCTCAGAAGCGTTCTTTGTCGTATTCCTTGAAGGAAGACTATGTTCAGCAGTGGACTTGTGAAGGACTGTAATAATGATGATGATGATAAACCACAGTACTAATATAATTCAATTAGAACCTCTAACAGTTAGCTGGTGTTTTATTTAAAAAAAAAATGGTGGTTAGTACTTAAATACTAAGTTCAAAAATGTATTAAGGCTGATACAGTGCAGATATTGCACATCATGTCAATACGAATTAACATGATACAAAAAAACCCTTTAAAAAGTAAAAACCATCTTTGAAGGATTCATTATTCTTAAAAAATCTTTGACTCATCGACACACTATGTTTTCTCCAGTTTTTAGAGTCGGTGTCAACATTTTATAAAGTTTAATTCTTGACCCTTATGAGGGAACTAAGCATATAGGAACCGCAAGATACAAGTAGTCCTCTAAATAGTTACATTAAATATATCATTCATATTTTATCACTCTTAGGAGTTAAATTATTTCCCGGTACGAGGCTCCACTTGAGAAAAATCTATTGGAAACTGTTTTATGGCTTCAAATAGGTATTTAACTTTTATTTTTAAATGTAGTTATTGTGTCTCTTTTTATGACCAATACTATTATAGCCTACTAATGTCTTCTGCTCAACATAAGCTTCTCCCACAGATTGCCTCATGGCCATATTTGGCAATATTGCCACGCTTGAGAAGCGGGTTGACAACCGCAGTTTTTTTTATTTTACTAATTATTAGAAATTCGCTGCTGCCCATCTTCTGATTTGTTTCCTCTATCGCCTCTAACGATATCAACAGGTTAATATGGGGTAGTGGATATACTTACACCGCCACTATACTAATTACTGTGGCCCATAAACGCACGACATAGACATAAACTTAGTGAAGACACGTGCAATAACTAGTTATAAATTATAACTAGTTGTTGCACGTGTCTTCACTATGTTTATTATAATATTCAATATATTATCTGTGCTCTTACCACATAAGGCCTTTACCCAAGTAGATACTCCCAAATTCAAAGTTCCCGTTCATACTGAACGGGAACTTTGAATTTGGGATTTTTTACTGTGTTTTAAAAGTATAAAAGAGCCATTGGAACGATTTATTACGGTTAAAACTGTTTGAAAAAACTAGTAGAGGTTGTGAAACGGTACTACATAGTTATTATGGACAAGGGACTAAAAGAGAGCATTTGGCGGATCACTATACACACGGTTTATATTGCAGTGTGCTGAGTGGACGCCGCCAGAGTTGTACGGAGAACCCAACTGCGTTGTTGGTATAGTAGTCAGAATCATGTGTACAATCAGTCATAGAGTTTTTATATCAAGAAATTGTAGCAGTTCAGAGTCTGGAAGTTGGCGAAGTTTTATCGCAAGGAAAGCAACGTTGGTCCTGCTCCGGATCTCTCTCCGTACGTGACGGATTGCCGTTCAATAAAATGATTACAGTTAAGGAATAGAGAGTACACTTGTGCTTGCGCACAAACTCGTGCAATATAACTCTGTACTGCGTAGATGACTAGTGTCCATTAAGACAGGTCGCTTTGTCCAAAATTCGTTTTGGAGGACGTTATTTTATTATCATACTAAACGCGCCACTACAACAAATGCCCCACCATACGCTCTCCACTGATGTTTTACACTTAAAGTATTTATTTCTTTTAAATTGAATAACTATTGTGAAATAGAAAAAGAGCGGCGGGGTGATGTGGCAGCGCTGTCGTCACGCCACAAGCGACACACATCGAAGCCTGAATCGCGCTAACAAAGTTCCGAAGTTAAAGCAGTATATATAGAATAGCTCCGAACTACCACTTCTCGCCCATTTCTACTCCGCAGATTACCAATATGGAAGCCACGGTATGCAGGCTAGCTATGACTGGACATCAGTCCATCCTCATAGCCTCCTGTTACATCCCTTCAGGAACCCATCCCCTCAAAAAAGATTTTGAGTCTATTTTATCTTTAGGCAATTCAGTCATTATGTTTGGAGATTTTAACTCCAAGCATACTGAATGGACATGCCGTACTACCTCCCCTAGTGGCAAGATACTGCTCGATATCACGCAGTCT
This sequence comes from Parnassius glacialis, assembly GCA_033319125.1. Lineage (NCBI taxonomy): Eukaryota > Metazoa > Arthropoda > Insecta > Lepidoptera > Papilionidae > Parnassius > Parnassius glacialis. The sequence continues at coordinate 25,884,138 of JAVANC010000029.1, read as the reverse complement.
CTTGACCTCACCGTTCACAGTCCCCTCGATGCTACTCACTATCCCGATGTCACCGACCACGCTCCCGATGTGCACGTGCATTTTGCACTACTCAAAAGTGTTTCCCTCAACCTCAGGGCAATCGAGACACTAGAAGATCTAGGATCCGACTACCGACCGGTCTCCCTCATTCTCGGCCATCAGCTACCCCCCTCAACACCCTCGACTAAAACCTTCACAAATTGGAAGGGCTTCAAGGAGTCCCTAGCGAATGCTCTGGACTCACAGGACTCTCCCATTTCCCTATAGTCGGACTTAGACAGTCCCCAAAAAATCGACACCGCGGTCGATTCACTCTCCACCCTTATTAAAACCTCCCTTAAGGAGAATGAAAGGGTAGTCCCCGTTGCTAAAAATAGTGGGCTTCCCCTACATATTAGCAACCTATTAAAAGCCAAGAAAGCTGCTTTCCGGAGAGCAGCAAAATATCCCACGCCCGAAAATAGGCACACGGCTAATCGTCTTCAACGAGAACTCCGTTTCCGCCTCTCTGAATTTCGAGACCTCGAAAAGAGTAAACTCATGGAGAATATCTCTCCCTCTCATACAGCGTACTATCGGATGGCAAAAGCCCTTCGCATAGACGCTATCACCCACACTCCCCCTCTCTCCCGTCCCGACGGTACGGTAGCCTTCGAGGACGAGGAAAAGGCTGAGTGCTTTGCAGACAGCATAGCCGCTCAATGCTCTCCTAGCTCTCAACCCGTTGACCCTTCACACGTCCAGGCAGTGGAAGATGAGGTCCGCCGCCGAAACTCACCCCCTACAGCCTCCGAACCTATCTCTGTGTCCAATGATGAGATTTCATCCCTCATCAAAGGACATAAGCCCAAAAAGGCTCCGGGCGCGGATAGCATCTCCAACCAAGCCCTAAAACACTTTCCTGAGTAGGTGTTAACCTTTTTATCTATTATCTTCAACGCCTGCTTCAACCTTAGTTACTTTCCCACTACGTGGAAAGAGGCAACTGTGATTGGTATTCCCAAGCCAGGCAAGCCTCTCAACCTCCCCTCCAGTCATCGCCCCATTAGCCTCCTCAAGGCCATGGGCAAGCTCTTTGAAAGAGTCATCCAAAATCGCATGAGGCGCCATCTGTTTCCCACAGACGGTGACCCTCTTATCATTCCCCATCAATTCGGTTTCCGAGCGAAAAACTCCTGCCCCCAACAAGTTCACCGTATTGTGGAATATATCCTCAGCGGTTTTTATCCCCGTCGTCATAAGACTATCGCGGTCTTTTTCGACATCGCCAAAGCCTTTGATACAGTCTGGTATACAGGCCTTATCTACAAACTATACAAAATAGGTCTATTATCTAAATCATCGTACCTTTCGTTTTAGACACGAAGGCACGCTATCTTCACAGCGCGCCATCAAAGCTGGTGTCCCTCAGGGCTCAGTACTTGCTCCTCTGCTGTACATGCTGTTCACCAATGACATTCCCATTCCGCCGAAATGTGTTCAGCTCTCCCTCTTCGCAGACGACACTGCTCTCTACTGTAAAGGTATCTCGCTACCTTTCATACGGAACAAGGTCCAAAAGTCAGTTGATGACCTAGGAGCTTGGTTCAAAAAATGGCGCATCGATGTGAACCCGGAGAAGAGCTCCGCCGTTCACTTCGATTATAAACGACGCCGTCTCAAAAACACTCCACCAATACGTATGCTAGGGACCCCTGTCCCCTGGCATACGTCTGCCAAATATTTAGGTGTCACTCTAGACACAGGGCTAACTTTCAGGCCCCACGTCAAAAGAGTAACCTGTCACGCACGTTTTTACCTGAATAGGCTCAACAGTATGTTGGGCTGACACAGTAAAATGTCCCTCAGAAACAAGCATACCCTTTATAAGGTCTGTATACGACCAGTCATGTCCTACGCGGGCCCCATTTTTTCCCACGCTAACCCTAAAATTATTAATGAACTCCAAGTAGTTCAAAACCTTTTCTGTCGTCGAGCTGCGAACGCACCTTGGTACGTCCGTAATGCCGACCTTCATCGGGACCTAGAGCTCCCTACAATTCAACAATTTCTTAAAAAACTCTCTGAGAACTTCTTCAAATCCTCAGAGTCGCACTCTAATCATCTTATTCGTGAGGCAGCTACTTATGCAGCCCCACTCCCCTCTCGCTATCGATTTCGCAGGCTGAGAAACTCTCTCTCGGACCCGCCTAATAAACTGTCAAACGACTTGAACTGCCTCATGGCGGCTCAGGCCAACTCTAATTAAATTATTCATAATTAATTTGCCTTCGTAAGCACTCCCTCAGCGGCTCGTAGCTGCCTGCGCCCTCTTTCCCCAAAAGAGGGTCGCTTCCGATACGGCATAAGAAGCTTTTAACAGCTAGTTGCCAGTCCCCAAAGGCGGTTTTTAGCGGGTATCACTTAGGTCCCCCGGTAGGCAGTGAGTCCCGCATAATCAGGACAGACCGGCTGTCGTGGTATGCATAATGCATTTTCCGCCTCCCTCTGTGGTAGCACTTATCCAATTGCTTCGGGCGCAAAAAAAAAAAAAAACTACCACTCGGAGCGTTGGAGCTCCCCGGGCAGAACACCTTTCCCGGCGCGAGATCTCCCCTTTTAATTCCACCCGCCACAAATGTTGTAAACACAGAGCACAGAGTGAAATCAATTTTTTTTGAAGAGAAAACTTCTTTAGCGGCGTTGTGCACATTTTACGTAATGGGTAAAAAATGTTAAACTCGCGTCAGGTCACGTGTCCTGATTGAAAATTCGTAAGACGGACGGAGAGTAGACAGCCGGCGTGGCGTAGGAGAGGAAGTAAGTTAGGTTTAATTAATTTTCATTTATTAATTAATATAATTTAATTATAAAGATTAGGTTTCGATCGAGTCTACTGTACTGCTTGAAGAAATTATTAATATAGATACATATGTACTTACACATTATAGATATAATATTTGTAATATGTTTATACTTTATATCATTAACCTATATTTTCATAATATCACAATAAGCACATGTGTGGTGTAGAATTACCAAACAAATAATTTCGAATGAAAATAAATGAAAGACGATAATAATAAACTATCTCCGCCATTTGAAAATATCAAAAATGCACAACGATAATATTCAAGTTTTCACTTCTGCCGGCACTCCCGGAGTGCAACACGGCGTTTTTTATAAGATAAGGGTGACAAACGAGCACACAGTCCACCTGATGGTAAGTGGTTGCTACGGCCCATAGACATCTACATCTATCCTATATTAGAAGTCAAAATGTAGATGCGTTGTCACCCGTGAGGACTAGAATAGAATAGAATAGAATAATTTTTTATTCAATATAGATCACATGTGTAATACTTATTGAAAATCATTTTTTACTTTACTTTACCACTGGTTCGAAAAAAAAAACCTCTGTCCTGGGAAGAACCAGCAAGAAACCCAGCGGGACTTTTTTTTAAAGCAAATTTTACAATAATGGTTGTACTAACTATATAAGTACAAAATTTATTTTAGAAACAGCTTGGAAGCGATCACCTCATTCCCAGGGGTTATTATCAACCATGTATTCATTTATACTATAATAACCCTTTTTATACAGTTTCAACTTAACAAAACATTTAAACTTGCTAATGGAGAGAGCCTGTACACTTTCCGGGACCTTGTTGTAATAGCGTATACATTGCCCCAAGAATGAATTACAGACTCTGTGGAGTCGAGAAACTGGTATCACTAGCTTGTGTTTGTTCCTAGTGTTTACAGAATGCACATCACTTTTTTTACTAAAACTACCTTTGTTTTTGTGAACATACATTAAATTTTCGTAAATATACTGAGAGGCCAAAGTTAATATATTTATTTCTTTAAATTTATCTCTAAGAGACTCTCTCAGTTTTAGGTTGTAAATAGCTCTAATGGCCCTCTTCTGTAAAACAAAAATAGTTTCTGAATCAGCCGCATGTCCCCATAGCAAAATCCCATAAGACATTATGCTATGGAAATAACTGAAATAAACTAATCTAGCTGTCTCGACACTAGTAAGACCTCTAATCTTTTTTACAGCATAGGCTGCAGAACTTAGTCTGCTTGCTAGTTTGGATATATGGGGGCCCAACTGAAGCTTTGCGTCAAGAGTGATGCCAAGAAAAACAGTGGATTCAACAGGGCTCAGTTCTTCCCCATTTAAAAACACATTGGTACTCAGATTTCTAACATTCGTTGTTGTAAATTTAATACATTTAGTTTTATTTCCGTTTTAATGGAAATTATTAACGTTAAACCAATGCACTAATTTTGATATAGCATTATTCACTTCGTCACATTTAAATGATTTACGTTTAAGTTTAAAAATCAAAGAAGTATCATCAGCAAATAATACTATATCATGATTATCCTCTACAATAGAAGGTAAGTCATTAATATACACTAGAAACAGGAATGGGCCGAGAATTGAGCCCTGAGGGACACCCATTAGTACAGGTGAGCCGGAAGAACTTTTACCATTAATAATAACTTTCTGCATTCTATTACTAAAATATGAAATTATGAGTTTAAGCGCTGTGTTCTTGACACCATAGTACTGTAGCTTCCTGATTAATGTCTCATGGTGAACGCAGTCGAAGGCCTTGGAAAGGTCACAAAATATACCCAAAGTATCCTCTGAATTCTCCCATGCACAAAAAATATGTTTAACTGACTAAGATGACTAAGATGGAATGCCTCATTTCCAGTAAAAAGGGCCTCCGGCCCTTAATAATTAATCATAATCATCATCACCATCATCAATACAGCCTTCACAAGTCCACTGCTGAACATAAACCAACCAAACCACATGCCACAAGGCATGGTCCTGAGCCATCTGCATCCACCGACTTACTGAATGTCGTAACAAGTCGTCGTAACTCCATCTAGTGGGTGACCGCCTTTTTTTACCCCCAAGTAAAAAAAGGCGGGTATGCCTACGTAACCATCGCATACCCGCCTCGTGGGGTCAAGAACGGGTTATGTCGGACTCGCACCGACTAAAACCCCATAGTTTCCCACCTTCGCCGCATATTGGCAGGGCCACGGGAACACTTTAACATACATACGCGGCCCTACCAGCGCTGGCCTCCCCATGGCAGCCCCTCATCGAGGGAGGAATTCTCCTCCCAATTCTCCTTTTCAGGCAAGGCGCATCAGGAACACAAGACACACCTTCCTCTACGGCCTCTAACTCCAGCTGCTAACGGATCCCCCGAGTCCGATACGCGGAGGCCATGGGGCCAGGAAAGTTGAGCGCTCGGTAGTAACCGCTTTCTCGACGCCAGCGACGGATCTGTCTTTGGCTCCACCGCCAACTAAGTTTCGGCCGCGGAGGGTAGGGAGAGCGGCGCCTCGTAATACCGACACTCCTCTCCCCCCGCGGCCCCACCATCACCGCATCAACGGTGCGGCCCCGTCAGAGTCGCGGTCGATAGGGCAGGTGGCGCATCGCCATACCAACACTCCTCTTCCTCCGCGACTCCACCTCGGCTGAAGCGGCAGGGGGAGAGGACACCCCTCTCACGGCAGCCCACCGACACACATCCGAAGTGGGCTCGCCAAGCCCACTCGGAGAGGCTACCTCGAGCGGGCCTTAGACCACGGGCCAGCCAATGGGTTCCTAATCGTGTAATAATTTACAACAAATCCGCTTTAGTTCTGAGATTGCGCCAATTTTGCCATTTGACTTGAAACAGGACGTAAGAGATTTAATTGAATAGTTCTCCTGAAAGTGTAGCTAATGTGTTGCTTTCATAAAAAAGATTCATCAAAGCATAAATACAAAGAATCGCAATTACGAATATTATTTACAGTTTTGTCGCAAATCACTATATTTACTCGCTTTTCGATTGTTTTAACTTGACCTGTATGTAACTATGTAGGTAAACACGAATGAAATGGAATAACAATAGAATTACGTTTGAAAATTCTGAAATTTTCTAATCGTATTAAGAACCGATGACAATACAACAATCACAATCTATCTGCGCCGGACAGGATTATAATGCACGAGTGTATGCGCAAGCACAAGTGCAGTCTCTATTTCTTCAGTCCTATAAACGGACTGCCCGATCGGGAGGCAATCCGAAACAACAAGATGGTTTCAGGGCAAGGAAAGGAACTTGGGTATGAAATTTTTAATGTAGCCATTCAGACGCGGTTGTTTGTGATATTTTTTATACCAGTAGACGCGACGCAGAAGGTCGGTCTGTATTTCTACAAGAATGTGTTGTTACCTTTCTTGAAGGACAAGACCATCTGTTTAGGCCCAAAAACGGTAATTTGAGACGCCATCCAATCACATTCGACTTAGTGAATTGCCCGATGGTACCAGGTGTCACGCGCATCGCGGGGAGGGGGCATCGGTATGCAGCTTGCGGGAGTTCGGCGCTGGTGGACGAGAACCAGTAGCTCGACGGCAGCGGTGCAGTTAATTGAGTATTTCGGTGGCTGCTGCCGAGGTTTCTCGAGACTGGTCCTTTTGGGTTGTGGTCTGAATTTTTGGAATGTGTGCGCGTTACCTCGCTACTTCCTTCCTCGGTCCTTCACTGCTGGCCGGATGAGGAAGCTCAAGGTCGTTCAGCGAGCTATGGAGAGGGCTATGCTCGAAGTTTCTCTGCGTGATAAACTCAGAAATGAGGATATCCGCAGTAGAACCAGAGTGACCGACATAGCCCAACGGATTAGTGAGCTGAAGTAACAATGGGCCGGCCATATAGCTCGAAGAACCGAAAACCGATGGGGAAGAAAGGTTCTCGAGTGGCAGCCTCGTACCGGCAGGCAAAGTGTAGGGCGTCCCCCCACTATATGGAGTGACGACCTGTTTAGATATGCAGGAAGTCGATGGATGCAGGTGGCTCAGGACCGTGCTTTGTGGCATTCTTTGGGGGAGGCTCCTCGCTACTGGATTGTGGTTTCGTGAAAACCGCCTCGGTTTAGTTGTCTAAGTTATAAGTTCGTGACAAGAGGCGTGTATTGTGTTTGACTGATTAAAGTAATGTCGTTTGAAAGTAATTGCGCCAATTATCTAGTGATTGCGTGTTAAAGTTTATTTTGCAATTTTTAACTTGCTTGTGTGACGTGGAATTTTGCGCGCGCGCCGAGTAGAAATACGATCTGGAATTTATATAGGTAGGGCATTCTTCAGTGACTCAAAAAGATCGCTGTACAAACACACAATATTCGAATAACCAAATTTCTTAAATATTTGATTATAATAATAATAAGAGATTTTTTTATTACAATATTTTAAAAGCACAGAATAAATAATAGTAGTACGTACTAAAAGTAAGTAATATAAATTTTTTCGTCATGGGTGTCATTTCATGGTTTTCGATGGTGCTAAAGCCTATAGGCTTTAGCACCATGGGGTTGTCGCAGTATAAATCAAAGATGGCGGCTGCAATAAGTATAAATTTTTTCGTTATGAGTGTCATTTTCATGGTTTTCGAGGGTGCTGAAGCCGATAGTGCTGTCGAAATGTAAATCCAAGATGGCGGCTGCAATAGGTATAAATTTTTTCATCATGAGTGTTTTTTTCATTTTGATTTTTGACTGCCTCGTAGGTTTAGTGGTTGTAGTAGTGCGACTGCTGATCATGAGGTTAGAGTTCGAGTTATTTAGTTTTTCCATAAAGAAATTATCAGTATCTGCCCGGAGTCAGGAAGTTGGCGGTGTTTAACTCCCGTGCCTCGGAAAGCACGTAAAGCCGTTGGTCCTGCGCCTGATCTCTCTCCGGTCGTGTCGGTTTACCGTCCTATCGGGCTGTGAGAGTGGGGGAATAGAGAGTGCACCTGTGCTTGCGCATACACTTGGGCACTGTAATCCTTTCCTGCGCAGATGGCTGGTCTCCGTTGAGGCTGGCCGCCGTGGCCGAAATTCGGTCTGGAGGACATTATTATTATTATTTTCATGGTTTTTGAGAGAGTTGAAGCTGATAAGGTTGTCGAAATGAAAATCCAGGATGGCTGCTGCAATAGGTATCAATTTTTTCATCATGGATGTCATTTTCATGGTTTTCGAGGGTGTTGAAGCCGATAGTGCTGTCGAAATGTATTTAAACTACTTTTAAAAATTCCGTATAATCATGTTATACGTAATTTTTTTAATGCGCTTAGGGCATGCTCAATTGGATTTACCAATATATCTTTCTTTATTATTCATAGAACGTACATTTCGTAATCAATATGAAGAGAAATTCTTAAATTATGCTTAGTGCTAATAACAGCTTCTTAGTTTATACTATACCCGCTAGCTTCGCTGGGCGCACGGTACACTATACTAATTTTCAAGTCAGTCGGGTGTATAGTTTTAAAGTCCGTCAATGGTATTATAATATATGATGTATATATATTCATCATCATCATTACAGCCCTTCACATTCACAAGTCCACTGCTGAACATAGGCCTCCTCCAAAGAATGCCACAAAGCACGGTCCTGAGCCACCTGCATCCATCGACTTCCTTCATGTCATATATATATATATATATATATATATATTTATATATATATATATATATATATATATATATATATATATATTATATATATATATGATCTATACATAACTTTACATTTGTAGTTAAGGTTTCCCATTTTTCTATCTTCTCTATTTCAAATAATGGAGGTTTTACTGTATTATGTGCGTATGTTAAGTGATATTTTTGACAATTGGAATGCATTTTGATGATTATTTCGTATTTCATAGCTACAGTTTCCTCAAGTGTGGTCCTATCACTTAAAAAAAATCCATTCCTAATGTTGGACCAATGGTATTTTTAATATAAAACATATATATATAGACATTCAGGTTACCTTGAGATTGTCATACTCAAAAGCGGAAAAATTACTTAACAAATAAAAAGGGACTTTATAGAACAAAAAAGTAAAAAATAATTTCCATTTAAATTTAATCAAATTTGAAGCGACAGTAGCCAAATGCCAGGTTGCGGATCGCAAAGTTAAAGGTCGAGGGTTCGGATTCACTCTTCTACTACTGTCGTGAACCACTCGTGACACAAGCATTTTAAGCTTACCAGAGGTAGTTAAATAATCTGGGAGAGTGATAGTAATGTGAATAGCATTACCAGTGTATTTTTTTAAAGACATAATGTGTTTCGATTCTCAACGACGTGTCCTCGATAAACATTAGCAAGGTCGGTATATAAAGCATCGCAAGTGCATAAAAGTGTATGTAGTATTGTAAGTAATATACGACATAATATTATTTATATGCTCGAGTGGACAAAGGCTATATTATTAATGTTAATATCATTATTAGTATCTTTGTTAAGAAAGAAGAAGTAATAACAATAGACACAATTTATTAACTTCTGAAGTCGTGGGTTCAATTTTTCGATTAACTATATCTTAGCAACGACTTCAGAAGTTGTTAAATTATGTGGAAATTATTTTAGCTATCTGTAGTCGGTTGTTCCTCTTTTATTAAGTTCAAATTTATTTTTGTCATATAAACTCGTTAAAGTTTATCATCAACAGTTCTATGATAATACCGGCAACGCATCTGCAATTCCCTCCCTGGTGTTGCAGTTGTTCATGGGCGGCGGTAGTCACTTACCATCAGGTGAGCCGCATGCTCGTTTACCCCCCTCTCCTATAAAAAAAAATTCAGTGATCCGTAATCTTACGAAACTGTTTATAAAATACTAAAAAAGGGAGTGAAGCATTTCATTTAAATTTTATACAGCTATAAAGTACATCAATTTATTTACTACATTTTAAAGTACAATATCAAAATTTAACAAGTGGTAGGTTTCCTTTTAACTCTAAGAGTTCGTTTGGGCTGGTATCACCTACTTACCTATTTCTGCAGTCATTGCATCTACTTTTTTTTATAGGACTAAACTACTTCTTTGTTGCGTTTTTAACAGTGAGAATACTAGTATTCTATAAGAGCGTGGTCCTACCCTGATCAAGCGGACCCATTCATGTTACAACCATAATATAATTCCAGCGTATGTAGCTCTACCACGTATAAAATAAATAAAATATCAACATGAAATTAATGAAAAAACTTACCGATGCCTGTCCAGATGACTTTCAACCGTCGTTATAGCCAATCAAAGTCCACCGCTGAACATAGGATATTTACCATGGTTGCAGAACATTTGCCATATTTGCGACGCTTGGTAGGCGATTTGAAAACTGCAGCTTTTTATTTGTTTCCCTCTGTCGCCTCTTACCACACCCACGGGACGATACGGTGTAATGGATTTTATTATACCGCCATTACATCACACACAGTCAGAGTAGGTACAGGCCCGGGCCGGACCAAAAAATCAGTTGTTGTGGTTTTTGTCAATAATTGATCAGTAGCAGCCCGAAGTCAAAGACATGGCGGTGCTTTATACCCGGACATTAGAAAGCACGTCATGCCTTTGGTCCTGTGCCTGATCCTGGTCATGTTGGATTTCTGTAGGAATAGGGAGTGCACCAGCGTTCGTGCATACACTCGTGCACTAAAATCCTGTTCCGCACAGATGGCTAATCTCTGTTAACAATAGACGCTGTATTTGAAATTCATTCTGAAGGACATTGTTTAATTATTTAATTAACATAGTATTTAAATAAGATAATTATATTATCATTAAAGAAACTTTGTGTATCTGGGGTCAAAGTTTACAAGAGATGGAAAGTGTGAGAGTGATATCGAAAGAAGAGTGAATGCAGGAAACATGGTAAATGGAGCTTTGCACTCCTTTATAAGCAGTCGGAAGGTGTCTAACAAGGCTCGTTCGGCTGTGCACGAGGGGGTGTTGGTTCCGACACTCATGTACGGAAGTGAAAGTTGGGTATGACAGAAGAAACATGAAAGCAGAATAAATGCAGTTGAGATGAGAGCATTAAGAAGTATGATAGGAGTTAAACTGAGTGACAGGATAAGAAATAGTGAGATAAGGAAACGTTGTGGTCTGAAAGAAGATGTAGTGACAAAAATTGAGAAAGGTATGCTGAGATGGTTTGGCCACGTCGAGAGAATGAATGAAGAACGATTGACGAAAAAAGTGTATAAGGCGAGTGTGAATGAAAGTGTTGGAAGGGGTAGACCTAGGCGGACATTTCTAGACCAAATTAGGGACGTCTTGAAAAAAGGCCAGGTTAAGAGTACCCTAAACCGTAGAGCATGTATGAAGGGAATAATGAAAGTGGACGAAGCGAAACAAGTATGTAAGGATCGTAGCAACTGGAAAGAAGTGGTCTCTGCCTACCCCTACGGGAAAGAGGCGTGATTATATGTATGTATTAAAGAAATATCATCTCAAGCATAAAGCATTAGGATTCGTTATACGAATATCATAATTTCTCACTCACAGAGTCATTACTCATTACGCAATATGAATAATGCATCCTCCTAGATGTCTCAATATTACTCAAAATACTATATAGAGCTCAATTGATTTAATAAACGGAAATTTGGATATTAATGTTCAAATTGACATAATATTCATGTATATAGTGTAGTATTGTAAAAGAAGAGATAGGTGAATAGTCCACCGCCTGCACAATCACAAACCCAACATTCTAATTCTAGGCAAATAACCAATGTAGCATCTCAAAAACGGCAAGGCCCCAGGCGAGGATGGAATAACAGCGGAGCTTTTGAAAGCGGGTGGAAAACCGGTACTGGAAATCCTTCAGAGGCTCTTTAATTCCGTCCTCCATGGTGGCATTACACCGGAGGCGTGGAGCAGAAGTGTGGTGGTCTTGTTCTTCAAGAAAGGTGACAATGCTCTCTTGAAAAACTACAGACCGATTTTTCTTCTGAGCTGCGTCTTTGTGCTGTTTCCGAGAATCATTACGAATCGTCTCGCACATAGACTTGACGACTTTCAGCCTCCCGAATGAGCCGGTTTCCGAAAGGGCTTTAGCACCATCAAACACATACATACCCTTCGGCAAGTTGTACAGAAGCCCGAGGAGTACAATTTGCCACTATGCCTGGCGTATGTGGACTATGAGGAAGCCTTTGATTTCGTCGAAATTTGGGCGGTGCTCCAGTCCCTTCAGCGGTGCCAAGTTGACTGCCGGTATATCGAAGTGCTGAAGTGCTTGTACAGTAGGGTTACGATGGGTATCCGAGTACAGAACCAGAGTACGAAGCCTATCCAATTGCAGAGAGGTGTAAGACAGGGTGACGTAATATCCCCGAAATTCTTCACCGCTGCATTGGAAGACGTTTTTAAGCTTCTGGACTGGAAAGGATACGGTATTAACATCAATGGCGAGTACATTACTCACCTTCGATTTGCTGACGATATATTTCTTATGGCAGAATCACTGGAGGACCTAAGCACTATGCTCAATGTCCTCAATAGTGTCTCCCAATGGATAGATCCTAAGATGAATATGGACAAAACAAAGATTATGTTTAATGTCCATATCACACTAGAATAGAATAGAATAGAATAATTTTTTATTCAATATCGATTATTACATAATTCTTATTGAAAGTCATTTTTTATTTACCACTGGTTCGGAAAATACCTCTGTCCTGGGAAGAACCAGCAAGAAACCCAGCGGGACTTTTTTTTTTCAAACATATTTCATTTAACAATAATTTCATTTATACAATTTTTAAATGATTTTTAATAGAACCAGCATGGTGGCGATCACCTTATTCCCAGGGGTTATTTTCATTCATGTATTCCTTGATATTATAATAACCCTTTTTGTACAGTTTTTCTTTAATAAAACTTTTAAACTTGTTTATTGATAAACTTTGAATATGTTCTGGGATTTTGTTGTAAAAGCGTATACATTGCCCCATAAATGAATTACTGATTCTGTGGAGTCTAGTAACTGGTATTACAAGCTTAAACTTATGTCCTATGTCCACCTACGGTAGTTTTTGGGTGCACTAAGCTCGAAACTGTTGACGAGTTTGTTTACATGGGACAAATAGTCCAACTAAGTAAGTCCAACTTCGACCGAGAGGTCAATCGACGGATTCAACTCGGCTGGGCAGCGTTCGGGACGCTACGACACATCTTCTCGTCAGACATACCTCAAAACCTTAAAACGAAATTGTACAACCAGTGCGTGTAGCCAGTGATGAGTTACGGATCTGAGAAGTGGTCCTTCACTGCTGGCCGTATAAGGAAGTTTAAGGTCGCTCAGCGAACTATGTAGAGGGCTATGCTCGGAGTTTCTCTGCGTGATAAACTTACGAATAAGGCTATCTGCAGTAGAACCAGAGCAACTGACATAGCCCAACGGATTAATAAGCTAAAGTGACAACAGATGGGGAAGAAAGGTTCTTGAGTGGCAGCCTCGTACCGGTAGGCGAAATGTAGGGCGACCCCCCACGAGATGGAGTGACGACCTGGTGAGACATGCAGGAAGTCGATAGATGCAGGTGGCTCAGAACCGTGCTTTGTGGCATTCCTTGGGGGAGGCCTATGTTCAGCAGTGGACTTATGAAAGGCTGTAATGTAGCCTATGTAGTGCTCTTAGTCCTTAGGAGTGACTAGACATCTCTATTTTTTCTCAGTTGATTATAGATCTATATAATATAGGCCAGAGCTATCACTGAACATCAGCTGAACTGTATAGACAATGCACATGTATTTTTTTTTTGCATAAAAAGAAAACACGGACAAAATAAAAAATAATACTTAAACTATAAGGATGACTCGGGTTTGTAATAATAGCAAACACGACCGGCGATGGGTTAAACTAACTTAATCCCTTTTGAGTTATTGTCCTACGATAACGACTTAAATGATGTTGGTATAGAACTAACATTAGCAGGGAATCAAGGAATAAAAAAGAAAGATGTTTGTTGTAATTAATGTCCCTCCATCTTGTGGAGGTCTGCCCATTACTGCGCTTGCCAGTACTAGTACGAGGCTGCCAATTAAGAAAAATTCTTCTTCATCGATTGTCGGTTCGAGTTAAATATTAATATATTATTCGGATTGTTTAGCCTGTAAGGATAGTTGCTAAGTGTGTATGTAAATAAATAAATAAATAAATATATCAACCCATTGCCACTCTAGGCCACTGATGCGCTTGATTATATTAGGATAATACGTCTTATAACACTTAAAAGTTGTCATCATGTCCGAATAGAGATCGAAATCTGCCCGGAAACTCGAGAACATTATCTTTATTAGCCGCTTACGAAAATTTTATTGTTATTTTTCTCATATTCATTTATTTTTCACTTATTCGTGCCAGTATTTGAACACATTCTCCTGTTGGTGACTAGTAGTCACCAACAGGACTATTGTAGTCTTGAACGTACACACGTAATAGGAAGGAAAGCTAGACCCTGGCAAACTATTAAGGCAAACTACTAACTCCTCAGTATGCACTAAAAAGAAAATTTTTGCCGTGGATGGTAAAGGGGAGCTCTCCAGCCGGGCAACGTGGTCAACCAGGGGAGCGAAAATGCTCCCTATAATTCTATTCTGTATATACTGCAGTAATGTGAGACTTTGATAGCGTGATTTAGGCTTTGGTGCTTTTTGTTTGTGTCGCGACTACAGCCCCGCCACAAATTTCAGCAAATCGTTTGTAACTAATGCGTTCGTAAAATCAAATGCGTGGGACGTCCACAACAGATGCGTAGAGACCCACTGATAGCCTATTTACCGATCGTAGAAGGGAGAAGAGGAAATCAATACATATAATTTCAGCGTACATTCTACGGAATGAATTCCTTCGATATATTGAGAAGCTGGCCGAAGAGAACATAACCAATACTTTTTAAATCTAATTCTTTTTCTAAAATTAAAGTAGTATTAATTACTCCTTATAACACTAGCTATCTTCTAGTGAATATCACTTCAAAGTCGGTCCAGCCGTTCCGGATATTAGTTAGAACAACAGACAGACAGACAGAAATTTTAAAAATTGTTTTTTGTTATTAGTACCGTATAAGAGTTTGATCGGTTAACGTTTAGTCAATTGAGGCTTATCTTCATTCAGTTTATATAAGTCAACATACATAGTGCACAGTGAAGGTTTTGCGCCTTTGGCCGCTCATAAATATTTAAGTTTCGAATGATTTCAGCACCTACTTACCATCAGGTAGACTGTGTTTGTTTCTCACCTCATCATCATCATCATTACAGCCCTTCACAAGTCCACTGCTGAACATATGCCTCCCCCAAAGAATGCCACAAGGCACGGTCCTGAGCCACCTGCATCCATCGACTTCCTGCATGTCTTACCAGGTCGTCACTCCATCTCGTGGGGGACGCCCTACACTTCGCCTACCGGTACGAGGCTGCCACTCGAGAACCTTTCTTCCCCATCGGTTGTTTCTTTATTCTTTTATTGTTGTTTCTCACCTATTAAAAATTAAATATTTTTATAGTCTTTTCAAATATACGGAACACATATATTAATTAAAATATTTTTTGGCGAGTAGAACAAATATATTGATAAATCCAATTGGGCATACCTTAAGCGCATTAAAAAAATTACGTATAAAATGATTATACGGAATTTTTAAAGTAGTTTAAATACATTTCGACAGCACTATTGGCTTCAACATCCTCGAAAACCATGAAAATGACACCCGTGATGAAAAAATTGATACCTATTGCAGCCGCCATCTTGGATTTACATTTCGACAACCCTATCGGCTTCAACTCTCTCGAAAACTATGAAAATGACACCCATGATGAACAAATTGATACCTATTGCAGCCGCCAACTTGGATTTACATTTTGACAGCACTATCGGCTTCAACTCTCTCGAAAACCATGAAAATGACACCCAAGATAAAAAATTGGTACCTACTTCAGCCGCCATCTTGGATTTACATTTCGACAGCACTATCGGCTTTGACACTCTCGAAAACCATAAAAATGACACCCAAGATGAAAAAATTGGTACCTACTTCAGCTGCCATCTTAGATTTACATTTCGACAGCACTATCAGCTTTAACACCCTCGAAAACAATGAAAATGACACCCATGATGAAAAAATTAATACCCATTGCAGCCGCCACCTTAGATTTACATTTCAACAACCCTATCGGCTTCAATTCTCTCGAAAACCATGAAAATGACACCCATGATGAAAAAATTGATACCTATTGCAGCCGCCATCTTGGATTTACATTTAGACAGCACTATCGGCTTCAACTCTATCGAAAACCATGAAAATGACACCCAAGATGAAAAAATTTATATCTATTGCAGCCGCCATCTTGGATTTACATTTCGACAGCACTATCGGCTTCAACACCCTCGTAAACCATGAAAATGACACCCATGATGAAAAAATTGAAACCTGTTGCAGCCGCCATCTTGTATTTACATTTCGACAGCACTATCGGCTTCAACAACCTCGAAAACCATGAAAATGACACCCAAGATGAAAAAATTGATATATTTTGCAGCCGCCATCTTGTATTTACATTTCGACAACACTATCGGCTTCAACACCCTCGAAAACCATGAAAATGACACCCATGATGAAAAAATTGGTACCTAATTCAGCCGCCATCTTTTATTTACATTTCGACAGCACTATCAGCTTTAACACCCTCGAAAACCATGAAAATGACACCCATGATGAAAAAATTTATACCTATTGCAGCCACCACCTTGGATTTACATTTCGACAGCACTATCGGCTTCAGCACCCTCGAAAACCATAAAAATGACACCCATGATGAAAAAATTGATACCTATTGCGGCCGCCATCTTGGATTTACATTTCGACAACCCTATCGGTTTCAACACCCTCGAAAACCATGAAAATGTCACTTTACACGTACTTGCTTTTAATACGTACTACTATTATTTATTCTGTGCTTTTAAATATTGTAATAAAAAAATGTCTTATTATTATTATTATTAAGTATTTAAGAAATTTGGTTACTCGAATATTGTGTATTTGTACAGCGATCTTTTTGAGCCGCTGCAAACAACCGAAACAATGTCCACTCACGAAGGCGACTGAAGCCAAACCAGTGGCATAACCACAGAACATATATACCCCTAAAGGGGGGCATAATTTGCGACTGATATTGAAGCTATATTTGTTTTGCAAAAGAGAGTTCGTTCGGGCGATTTTAACCTAAATTGTAAAGAGTCCCTCAGACAAAAATTTAAAGAAATAAACATATTAACTTTGGCATCGCAATATATTTATGAAAATCTAATGTATGTACATAAAAACATAAATAGCTTTAATAAGAATAAGGATGTGCATTCTTTAAACACTAGGAACAAACATAAGCTTGTAATACCAGTTACTAGACTCCACAGAATCAGTAATTCATTTATGGGGCAATGTATACGCTTTTACAACAAAATCCCAGAACATATTCAAAGTTTATCAATAAACAAGTTTAAAAGTTTTATTAAAGAAAAACTGTACAAAAAGGGTTATTATAATATCAAGGAATACATGAATGAAAATAACCCCTGGGAATAAGGTGATCGCCACCATGCTGGTTCTATTAAAAATCATTTAAAAATTGTGTAAATGAAATTATTGTTAAGTGAAATATGTTTGAAAAAAAAAGTCCTGCTGGGTTTCTTGCTGGTTCTTCCCAGGACAGAGGTATTTTCCGAACCAGTGGTAAATAAAAAATGACTTTCAATAAGAATTATGTAATAATCAATATTGAATAAAAAATTATTAAAAAAAATAAAAATAAAAATTAAATTAAATCAAAATTAAAATAACAGTCCATACTATAATTTTTCTTACAGGTATTATTATGTCATGACAGTTTGTCCATGTTGCAGTAGATGTCGCTTTTTTAAATTTAGCCATGCTAGGCCAATTAAGAATCAAACAAATTAATGAATAGTTTAAAATACAATCGAACCTTTCTAACTTACTATTTTGTTACAAAACAAATTTATAATTTAATTTTTAGTATAATTTATTTATTTTACATTATTCCCTATAGATATATAATGTACTCTGTGAGCCAAACTAAACTACTCATTACTACTCTGTGGCTGTAGCTTCCCATTTACAGAAATAATTTGTATACGAGGCTACCAAATCAACGAAAATTTCGCCATTTTGGAGCCGTAAAAAATTAATTATAGCTAAACAAAACAAAACTACACTGCCATTTACATTCAGTGGCTTCCCACATAATAGATGAAGAGATTTAAAAATAGATTGAGTTAAAAAAATTATATTTTCAAAAGTTATTGTGTTTACAAGCCACAGGGACATAATAAATCCACACCATAAGCCACTAAAACCCTTTTTTTATTTAAAAATAGCAATTAATCGATTTAAAAAAATTATTAATAAGTTCAACAATCATTTATCTTTCTAACAATGTGCTTTTTATATCATTTATATGTATAATATGATTGCTAGATACGATTTTATTCGATAAAATGTTTGAATCTTAATTTTTAGGCGATAGTAGAACATACCTTGCGCTTCCGCTTAAGGTATGCAAAATGTAATGTAAAAAATACACGTTAGTGTAAAGATATTGGGGCCATAATTTTTTATGTTTTTAATTAAAAGTTCATTCTCTCCATAAGATTGCATTGCTCGTCTTCAAAACGCTTTTGGCAGGAAATACTTAATAAGAGCACCGTAAGGCATTGGTACACAGAAATTGATCGTCGTTGTGATTTTTCTATCAATCATAAAATTCGTGAAGATCGATCTTCATCTGCGATTACTGAGGAAAATGAGGCTACTGTCAGGCGACTAATTGAAGAAAATCGGTCTGACCCGAGAGGACATTTGGGGATATTTTAAAATTAGTATTAGCCAAAAACAAAAAATTACATCATCATTTTAAAGTTAGAAAATGTTTTGTCACTGCATTCCTCGTGAATTTCAATTTCATGAAATTCGTATTTCTGGAGTAAGCAGAACAAAAACTGGCTTTATTTGATTGGTGTAAAAAATGTTGTCAAAGTATGATCACGGATTTTTAAATGCTGTTAATTATATTGGGACAGAAGATGGAATATGAATATATTGTTACACTCCAGAGAGAAAGCAACAGTATCCCATGTGTATGTTCGGAGGCGACAACAAATAAAAAAGGCAGGCAAGAAGCCTGTACGAAAAATTATTGCGTTTTTTTCTCCCAGGTGGGTCCTGTCTGCAAGATGCCACTTGATGAGCAAAATATAGTTAATGCTGAGTCCAATGTCTTTGAAAAGGTTAGGGAAAAACGACCAAGAAGTCGCTTCCTATTACGCCATAACAATGTTTTGGCAAACACCGAGAGCAAGATAAAGAATTTTTTGGATTCTGAATAGGTAAAGCTCGTGATCCATAATGCCCACACTCCAGACCCGCACCACGCGATTTCTTTATGTTTCCAAAAACCAAAGATTTGATAAGAGGATTGACATTTACACAGCCAGAATCACTTTCAACTAGCAAGTGAAAAACACACCCTGCGATCAGGTCCGTATGTTTTCAAAAATAGTTTGAACGAATATAATAGTGTCTAAATTGTAATGGAGAATACTTTGAAAAACAATGAATATAAATTGTTCACATATAAATTGTTTTATTTATGAGTTACGCAAAATATTCAGCTTACCCCACGTATAGTTAAATGCGTACACTTGTCATAATCACTGCATTGTCAGCTTACTATGCTAATGCTCATTCGTGGCTAAAGTACGGAATTATGTTGTGGGGAAGTAGCGTCGATGTGCAGTAGCTTTTCATTACCCAGAAGAAGTGCATTAGAATACTAGCCCAGATAGATGACAATACTAGCTGTAAACCGTATTTCAAACAACTAAATATTAAGAAAAAAAAATAAATATTAAACTAAGAAGATTAAAGATACACATAATATAAATACACGTAACAAAAATAAATTATACCTACCACAGTCGCGAACAAAAATGTTAAATGCAAGCCCCTACTATATGGCAATAAAAATATATAATAAATTACCACAGGAAATAAAAAATATACCAGAATTATCCAAATTTAAATCAAAACTCGGTAAATATTAAAAACAAAACCCCTTCTACTCAGAAGAAGAGTATTTAAATATAAAATAATATTATTATATATTTTTATATATTTTTTATAGCTTTTAATTATATTTTATGTATGTTAACAGTATATAAGCAGTGCCCTTGTCAATATTGCAGTGCTTGAAAAGGGCGTCTAAGTTGTAAGCACATTTTTAATTTAAGACTAATTATGTACACTTGCTGTGTAGTGGCGGTCAAGAATATCCACTACCCCATTTCCTCCCGTGGGTGTCGTAAAAGGCGACAAAGGGAAACAGGCGGGAGATGGGCAGCAGCCTCTCCCTGATAATAGCCAAAATGACAATAAAAAAACTGCGGTTGCCAACCCGCTCGCCAAGCGTGGCAACTATGGCAAATACCCCCCTATGAATGTAACAAAGAGACGGCCCCCAGTCCCCGGCGGCCCCGCTATTCCTGGCTACGGTGGCGACCATGGTAACGGCGGGGCAGGCGGTGCTAAGGATCTCCGGTGGAGGTTCGGTTGCCACCTACGATGACTCGACCTGGCAACGTACAACGCACGCACCCTGAGGACTGACGAGAAGATCGTGGAGCTGGAAGAAGAGATAGACAAGTTGCGCTGGCATATTATAGGATTATCCGAAGTCCGAAGAGAGGGGGAGGACACCTCCTCGAATCCGGGAACTTGCTCTATCACCGGGAGGGCGACTATCTGTCCCAAGGAGGTGTCGGATTTATCGTCCACAAGTCTCTCGTTAACAACGTTGTAAAGATCGGGAGTGTGTCGACGAGGGTTGCGTACCTTGTACTCAGAATCACCAAACGGTATTCGCTGAAGGTCATACAGGTTTACGCAGCAACCTCGGCACACCCCGATGAGGAGGTGGAGGAAATGTATGAGGTGATATCTCTAGAGCCATGCATTCCTCCAAAACCCAATATACGGTGTTAATGGGAGACTTTAATGCAAAACTAGGCACAAGAGAGAACGGTGAGCTGAAAGTAGGGAAATTTGGAATAGGGCAACAAAACCCAAGGGGCCAACAGCTGGCCGACTTCATGGAGAAAGAGGGATTCTTTATGATGAACTCTTTCTTCAAGAAGCGGCCCCACAGGAAGTGGACCTGGTCGAGCCCCGACGGTTCGACAAAAAATGAGATTGACTTCATTATGACGACCAGACGACAACTGTTCAGTGATGTCTCAGTGATCGCGAGGGTGAAAACCGGCAGCGATCACCGAATGGTTAGAGGCACACTGAACCTAAATGTTAAGTTGGAGAGGTCTCGTCTGATGAAGTCAACGCTCCGTGCTCTAATCCAAGGTCCCGAAACCTTTAAGCTCGAGTTACAAAACCGTTTTCAGTGCCTAGAAGACTGCAATGAAGTGGACGATATGAATGACAAGCTCGTGGAAACTGTCCATGCGGTCGGAGCTAAGTTCTGCAAGACCCACCGCAGAAGAACACAAAAACTCTCCGATCACACTCTTAATCTCATGGCTGTTAGACGGGAGATAAGGCTACATTCTTCAACAGATTTGACAGCAACGGAACAGACAGATCTCCAAATGCATGCCGCGAGACTTGCGCATCTTCAATACAGCTCGTATTGAAGAAGCGATTGAGCGGAACCAAGGCTCCAAATCTATGCCAGAGATCTGTCTGCCAGAAAGAGCCAACTGTCAAAGCTGAAGACCGAATGTGGTAGCATCGTTTCCGGGGCACCTGAGATTTTGAGTGAGATTGAGAGGTTCTATAGGCAGCTGTACACGTCATCGTTGGAGCCACACGCAGGTGTGAGTAACGATCCAAGAGCGAGTCTTATTCGACACTATTCCGAAGATATCCCGGAAGTCAGTCTGAGCAAGATTAGAATGGCTCTCCAGCACCTTAAAAACGGCAAGGCCCCAGGCGAGGATGGAATTACAGCGGAGCTTCTGAAAGCGGGTGGAAGACCGGTACTTGAAGTCCTTCAGAGGCTCTTTAATTCCGTCCTCCATGGTGGCATTACACCGGAGGCGTGGAGCAGAGGTGCGGTGGTCTTGTTCTTCAAGAAAGGTGACAACGCTCTCTTGAAGAACTACAGACCGATTTTCCTTATGAGCCGCGTCTACGTGCTGTTTTCGAGAGTCATTACGAATCGTCTCGCGCGCAGACTTGACGACTTCCAGCCTCCCGAACAAGCCGGGTTCCGAAAGGGCTTTAGCACCATAGACCACATACATACCCCACGGCAAATTGTACAGAAGTCCGAAGAGTACAATTTGCCACTATGTCTGGTGTATGTGGACTATGAGAAAGCCTTTGATTCCGTCGAAATTTGGGCGGTGCTGCAGTCCCTTCTGCGGTGCCAAGTTGACTGTCGGTATATCGAAGTACTGAAGTGTTTGTACAGTAGAGCTACGATGGTTTTCCGAGTACAGAACCAGAGTACGAAACCTATCCAATTGCAGAGAGGTGTAAGACAGGGTGATGTTATATCCCCGAAACTCTTCACCGCTGCATTGGAAGATGTTTTCAAGCGACTGGACTGGAGAGGATACGGTATTAACACCAATGGCGAGTACATCACTCACCTTCAATTTGCCGACGATATAGTCCTTATGGCAGAATCGCTGGAGGACCTAAGCACTATGCTCAATGACCTCATTAGTGTCTCCCAATGGATAGGTCTTAAGATGAACATGGACAAAACAAAGATTATGTTTAATGTCCATGTCACACCTATGCTGGTAGTTGTTGGGAGCACTAAGCTCGAAGTTGTTGACGAGTATGTTTACCTGGGACAAATAGTCCGACTAGGTAAGTCCAACTTCGACCGAGAGGTCAATCGACGGATTCAACTCGGCTGGGCAGCGTTCGGGAAGCTACGTCACATCTTCTCGTCAGACATACCTCAAAACCTTAAAACGAAATTGTACAACCAGTGCGTGTTGCCAGTGATGACTTACGGAACTGAGACGTGGTCCTTCACTGCTGGCCGTATGAGGAAGCTCAAGGTCGCTCAGCGAGCTATGGAGAGGGTTATGCTCGGAGTTTCTCTGCGTGATACACTTAGGAATGAGATTATCCGCAGTAGAACCAGAATAACCGACATAGCCCAACGAATTAGTAAGCTGAAGTGGCAGTGGGCCGGCCATATAGCTCGAAGAACCGACAACCGATGGGGAAGAAAGATTCTCGAGTGGCAGCCTCGTACCGGTAGGCGAAGTGTAGGGCGTCCCCCCACGAGATGGAGTGACGACCTGGTAAGACATGCAGGAAGTCGATGGATGCAGGTGGCTCAGGACCGTGCTTTGTGGCATTCTTTGGGGGAGGCCTATGTTCAGCAGTGGACTTGTGAAGGGCTGTAATGATGATGATGATGATGTACACTTGGATTGCAAATAAATGATTTGATTTGATTTGATCATGTATTGTTATATCGTAAGTATTATATACGCGAACAATTACTATTTATTCGTTTTTCATTTAGTTCTCTAGTCACTTCACTTATTGATATCTTATATTTACGCGAACACTACACATTTAAATAAAACTAATTTTACGGATTTTATCGCGTATATTAACATTAACTTTAAACGTTAATATACGCGATAAAATCCGTAAAATTAGTTTCACTTCACTTATTTTATTATTATCTTACTTATCTAGTCCGGAAATTTATATTGTACTCGTAGAATACTATATACTACGGCTTGCGTACGTACATGATCAAGGTAATGTACGACGGCTCCGTGGCGCAGTGGCTTAGCAATGAATTGTTGCGCTGGGGGCCGCGGGTTCGAATCCCGCACGGAACAAGTATTTGTGGATTTGTGGCCTACAAATAATTGTTCTGGGTCTGGATGTTTGTCCTCGTGTAATATATGTTTGTAAACTGCCTCCACGATACAGGAAAATATCCTAGTGTAATGGTAACGTTTTTATAAATAAAAATAGTTAAAAAAAGTATAAATTCTATATTTCACGCGGTAAAAATACTCAAAAACTCCTTCCGCGTTTTATCGCATTCGAACAACCTTAAAAATGGGTTATTAGGTTTTCTAAATTGTAAGGAGGTAAGGTAAGGTAAGCTCATACCATGGCCTATAGATATATACATCTATCGATTAAGAATGAAAATGCGGATGAGTTGTTATCCCTGAGGACTAAGATGGAAAGCTTTTTTGCCAGTGTCACCGTACGAACACAGCAGGATGAAGCCACTATTTTATGCTTGTACTTTTTGGGAGCCTGGTCCTTCCTTGGTAAAACCGATCCAGGTTTTGCTACAACCATATTAAAATATAAAGCTGCATTCTATGAACACAAGCTCAAGGTAAAAATTAGAACGTAGTCTATACAGGTACATGAGAAAAATTATTCCCTATCTTTTCTTTCTAAGATTAATTTATTTTTAAGTGTCATTTAAACTTGGCTAACCTAAATGTACAGTCTATTCAATAAATATAAAACAATTAAAACTGGTGTACAATCGGCGAAGTTATCGCTCAACACATATACAAAGTAATACAATTGAATTCAGAACCTCCTTGATAAAAAAAAACAAGCATTATTTGAAATAAATGTAAGTAAACATTTTATATCATAAAAATTTGTTTGCCATGTAGTGGCGGCGTCAGAGAATTCGCTACTTTATATTATCACTAGCTGTTACCCGCGGCTTCGCCCGCATGGTCACTGGGAAATGAACTATCCATTGCTTTTTGAATTGAAAGAAAATTGAGTTTTATAGATTTGTCAGAGATGCAACCATTAAAAGGAAACTGAACAAAATTGATTCGTCAGCATATTTAAATGTTTTGAAACGCAGCGTATAGGAAAGCATGAAAATAGACTGTTTATTCCAAATGGAAATGGGATATTTTTTTAAGTTAAAGGAAACTGAGGATAATTATCCGTCAGACGCTACTGTACGCAATGTTATATGTTTTTCCATTCGGGGGAAGAATGTGGAGTTTCTGGGCATTTGACACACGCGAACATGCTACATACAGCTGACCATGAGAGAATTACGGTTTTTCTCAATTGACCCCCGCTATCTGTAACGTTTGCCCTTGCGCTTTATTAATTGTCATTGCAAAACTGAGCTTAATAGGGAACTGCAACCTTTTGAATTGAAAAGGAAGATCTGTGGGAATTACAGGGATCCGTGGTATAATAACATTTTCACCTTTTCCTACGCCTGTCAAAACTGTAGCACCGATTATTTTCCGTCCAAGATGTGTCACACGCAGCCATGTACCGTTATATAACCGAGGAGCATCTAAATTTCGCATTAGCTTGACTGGGACGCCTAATTTTAATTGAAGCTTATGTGAGGGCACACCTGACAACTCTAGAGAATTTAGAAACTCTACGGGATATGAAGTGCTCTGTTCTGTGTCCATAACTGTGTCTACTGACAAATACTCTGTTATTTCTCCTGCTACTTCGCTTAATATATCTGAATTTATTTTGTTACCGCTCTCATTTATTGTTGCAAGAATCGTCTTTCACATAACCATTTGTCTTCATGCATGTTGTTCGTTAAATCTGAATAAACGCTCGCAATTAATTTGTAATGACTCTGTACTAAATTACAAAAATCTCTCGTTAATTTAACGCAGCCCTCAGCATCCGTTTCTAACTACCCATTGCCAACTTTTAATAGTGTGTCAGCATAGTTTCTAGCATTGATATCATTATACAAATGCACTCTAATATTCGTAGTTAAACTGAATTTTATCACATTGTTCCATAAAATAGACGACTTGAGGCATGCTCTAATTTCATATGCAGGTGTGCCCTTTTGAATGACAGGTAAAGTTTTCTGAAAGTCACAAGCCAGTAAAACCACCATTCCTCCCATTACATCGGTATTGCTGCGCTAATCCTGGAGTGTTCGATTTAGTGCTTCTACAACTTTTTTAAGCGACATTGTAATTTCGTCCCACACAAAAAGTTTGCATTGTCGTAGCATTATACCTCGTGCACTATTTTTGCTAAAGTTGCAGATCGGCGATTCTTCCTGGGCTAAATTTAGAGGGAGTTTTAAAACAGAATGTGCAGTGCGTCCCCCGCTTAGCAGCGTGGCGGCTATACCGGAGGAAGCTACGGCCAGATCAATGTATTAATCTTTCGGTACTTGCGCCAATAATAAATTTAACAAAAATGTCTTCCCACTTCCTCCAGGGGCATCTAAAAAGAAAAGTACACCATTTCCAGATTCAATTTGTCCTAATACTTTGTCAAAAATTCGTTTTTGTTCGGGAAGCAAGCGGGGTACAAATTCGGCTACTTGCTGCTGCAAAGCTGGTATATCGTAGTTTGTTTCACGTATAATTAAATCACTTAGATCATTTTCGGTTGTTTGCTGAGGGCTTATCATTCCAAAGTCGCTTAATTTTTGCCTACCATTGCCATTACTTTATCTTCAATTTTTCCAAGTGCTTCATTATAAATGTGTTCATTGTATGTTATGTTCGCGTGTGTCTGCTGTAACCTTCGCAAAATATCTTCCGCCATGTACTCTTTATCTCTTTATATTTGTCCCATAATTCATGTGCATTAGATAGCCCGCAAGATGATATGACAGTTGCATAAAGATCCCTAATTTTGGCTGGTGACTGGCACTGCACAGCTTCCTTCATGGTTTCATCCCAGTGATTATCGTTTTCTAAAAGATGCAGAGCTTCACATGCTTCTCTATAAGTTGCGCATTCCTGACCGTTGACAGTTTAAAGGTCTTTATATCCTGTAGGACCCCGAACATGGTGCAGCAGCAATCGTTAACAGAAACATTCAAAATTAGTTACATGGACGGTATACACACGACCAAGGGCATCTGATGACTTTACACCGGGCCAATTTGCAACAGGCGCGCCTTGAATACGGCGTTTCCACTCCTTCCTAGAAGTGTTCCAAGTATAATAGCGGGGGACTTCAGAATATAACAACGTTTTTGCAAAGAGGTCGGTTTGACAAAGTTGAAAGAAGGCTGTTAGTGTAGTTTTTGGCGGTGATGCAATTCTTTCTTGGAAATTCCTTTCGGTGAAATATACACGCTCTCCATTTTCTAAGTGCACAGCAAGGTGAGTAACTGTTCGGTGCCTTTCGTGTAAAGGGAAGCCAAGGAGACGCCACGCTGCCTCGTTACTGCTGACATAACGCCCTGCTTGAAAGGTCTGTACTTCATTAACGGGATTTGCCTCACCTTCACTCCTGAGATTAAATATTGCTTGGTCGCTTCCTTTATTTATGTACTTACAGATATACTTGATTGCGCGGACAGAGCTACATGCTTCTACATTAATGTAGGCATTAAACATTTTGGAATTACATTTTCATAGAATGGGCGAATACGGGACAATCCAGATGTTATCTAAGGTTTCGAATGCTCCAGATCGAGATTGATTGTAACTTTCCTGCTACCATCTTCGGGAGCTCTACGTCTGTATAAAGGGTAGCCATTGTCATTGTGCACTGTTTCTTTTAATAGCTGTTTAGGGAATTTGTTTGTACATTTTTCTTCTTTCATAAATGGCGATATTGAATTTCATGCTCAACATGGACCGTGAATCATTTTTCGGACGATGATATCATACAATTCTTTATCTTGCTCAGGATCCGGAATCTCGGCGCTTATTATGTCGTCTATTTGGCTGGGCCGCAACTTCTCTTTAAGCCATATTAGAATGTGGGCATGCGGTAATCCTCTTTTTTGCTATTCAATTGAATACATGAAGCACTGCACCTCTAAGAAATTTTCCCTTTGTTAATTACATACATTAATTTTTGTACTTTTAATCTGAATACTTTAGCAACTAAATCGTGTCTGTCAGTACTTTTTTGGCCCTGCATTAGCTCCTCGGTTATTTTTTTCCATGTGGGATTGCAAGTAAAAGCAACAAAAAGATCAGGTCTTCCGTAAGTTCGTAAATAGGCGAATGCGTCTTGTGTGTACTCATGTAGGTAGCGAGGACTGTTAACATATGATGAGGGCAGAATTACCATTTTACCTAAATCTCTGGGGTTTACATGGGCATCGCTAGAAACTGCATCTTGTAAATGTATATAATTCTCAACGCGCAGCTTTTTGATTTAAAGATATATAACGGAGACGTTCACTTTCTACCTTCACATACATGTCTACCAAAAATTGATGAAATAATTGTCTACACCGGGCTAAGAGGTTAAAATCATTTTCTCGCAACATCATATGATACGCATAAAAATTCATACATGATACTTTTTTGTTCGGAGTAGGCTCCTTTGTGATCAGGTTATGAGTGGAATTTGAAAATGATAACCCTCTTGTCCTTTGCAATAAATCAATGGGTATTGTAGAGCGTCATAAAACTTGTGTGTATCGGCTACCCATTGCAACTTACTCGTTTCATCACGTGCTCGCAAGACAATGTCTCGTGAAGAAAATTGATCACAACTAATTACGGCTGCTATTTCGTTTGTCAAAGGTGCATTGTAGCGCCTTTCATGCTCTCCTCAAGGGCTCCGATCTGCGTGAACGACGACTTTATAATCCTCTTCAGGTAGGTTTTCTAAAGCAGTTTTAAATGTTTTGACTAAAATGTTACGTTCATGCAAGAATCTTTGAATTTTGAACACTGTGTCTCTCTTAACTCCCTGGATAAATTGGCAGCGACAGTCTACCTCAATTTCTTCGTCACCCATAAAATATACTTGTAAAAATTTATGGTGTTCGTTTTCAGCTGAAAATAGTGAACCTATTCTATGATAAATTTGCCCTTGCACCGTAAATGTAGGCAAAAATCCCGGCATTATTATTTCCCGGTCAGCTCCGAAGGACGTCATTTGAAAGCATGAGTTATATTTCCTGATCCTGTTTAAAAAGCGCCGTGACACAAAAGCATCATATAAAAAGAGAGTTTACAAAGGTTCTTCTGGTTCCCCAAGTAATGGAAGAGACACTTTGCCATTGGAACAGCACATGCCTGCGGTCTCATCTTTCCATTTTAAAGCGCTGCAAAATCGACACGCCTTGTCCATCAGTCCGATAACAACTAACCTGTGATTTTTATAATCAATCAACGGATCATAGTTAAATGCTCCATCATTAAAACCAACCAATTGTTTCTTTGAAAATTTTGTCGACATTCAGCTTGGAGCTGTGCATTTGCATCTCTTCGCGCCTGTGTCTGTTCTAGTGTTTCAAATGCCCTTATAGTAGATTGACGTCCAGCTTGCTCAACGAGTCTGTGTTGAGTTTCATCAGGTGTTTCCGCGGCTCTTAAGGCGGCCTGACGTTCCGCTTGTTCTAATAGCCTTTGCTGACGTTGAACTAGTGTTTTAGTAGCTTTTAAAGTAGATTGACGCTCTGCCTGTTCAAGACGCCTTTGCTGACTTTGATCAGGTATTTCAGTAGCTCTTAAAGTAGTTTGACGCTCTGCCTGTTCAAGATGCCTTTGCTGACTATGAACAGGTGTTTCAGTAGCTCTTAAAGTAGCTTGACGCTCTGCCTGTTCAAGACGCCTTCGCTGATTTTGAGAAGGTGTGTCAGAAGCTCTTAAATTAGCTTGACGCCCTGCCTGTTCAAGACGCCTTTCCTGAATTTGAGAAACTGTTTCGGAAGCTCTTAAACCAGCCTGGCGCTCTGTCTGTTCAAGATGCCTTTGCTGACGTTGAGAAGGTGTTTCAGATGCTCTAAAAGCAGCCTGACACTCTGCTTGTTCTTGCCTTCTCAGTTCAGCATCTTCTAAATATTCTAGCGATCGAGCTAATCTTTTCGCTTGTCTTTGAGAAGATACTCTTGAAAGGCTGGACTTACGTTTGCGAGGCATTATGAAGTAACAAAAAACCGATTTGTAAAAAAAGGTAAAATACCTAAAAGGAATTAAATTTCCTTTTATATATTTTTTTTAAAAGCAAACCAAAATATCTAAAAGAAATAAATATTCGTATTAAATATTTTTTTAAATCAAAACAACAAAACCAATTCAAGACACAACACGAATCCGAAAACGATAGCCAAAAAAAATCGTATCAACTTAAACCAAATCACAAAAAAATTGCAGAAAACCGAAATCGAAAGCAGTAGTCAATATAAATATAACCAACGAAAAAAGAAGTAAGTGTATAGGTACCGTATAAACTATCTATACGATTAATATTCCTTTGAAATATTGTTAAACAACGTAAAACACAACCCAAAAACAACGAAAACCAATTCACGATTCTAAATAAACAAAATCCAAAATCAAAGCCAGAGTCTAAATATGTTTAAAGGAATACCAACCAAATCAACAAAACCAATCCAAGAGAATCCACAAATCCGAAAATGAAAGCCAATATAAAACCATTCAACCTTAACCAAATCACAAAGCAAATAACAAACGACCGAAATCGAAAGCAGGTAGTCGAATAAGCTACTAAATAGAAACAATTTAAGCGTATAGGTACCGTATGCACTATAAGTTGACGCGCGGCTCAACGGGAGTTAAGTACATGTCAGGAAATATTTCGTACCTGCGTTTTAAAAACCTAGTAACGACATCTAGCGGAATCAATTTAAACTATGTATTCGTCAGTTAAAAATCTCAAAAAATATTTTTCTTATTATTTTGCACAATTTTTCTTATTGTAATTCCGATTCATTCATAACCACATATAAGAACTGTATTCATTTCCGTTCAATAAATATTACTAAGGCTTATTAATAAGGCTTACTTAGAACTGTTTCTACCACAGTTAAGTAATAGTTAAGGGTGAAAGCGTGAGAGCTGGTGATAGTATTTCTGATCCATATTTATAATCACGCCTGTAACCCTTGCGGGGTAGGCGCCATCAACGTATTACCTAATATCGTCTGCGAGGTTATCGCCTATTCTGTGAATTACAATGCACCACAACGTTTAAAGAAAATCAGCTGGTGAATTTTAAGTTTTTTATCGCTCTCTTCCCGGTCCTGCGTGGAAAAATACATATCCATACATTTTTTATCTTAATTTTGGTAAAAAGACATAATAATCCAGATATTCTGACCTTCTGTGTTCGTCCATCGTACCGTCGTCCGTCTTGTAAAATCACGGTGGCACCACCTAGCTGACTTTAATTTTGCAACATAATCGATTTTGCCCACGGGAATGATATGTTTTTCCACTGAAAAAAGTAGCCTATAGTGACATATATGTAGAGTGCTACAGCCACCGAATTATTCTCATACAAAAATCATGCCAAGCCGACACTGTTGCGACGTGAAAGAAGGACAAACTTTTGCAACATATTCCATTTTCCCACGGGAAAGAGATGTTTTTCCGCGGAAAAAAGTAACCTATGTCACTCTACAGCCACCGAACTATCCCCATACAAAAAATCATGCCATGCCGACGCTCTGTTGCGACGTGAAAGAAGTACAAACAAACAACAACAACAACTTTCGCATTTATAATATTAGTATGGATATTAAGGTATTAAAATATAGAATAAATTAATGGATGAGGACTAAGTCAGCTATAAACTTGGAGGTCACGTAATTTTCCATTAAAGCGAGGGGTTAAACTATAGACATCCGGTACTCGCGTACGAGGTTGAGAGGTGGAGGGGGAGGTCAGGGGAAGCCCCCCTACCCTGTCCCGCTTGCGGAAATGTATAGTTTATAAGTAATAATTTTTTTGTAAAATCAAAACCTCACTTTTTTACATAGGAATATTGACACAAAGTTACTTCTGTAACGGCTTCGGCGCTACGGGAAATGCAGCCCCTTCACCCTTGCGTAGCAAATCGCAGGCCCCCATGCTCACTTTCGCAGCTTCGGCTTATTGGTCGCCTTCAGCGACCAGCCTCAGCCGCTATGGCTCGCTCGGGGACCTGCGATTTACTACAGCGGGCGGGGGCTGCTTTCCCTTACGCGCCTACGGCTTTAAAAACACTCTAAGGGTAGGGAAGACAAGACTACGTGGAGTCGGGGTGTTCTGAGTCAGTTTTAGTACAAATTCGATCTATCTTATCTAAAGTCAGGTTTCCCTAAACTCTGCTATGATATTGGTAAATAAAACAATGTAATTTTAATTATATAATTTATTGTATACACATGCTTTATTGCTCGCATAATTTCTTTGAATGGATCCTTTTTAAACTTTTCTATATTTCGTCTCCACAAATACTCTACTATCACGTCTGTAAAACTTTGAGAATTATTATAATTTTGTTTTCTAAAAAACCTCTTCACTGCTCTCCACTGCGACTCAATTCGTTGTGTATGAGTCCCATCTTCAGCCACAAATGGATTGTCTGGGTCTGAGTGGTTAACTTTTTTATGTGTGTACCCGTGTTCTGCCAAACAATCATATGCCCGCCAACAATCAGTATGAATTGTGGTACCCGCCACCACATGTCTCTGTATAAGCGGCACCAGCACCTCAGCAGACCTAATATTGTCCGGGCACACCTCTAGTCTGAGATCCTCAGACCCATCTTCTATCATACCGAGCACCCAGTGGCCTTCGATGTGACGTCCTATAACAAATAAAATTAATATTAGACATTTAGTATGACAAAAAAAGGTGTAAACATAATCATACTTATATTTACCTTTATTGTATTTTCGTTTTCCAAATTTGCTCTCAACAATTTGTACAATTTTACCAGGGCCACCAATCTTTCCAGTAAACTGATTCTGTTTCTCGAGGTAGTAAATAACAACTACCTCTCTGCAGTAATTGTACCAATCACATATTGTATTTGGGCTTAAACATTGTTGTCTCTGTCGTTTATATGGGTCTTCATGGATTGTTTGATTATAAGACCATCCTTGTGAATATGCATATATGAGGCAATATATGTGGGTCATATCAAGAGTTACATTTTCAAAAAAAGTCCCTTGTCGTCGTGAGATTTTAACTCCACTGCCTCCAGCTTTCCCCTTACAGGATGCTTTAGCACAGATGAAAGTACCAAGCGATTTGCAGCCACTTGAGTATGAAATTTTCATATTAGTTTTATGTTTGCCGCACTTTCGTTCCTTTAGGACCAGCCCTTCATCCTCACTATATCGAACAAATTGCTCGTTCATTCCAAGTTCACGCACAATATCCGACAGATTCCACATGAACATAATCTCAGACACGTATAGTCGACGCTTCACATAGTCGCCGTTGTCAGAGAAGTCTTCGTCGATGTGTGATCGTTCCTCGAGTAAAGCGTCAGGTGCCGAAGAAGGCCCCGCTACGGGTTCGTAATCGCTCATTCTCAGGTCCGGTAAGCAAGCCAAAGTCCAAAGAAATGCAATCCAATCAAAACCAGAAACAAAGCCAAGGTCAAACGTAAGGGCAATCAAAAAAGTCCAAAAACAGAACAGAAGTCGTCGAAAAAACAGGGAAAACACAGCACTAAACACAAAAAAGAACATTCGCGTGACTACTAGATAAACGGAATGACAATTTACATTTGACATCATAGATAATATATTATATTTGACATTTACGGTTGCCGACAACATGGCCGTCAACACCGTTCCGATTCACACTTTTTGCATCTGTTTTTGACATCTAATCTCATAACACTATACAAAATTGTCATATTTGCGTTTCGTTATACGGAATTTTTATTGAAATTTATTATTGTCATAATGAATTAAAAACGCATTTCCGACATTCAAAAACAGTTTAAAAGGTTCATGCTTAGCCTTGACAAGCCTCCTAAGTTTAAAACATAACTAAAATTAAGTACCGAATATCTATAGCCAACCCGAGGAATCAATAAGAAACCCAGCGGGACCTTTTAAGTACGAAAACATTTACAATTATAATGGTAGTATGATTGCTATCAAATGCATTGAGAAACGTCTACTTCCCTTATCAAGATACTCATAGCTATCTAATCTGTTCTCATCAT
Organism: Parnassius glacialis; assembly: GCA_033319125.1. Taxonomy (NCBI): domain Eukaryota; kingdom Metazoa; phylum Arthropoda; class Insecta; order Lepidoptera; family Papilionidae; genus Parnassius; species Parnassius glacialis. The sequence continues at coordinate 25,850,314 of JAVANC010000029.1, read as the reverse complement.
ACTGTAACGTGTGTTTTTATTGGCTGTATTGTCACTATATTTTATAGTGAGGTGATCCTTATTCCCAGGGGTTATTACAAATCATGTGATATTGAGTAGTAATAACATTTACTTAAAACATTTACTTAAAAACACTTTAAACTTTTTGATAGATAGTCCTACATATTTTCCGGTTCTTTGTTATAAAAGCAATTTGAATTAGACCCAAATCGATAGTCATACTCGTCTAATTTAGATGCAGCTATAACGTTAAAGCTCAAAGAACTATTTAGATGTTTACCCTTAACAGAAATCACTACTTAAAGCGGAACCGGCTTAAACCGCTTTCATCCGACATAAGACGTGAAATACCGCATCAGCCCATTACAGCTATCAATCAATGACTTTATTGCGCGCTTCGTGCCGAACTCTGTTTGTTAAATTTTCTCTATCATAGTTTATTAACCGCGGGTTTTAATATCAAGATATTATATATATTATATTACATAGTTCACGATTTAATTATTATCTATACATATAAATAAAATTGAAGTGTATGTTTGTAATATGGAAAAAACTGCCTTAATATATTGAAATAAGGGTGTTATATGCATGACATTAAGACGTGAATAAACATTTTAAAATTCTTTGTCTATCTGCCTGTTCGGACTGATCAGTCCTTAACAGATTTTTTTTCCTAGTTTGGCAACTTCCAATGGATTCTGCCAGCGTCAAGTATTTCATGAGAGTCACACAGAGTATTAATTAGTTTCCGTTTCCGTAGATGCGCTTACTTAGCTTTATGTTACGAATTTACTTATGTAGTTATTTTCGAATGAATTAACATTATAATATTTTTACAAAATTATTGCTAATATAATAATATGGATATAGGCTAGTGGCAAGAGTACTATAGTTAAATGTTATTAATGGACATGAAGTCTAATAAAGTTTGTACAAAAGGAGCGTTAACTAAATTTAACAAAGACTTAAGATTTACAGGACGAGGGATGTTATTAGGAACAAAATCGTGTAATGAATCGGAGAGGTTAAGGCAGTTAAAAAATGTATGATCGATCGTACCTTCGTCTAATACACACTCACAAATTGAGCTATATTTAATCTTAAGTTTTGCCAAAAATACAGGAGAACAAGTGTGTCCTAATATAATTCTACAAATGACTGATGTGCTATGTTTGGAGCTATTTCCAAATTTAAAAAAACATGGTTTGGAGGGGATGTCATGTTGGAGTTCTGCATAATATTTACCGATAGACTTCTGAGTTTTTTTTCAAAAAGAGTTCCAATCTCACATCTGATGGATTTTCGCAAGAGAAATAAGGTCATTAGTATATGTTATATGATGCATGAGGGTACCAGAAGTAGAAGCTTGCTTTGCTAAAGAGTCGACAATTTCGTTGTCACGTATGCCACTATGACTTAGAAGTCAAGCAAGTTTCAGGTTAAGACCTTGACAAAAACACCTAAACAGTGCATCTTTTATTTCAAAAATTATTGGGAATTTCGATTTACTTCAAAACGGGTTAGATAAAATGCTTTGCAATTAACTATATGAGCACATTAAATTAACAATACATTTGTTAATTTTATGTGCTTCTATAAATAAAATTGCTTCTAAAATAGCGACCGCTTCACCAGTGAGAATTGAAGTAGCATTTGAATTTATAAAATTTAAAATAATTTTATATTTCGGTATCCAGACAGCTGAACCTACAAAACTATTATCGAAGAGTTTGGAGGTATCAGTAAAAAGGGTCAACCACCCTTCCCATTTTTCGCGTAATATACTTAGAAATTTTTGTTGGGCTACAGGGGAATTTTTAATCACACCAAAATCTAAAATAACTGGAGAATGATAACATAGAGCTTCAAATGGATGTACGAATAGAGGATTAATCATACTTTGAAATATGGGAAATTTAAAGGTAAGTATCTTTTGGTAGCTTTTAAGGATAAAAGGAACTTCTTTATGAGTCCAGTAGTTGTTATTCTTCAAACTAAAGTTTAAAGAATGCACTTTAGAAAGCAGTGGGTGTGAAGATAGCTGAAATATTCTATATATAAAGCGATCAGCAAGATACTATCTACGTAGGTAAAGAGGAGGTTTGCTACATTCAACTTGTAGAGCATTTGACTGAGATGATTTCATGACCCCCAAAATAATTCGTAAGCACTTGAGTTGGAATTTATCTAAAAGTTTAAGAGCTTGTTTATTACAAGGTTCCAAGAGAAATGTACCATCCTTAACATATTGTTATGAAACTTTACGGATTTACTAGATAGATAGCAATTCCAGGAGGAATCTAGGCTATACTCCATTCAAAATACTTTCCAGAAGAAGGAAGAAGGAGAAGCAAAGGCGGGCAGCGGGTAAATAATACTAGTTTATAAAAATTAGGTGGTTGGGATCCAGTGATTATATTGATATTGTTTTTAATAAAATAATGTTGAAAACAAGCACACCTGATGGGAAGTGGATGCCATGGCCAATACACATCTACATCTAACCTCGATTAAAAATCAAAATACAGATACGACGTCGCCCCTAACGACTTAGATGGAATGCCTCGTTACCATTAACAACGGTTTCCGGCTCTCCACACTAACACTTCAAAACCCAGCCACATTATTCTGCTGTTTCACGCTGGAATTATATCAGAGCGTGATTGTGATTTGACCCATTCGTGCTGCAGCTAGTATAGCTAGTATAGCTGCAACGTGTCTCTACCACATTAAAATATACAGCTGTAAAACATTAATAATCTTAGTTTATAGTCATGAAATTATTGTGTTATCATCAGTTTTTTTTTATAGGAGAGGGGTAAGTGACTACCGCCGCTCATGAACAACCGCAACACCAGGGGAATTGCAGATGCGTTGTCGGCCTTTTAAAAAGGAGTGGGCTCTTTTCTTGAAAGTCCCTAAGTCGTATTGGTCCGGAAAAATCGCTGGTGGTAAACTATTCCACAAGGAAGTTGTGCGAGGAAGAAAACATCTTCTAAATCGCACAGTGGTGGAGCGCCAATCATCCAGATGGTGTGGATGGTATCGGGAGTTCTGCCGTGAATTGCGTTCGTGAAATTTGGCAGCTGGGATTTATCCGAACAATTCCTCAGAGCACTCCCCGTGGTAAATTTGAAAGAAAATGCAAAGAAATGCAACATCTCTTCGCAGCGCCATTGAGTCGAGCCGATCGGAAAGGACTCGGTCGTCGACGATTTGAGCCGCTCTGCGCTGGATGCGGTGAAGTGGAAGAAGCTGGCACTGGGGAGACCCTGCCCAGAGATGGGAACAGTATTCCATGTGAGGACGAACCTGCGCCTTGTAAAGTTGCAGGCGTTGTGCTGGCATGAAATACTGTCCCGCTATGCTGATCACGCCGAGCTTTTTAGAGGCCAATTAGGCCTTCTCTTCCAAGTGACCACGAAACTGCACGTCACTCGATATGTCGACGCCGAGGATTCCGATACTGGCTGAGGCAACAAGGGGAGTACCTTGAAACTGAGGAGATACGACAAAGGGGTTCTTTTTAGCGGTAAACGCGCAAACTTGTGTCTTCTGAGGATTAAACTTAATTTTTTAAAATTTAATAAAAATTAAAACTTAAACTTAAAAAGTTCTTAATACTACTGAAAATATTAGATTCGTACGTTGCGAAGCGGAAAAAACTGTATTATAAAATTCTATTGCATTTATTCGGCGAGTCTTAATCCTTTTGTTGTAGATATTCCACGTATTAGAACCAAACGGTTTGCTTCGTCTTTTGTAATGAGTACAGCAAAGGAGGTTTTTTGCCGTACTCGGTGTTTTTCCGTCCAAATACAATCTGGACGTCTTCAAGGCAAGAGTGAATAGGCTTTTGTTGCGCTCAGATACTGTGATTTACCATCCTGGGCTTCGGGCTTCATCGCCACTTACCACCAGGTGGGAAATATTCTGATAGGCTAAAGTTAATATATTTATATCTTTATATTTTAAATTTAATTCTAAAGTTTAAATAAAACTAATTTTACGGATTTTATCGCGTATATTAACTTATTTTTACATTCCAGACGTTTCAAGCACTTTACAGCACCCATGGTCACGGGGGGGACTGAGGTGTATGACGTCCCAATGTCATAGTTAACCACGGCTACCTCCAGATTAAAAATTTTTAATTTTTGTTCCGATCTAAATGCTCCATGCTACTGGAAATACCGTTAGTTCTTCCCCAGGTTTTACACCTGCCGGGTTTTTCTGGAATCATTCACCATAATAATCATTTAAGCCTATCGAACGTCCAATGCTGAACATAGACCCCTCTTATTTGAGGATAGGATATCGTGAAGAGATCGCAATTTTGCCATAGTTGCCATGCTCAGCAGACTGGTTGGCAACTGCTTTTGTTTAAATTTGTGTTGTTATCAAAATAATGTTGCTGTCTGCCTCGTATTCAATTTCCTTCTGTCTCCTCTTACGACAGCAACTGTACGATATGTGATAGTGGATTCTCGCCTCTACTACACGGCTGTTTTTGTAGAAGATTCTTCTATAAGCTTGAGCTTCTTATTGTAGACGACAACATCAGCATAAAGCTAAGGTAACATCATTATAATCAATAGTTATGGAATATATTTCCTTGTGTACTTACATATAAGAGCTATACGACATTAAATGTAATGGATGTTTTCATTCAATCGGCCGAGTTTTGTTTGTATCAAAATTTACCAATTTAGCTTCATATTTGACTAACATTACAAAACTATTCGAATAAATGTTCACTGGCTCACAAAACTCGACCAATTTACTTTTCAACTATATGACTTCCGATACATATAAAATAATTGCCAATAAATGTCATAAAAATTACAAATAAATATTTGATTATATATTCGGGTTTGTTTTGGCCCAACCCGGGATACGGCCCCGGGACTTCATGGTCAGCAGTCGCTTTAACGCAGTCAAAAGGAGGCCAGAGGTAGTCAAAACAAACCTATTTACTCTCTAGAAGTGAAATAGCGATGTTAATGCACCACCGACTGCCTCTGCACGCCCAAGACGGTTGAACCTCCGAGCTGTGTCAATTGCCGCGAAGAGGAACACCCGGCGAACTATCGCAGGTGTTTCAAATCGCCGCGAAGGAAACAGCGCGGAGGTAAAAGCCGTCCCGGACGCGCAGGTCAGGCCATTGTGTCTCGCTCTTGGCGGTATCTATTTCGATGCCCACTTCCTCGCCTCAAATCGCCACCAAGCCCGCCCCAGTCGCCGGTGCGGCCGAGCAATAGAACATAAACTACCCCATATCATCCCGTGGGTGTCTTAAGAGGCGACATAGGGACACAAAGCAGGAGATAGGCAGCAGTGTCTTCATGATAACTAAAAAAACAAAAAAAACTACGGTTAATCAACCTGCCTCACGTGGCAACTATAGCAATTATCCCCCTATGAGGCAATCTGTGTAGGAGGCCTATGCTCAGCAGTGGACTGTGATAGGCTGTGATGTTAACGGGAAGTGATTCACAAAGAGTATTTTAAGATTACGCTCGTAATATTATTTATTTTTGTTCTAGCGACACGCCCGGGCTTCACCTGGGTGGGATATATTAATGTGGCGTTATTTAGATATAGCTTGTTTCCACGAGCTTGTCAAGCTCGTGGAAACTGTCCATGCGGTCGGAGCTAAGTTCTGCAAGATCCGCCGCAGAAGAACACAAAAACTCTCCGATCACACTCTTAATCTCATGGCTGTTAGACGGGAGATGAGGCTACATTCTTCAACAGATTTGACAGCATACAGGCAACTGAACAGACAGATCTCTAAATGCATGCGGCAAGACTTACGCAACTTCAATACAGCTCGTATTGAAGAAGCGATCGAGCGGAACCAAGGCTCCAAAGTCTTTGCCAGAGATCTGTCTGCCAGAAAGAGCCAACTGTCAAAGCTGAAGACCGAATGTGGCAGCATCGTTTCCGGGGCACCTGAGATTTTGAGTGAGATTGAGAGGTTCTATGGGCAGCTGTACACGTCATCGTTGGAGCCACACGCAAGTGTGAGTAACGATCCAAGAGCGAGTCTTATTCGACACTATTCCGAAAATATCCCGGACGTCAGTCTGAGCGAGATTAGAATGGCTCTCCAGGACCTTAAAAACGGCAAGGCCCCAGGCGAGGATGGAATTACAGCGGAGCTTCTGAAAGCGGGTGGAAGACCGGTACTTGAAGTCCTTCAGAAGCTCTTTAATTCCGTCCTCCATGGTGGCATTACACCGGAGGCGTGGAGCAGAAGTGCGGTGGTCTTGTTCTTCAAGAAAGGTGACAACGCTCTCTTGAAGAACTACAGACCGATTTCCCTTCTGAGCCGCGTCTACGTGCTGTTTTCAAAAGAGTCATTACGAATCGTCTCGCGCGCAGACTTGATGAATTCCAGCCTCCCGAACAAGCCGGTTTCCGAAAGGGCTTTAGCACCATAGACCACATACATACCCTACGGCAAATTGTACAGAAATCCGAAGAGTACAATTTGCCACTATGTCTGGCATATGTGGACTATGAGAAAGCCTTTGATTCCGTCGAAATTTGGGCGGTGCTGCAGTCCCTTCAGCGGTGCCTTTCGGTATATCGAAGTGCTGAAGTGTTTGTACAGTAGAGCTACGATGGCTATCCGAGTACAGAACCAGAGTACGAAACCTATCCAATTGCAGAGAGGTGTAAGAAAGGGTGACGTTATATCCCCGAAACTCTTCACCGCTGCATTGGAAAACGTTTTCAAGCTTCTGGACTGGAAAGGATACGGAATTAACATCAATGGCGAGTGAATCACTCACCTTCGATTTGCCGACGATATAGTCCTCATGGCAGAATCGCTGGAGGAACTAAGCACTATGCTCAATGACCTCAATAGTGTCTCCCAACGGATAGGTCTTAAGATGAACATGGACAAAACAAAGATCATGTTTAATGTCCATGTCACACCTATGCCGGTAGTTGTTGGGAGCACTAAGCTCGAAGTTGTTGACGAGTATGTTTACTTGGGACAAATAGTCCGACTAGGTAAGTCCAACTTCGACCGAGAGGTCAATCGACGGATTCAACTCGGCTGGGCAGCGTTCCGGAAGCTACGACACATCTTCTCGTCAGAAATACCTCAAAACCTTAAAACAAAATTGTACAACCAGTGCGTGTTGCCAGTGATGACTTACGGAACTGAGACGTGGTCCTTCACTGCTGGCCGTATGAGGAAGCTCAAGGTCGCTCAGCGAGCTATGGAGAGGGCTATGCTCGGAGTTTCACTGCGTGATAAACTTAGAAATGAGGATATCCGCAGTAGAACCAGAGTAACCGACATAGCCCAACGGATTAGTAAGCTGAAGTGGCAGTGGGCCGGCCATATGGCTCGAAGAACCGACAACCGATGGGGAAGAAAGGTTCTCGAGTGGCAGCCTTGTAACGGTAGGCGAAGTGTAGGGCGTCCCCCCACAAGATGGGGTGACGACCTGGTAAGACATGCAGGAAGTCGATGGATGCAGGTGGCTCAGGACCGTGCTTTGTGGCATTCTTTGGGGGAGGCCTATGTTCAGCAGTGGACTTGTGAACGGCTGTAATGATGATATTTAGATATAAGTTACTCCTCAAAGACCATTTACTTTATCAATTTTTTAGATTTCTTAATCAAATAAATTCAAAATGTTCGTGACGTTTCTTTACAATCGGTTCTGCAATTTCGAAGCTTAGCCCGGACAGACAGACAAACAGATGAAAGACAAATAAAATTTTAAAAATGGTTACTCACGTTTTATTGGCATGCAAATAACTCACTCAGATTAATTAAAAGAGTTATTTCGACTTTACAGACAGACGCAATTTTATTTTTGTTTTTTTTTTTATTATAGCTCCTTAAATTTGTAAAAACAGGCATAATGACTGAAACGTATGCCTCTAATTGTAAAGGACCTTGAGAATCTTGAGACCAAGGTTACGAACTTCATCAATACGTTGAATAGGCTCTTCATTCAAGAATATACTGGGTTCCTTGTCAGCTATTTTAATTATTTACTGCGGTGATCCTAATATCACGTTATTTGTCTAAGAGGGGCTTAACGTAAGAAAATTTATCTTTGACCATTCTGAAATCCAATTAAAATCTCTCGTTTAATATGTATTCATGTTTGTGTTATCTTTTTATCTGGTTTTTATTATCTTGCTTTCGTGTATAAGTGTTAGGATCGAATTTATTAATTTATTTTAAACTAACTGCTCATTTAGCTTTTTTTCCATGTGGTAGAGTCAAGCTATAGTTGTGTATATTAGGGTTGTAGCACGAATGAGTGGGATCGACCGGGGAAGGTCCACGCTCTTATAGAATACCAGCGTAAATTAGCAATTCAGTGCTATGCTGTGCTTGCTATGATGAGAATTTTATCAGAAGCAGGCACCAGTACCAGGTACTAGTCATCAGAGGTGACAACGCATCTGTGACTTTCTTTGTTTGAAGATGGTTTCAGGTGTCTGGCACTTAATATAAAATTCAAGTTACTTTCTCTCTTGATTTTAATTAAAAAGTGCGATTTTCGCGGAATTGTTTGCCCCGCAAGACCACCCTGTAAATTATACTGTCGCCAGGAGTTTTTTCCCGACCGATATGACATAGGGGTTTCCAGAAAAAAGCCTAAACATTTCTAAAGGGCCGGTAACAAACCTGTGGTTCCTCTGGTGTTGTCGATGTTTATGGGCAACAGTCACCATTTTTACAATAATTATATAGCAGCAGCATGGCTCTATCACGTATAAAACTTTAACAAATTACGCTTATATAAGCAGAAAATTACGAGGCAAAATGTTAATTCATTAACGTAAATTTCTGTTTCCACCTTACATCGAAATAAAGAACGCCTTCGTTAAATTTACGGCTTAATGAGTTTAAAGTGCTTTCATTAAAGTACACAGTTGTCTTCATTTTAGTTCGAGCGGAACTTTTATTATAACTTGCCTCAGGCGACGGTAGTTGAGCCAGAGCTTTGTTATACCGCTATAGTTGTCACAGACAAACATAGTAATAAACTTGTTCGATTTAGTATTAACATTGCCAAAGGAACTAAATAATTCCGCGAAAGTCAAATTAAAATATATTAAAAAGTTTACTTGATCGAATACTCAGTAGTTTTAAAACTGCTTTCTTCGTCTTTTTTAAAGTCTCATTAAACCCCACAGCTAGAAATGGGCCTCTTCCTTTGTAGCAGAAACTATTCTTAATCGTCACGCTTCATTGTATTGAGTTAAATATATAAATATAATATTATGCTTTGTTGTTGTTAGCTTAGTTTATGAAAGTGACAAAGAAACATTATTTTATTGTTCATACTGCATGTATTCATCGTTCGTTTTATTTAAATTTCTACATATAAAAATGTCCTACTTTTGTCTTTATGTGCGAAATAAATGTCTCTTTCTTACTTTCTTACCATCAGGTGAACTATAACTTTGACACTTCAATTGTATAAAAAAAAACTCTGTCTCCTTTAATTATTGAATAAACAAACAACGAATGATATTAGGTAAACACTGTCGTGAAGCGACAATTAATAAGAAAAGAGAACCTAACCTACGAACAGCAAAACAACAAAATAGACCAAGAAAATAATATATTATAATTTTTTAAAAGGTATTTACAATCTTATAAAAAAATGAAATATGAAGGTGATGGATGAAATGAGATTACAATTAGGTTTAAAAAAAATAAAGGTTGGAGAATAGGACAATATAGTTTTATAGTGGAGCCTGGAGCCTCGCTGCTTTTGTAGAAGTAGGCACACGCAGAGCTTGAGGTTTCTCAGCGGCGACGGCACGCAGCGCCTGGACTGGGCACACGCAGAGCTTGAGGTTTCTCAGCGGCGACGGCACGCAGCGCCTGGACTGGGCACACGCAGCGTCCGGAGCCGGCGCACGTAGCGCCTGGGGTAGGTGCGCTCAGTTCTTGGAGAAGTAGTCGCCGCGCCCAGAGGTAGCGCGGGCAGTAGGGACGCAGCGCCTGGAGCCAGCAGTCGAAGCGCGCCTGAAGGTAGCGCGGGCAGTAGGCTGCACTCAGCGCCTGGATCGAGCAGTCGTAGCGCGCGGAGTAGTGTGGCCCCGCACTTGAATTAGAATTCACCGACGACTTCACGTGTAGACGGAGGCTTGCAGGATCCCAGGGCAAAGCGGCCCCGGGATAAGGCCTTTAGTAGATGTTTCTCGTTTGAGAACCAAAGCGAGACTGTCCTGTATTCTCCAATTGTTTGGCTTTTATACCTTTTTAGAGAGAACGAGAAATTATTTAAATTAAAACGAAATTTATTGTAAATGACCTACAGCCAAAAAGTATTTATGTAGAAAGAACATCATACCAGAGACGAATTTAAATAAAAGTTACCATAACAACCACAAGAACAATGGTTGTCAAATTGAGGAATTTTTAGTTTTAGGACTGTTATTAAGAAACTATTACATTTAAGTAAGAAACGAGATAAAAATCACATAGGAAAAACTAATGCACGACAACGTACACTAAGCCTGAAATTGTAGAGTTACAGAGAATTCAATAAAAGACCAAAAAAAGGTAAGACTTCGTTGACAGCTAGTTTAAAAGTACTAAATAGTGTGAAAATACGCAGTAAAATGATATGTTATTGTGTAAAAACGTTACAGGATCCTATATAAATAAAGGTGATGCAAAATATAAATGCAGAGAATCAAAAACAGAATGAAAAAAATAGTATAAAGTGATGCAAAACATGAATGCAGAATATCAAAGCAGAATGGAGAATTAGTGTACAATGAAATGTAAGTTGCATAACACTTCATTTTCCCCCCGACCCTGGAAAATTTTTGACTCAGCAAAAATTTTGACATGTACATTCTAAAATAAACCATAAAAACACAGCTTTGCAGAAACAGACATCAACAGGCAAAATCAGATATACTATCTCTTACATTCATCATCTGCATTCAGGTAAGGGTGGAGTTCACATTCAATGACTACCACTCTAAAAGTGTGTTTTCAAAACGACATTAAGACTTATTTAAGGAGTAGTCATCCGCTCCTGCGTGGAAAAGAAAATAAATTAGTCGAAGAGAAACCACTCTAAAAGTGTGTTTTCGATTGGACATTCAGGCTTATTTAAGGAGTTGTCATCCGCTCCTAAGTGAAGATAAAGATAAAGAATATTAAGGGAATAGTCAGCTGCTCCCAAGTGAAGATAAAGATAAAGAACTTAATCTTAAGCAAGCATTAGTCGCTATGACTTATGCAACATCACCAACGAGATGTGTCTGAAACAAACATAAAAAGTAAAGATTAATCCAACCAACCTTCGAGGTCTTAAAGCAAGATGTGTTGAAGAACACTGGATCATCAAACAAACAAACAAATTAAAAGAAATTAAAATAATAAGGTGAAAATGGTGATATTTATACATATATACAAATTAACAGTTAATAAATGTTTAGAAAATTTATATATATATACAAATTAACAGTTAATAAATGTTTAGAAAATTTATGAATCGTCTCGCTTCGGCTTTCATAAATAATTTTATATAAAGTGTAAAGTGCAAAGTAAAGTTTAAGAAATAAAGATTTTATTAAAAATTGTACCTGTTTAAGTTATCTAGAATATAAATATTAGAGTAATGAATGTAACTTAGAGTGATGAATGTAAATGAAGTGTTATATGTAGGCCTAAATACAATCCAGATAAGTTGAAAAACTAGAAGAAGTTTTGTTTTAGAATTTTGAAGGTATAAAAAGGTTGTGTAAATGAATGATGAATAATGAGTTAAGAACGAAAGGGAAAGCAATTAAATCAAAAGAGAATAGACAAGGCGCAGTAAAGGTGAAGAATTAAGAGAGATAGAGGACTTTTACGTTGGGCGCCAAACTGTCGTGAAGCGACAATTAAAAGAGAAAGAACTTAACCTAAGAACAGCAAAACAACAAAATAGACCAAGAAAATAATATATTATAATTTTTTAAAAGGTATTTACAATCTTATAAAAAAATGAAATGTGAAGGTGATGGATGAAATGAGATTACAATTAGGTTTAAAAAAAAAGGTTGGAGAATAGGACAATATAGTTTTATAGTGGAGCCTGGAGCCTCGCTGCTTTTGTAGAAGTAGGCACACGCAGAGCTTGAGGTTTCTCAGCGGCGACGGCACGCAGCGCCTGGACTGGGCACACGCAGAGCTTGAGGTTTCTCAGCGGCGACGGCACGCAGCGCCTGGACTGGGCACACGCAGCGTCCGGAGCCGGCGCACGTAGCGCTTGGGGTAGGTGCGCTCAGTTCTTGGAGAAGTAGTCGCCGCGCCCAGAGGTAGCGCGGGCAGTAGGGACGCAGCGCCTGGAGCCAGCAGTCGAAGTGCGCCTGAAGGTAGCGCGGGCAGTAGGCTGCACTCAGCGCCTGGATCAAGCAGTCGTAGCGCGCGGAGTAGTGTGGCCCCGCACTTGAATTAGAATTCACCGACGACTTCACGTGTAGACGGAGGCTTGCAGGATCCCGGGGCAAAGCGGCCCCGGGATAAGGCCTTTAGTAGATGTTTCTCGTTTGAGAACCGAAGCGAGACTGTCCTGTATTCTCCAATTGTTTGGCTTTTATACCTTTTTAGAGAGAACGAGAAATTATTTAAATTAAAACGAAATTTATTGTAAATGACCTACAGCCAAAAAGTATTTATGTAGAAAGAACATCATACCAGAGACAAATTTAAATAAAAGTTACCATAACAACCACAAAAACAATGGTTGTCAAATTGAGGAATTTTTAGTTTTAGGACTGTTATTAAGAAACTATTACATTTAAGTAAGAAACGAGATAAAAATCACATAGGAAAAACTAATGCACGACAACGTACACTAAGCCTGAAATTGTAGAGTTACAGAGAATTCAATAAAAGACCAAAAAAAGGTAAGACTTCGTTGACAGCTAGTTTAAAAGTACTAAATAGTGTGAAAATACGCAGTAAAATGATATGTTATTGTGTAAAAACGTTACAGGATCCTATATAAATAAAGGTGATGCAAAATATAAATGCAGAGAATCAAAAACAGAATGAAAAAAATAGTATAAAGTGATGCAAAACATGAATGCAGAATATCAAAGCAGAATGGAGAATTAGTGTACAATGAAATGTAAGTTGCATAACACTACAACACATAATAGGCCTAACACTACCGAGACATTGCCCTTTTCGAGTGCGCAAATTTACATTTTTATCCTAGTCTTGTTTTATTCTTGAGTATACAGGCTGTAATTTGTTAGTTTTAAATTTACCTTTTCATTTTTCATTTAAGAAGAAAAGTTCTCATCAAATGTAAGTACTTGAGAAGACTTACTTTGGTTCGATCCCCGCCGGCACTATTAAATTTGTTAATTGTAATTTCAATGCTGTTTTACCCCGTTCTCGGCGGTGAAGGAAAGCAGCATATCTGGGGAATAAAATATTACGAGGATAATGGACCAACGCGGTGAACAAATCGCTTTGTATCTCGTATGTAATTTTTCAGTCCATAGACGAAGTTCTGCTGTGATGCTCTAGACCGATTGGTATATAATAAGTATAGTGGGTTGGTAGACTTCAAATCATAACAAAATTGTTTAAAATTTCTTTGAATAATAATAATACCCGGTCTCAAGGAGAATTTGGTAACGGCGGACAGGCAACGGAGACTAGTCATCTGCGTTGGACAAAATTGTAGTGCCCGAGTGTGTGCGCAAGCACAGGTGCACTCTATTCCTTCACTCTCATAGTACGATGGTACGGCAAACCGATACGACCGGAGTGAGATCAGGCGCAGGAACAACGGATTTACGTGTTTTCCGAGGCACGGGGTGAAACGTCGCCAACATTCTGTCTCTAGACTGCTATTGAGAAGGTCGCGACTAAAAATCTCTGTAACTAATTTTTTTATGTGACCTGGGATTCAAACCCGGGACCTCATAATCAGCTATAACGTTTACGACTATTAAGCCAACGGGACTTTCATCTCGAAAGAAACAACCTGCCTCATGTTTCTTTCACCGCCGAGCACGAGAAATATTAGCACATAATTACAATTTAACAGTTGCATTAGTATTAGCGGAGATCAAACACTGGTTACTTCATGATCGTGATTACAGCCCATTGAAAGCCCACTAGTGAACGTATGACTTCCCAATAGCAACCGCAAATGCAATACGATAAAGCGACAGTAGCCTAATGGTAGGGTGTTCGAAGCCACCATTCTACTACTGTCGTGAATCACTCCTAACACAACTATTTTAAGCTTACTAAGAGTGGGTAAGGGGAATATTAGTTGCGTTAATAGCACTATTGCTAGTATTTTACAAAAAAAAATGTCAATGACCCGTTAAAATATAACGTAGATAAAGCTATAAATATCCTCAGCAGACACAGCTATTAGTTCTTTATTAAAGTACAAAATAAATAGCGCGCTACAAGATATACGGCTAACTTTATCCGACAGTGTACAAATACACACAAGCACCGGATGCTCCAGTGTACTTCTGTATTGCTCATGTAGGTGTTATTTACCTGTAGAATACTCGTGTAGTACGCTTAGACCGCTCTTTGTAAGTGCATAGTCTTCGTTTAGGGTTTGAAATATTGCAGTTATAATAAATAACAGTATAAAAGTAAATATTTTTTTACTTTAATACTGTTCAATTTGAATAACAGTATAAATGAAATATATACACTTTTCAAACGAAAATGAAATAACTTAAACTGAAATAAAATTATCATATAGTGCTCCTCCCTGCGATGTCGTGCCAAGAACGCTGTGTGCCTTTTATCGCTGAATGGCAGTTCTTAGCCTTTGAGCAAGAAAAAAACCAGCCCTATTATCACCAGCAGCGGCGACCAGTTGTGAATACAGTTTCTGTAGGATATTCACCGCACGTGGGCCCCACGGACCAATCGCTCAGAGATTTATATTTGCGGTCATTACTTAGTTCAGCTGCCTCTGATGCTGCCCAAGTTCAAACGAGACATCCCTAAGATGAGAGGCTGCCAAAGTGTCTACGCATGTAACATCCCACGCAAGGGCTTTACCTCTCATCAAGGGATCAAAATTATACCTTCAGGTCTCTAGCCAATGTCTTTAAATATTCCTTTAACTTTAAAATATTTGGTAAATTACTTTATGTCAAAATTCCACTGTGGAACACACACCATAGATTAAAATGGAGCTGCTCATGTCTTGTTTAATTTTCCTCTGTTGCCTCCTGCGACACCCACAGGATGATATTTAATTATTTATATTAGAAATGTCTGAGAACTGCTAGGTAAATAGGAAACACAAATATAATAAAAACGCTGTAGCTGTGGCAACACTGCTAGCGATGCATGCATGTTTCATTTTCATCATCATCATCATCATCATCATAATCATTAACAAAACGTTAAATTTCACTAATAGAGATGGGCCTTTCTCGTGAGAGGCAGGATTTGCCTTATACGTCACGCTTGTCAACCATGTAGTGGTGGTATAAGAATATTCATTACCCCATATCGTTCCGTGGGTGTCGTAAGAGGCTACAGCCGAAAATTAAACAGCTTCATTATGATAATAACAACTCAAAATAATAAAAAACTGCAGTTGCCAACCCACCTGTCAAGCGTGGCAACTATGGCAGCAGTGGACTTGTTTAGGCTGTAATGGTCACGCTTGTCAGGTGAATTGAAGATCACCGCATATAAACGACGGTGTAATGGTGGGCCAGGATTGTACCAAATGGCAGAACGTAGATTCTGCTTACCCCTCTGGTTATCAGGCATGAGAGTGTATGTGTAGAGTTTATGAATGTATGGCATAGGGTCTAACTAAAAGCAACTAAAATATGAAAGGTATTTAACCATTTATATTAATCAGAGAAATATTTGTTTTATTTGTACGGGGAAATAAATATTGTGCATCTTTGATATTTATTTCATCGTCAACCCTAGAGACAGAATACAGCGCAGTTCCGGAACCAAACCCCCGGTTCGGCCCCGCTTCCTTCGAAACATTTCCTTAACTATATCTGTTCTTGTAATTTTTTATAATTTTATTTCTTCCTCTTTCCCGATGTTTGACCATAAAGCTTGTCCATAGACTATTTACAAGAATATTTCTTAAATCATTATTTGATTTCATAGGTAGTAAATATATTAACACTTAAGGAGTCGCTAATGCGTTCAACATGCCCAGCCCATAACATTTTGCTTGATAACTATTAAAATTCGACCTTTACAACAATGCCGCTCTTATTACCTTTCAACGATAGTGTAGCACAGCAGATAACGACTTTGTTAGTAAATTTAAAATGTGTCAGTATAATGTTGGAAAGTGTGATTTTACTTCAAAGAAGATGTTCTATACGTTTCTATGATGATTGATCCTTATATTTTTCGTATAAGTGAGTAAATTTTTGTGTAAGAAAATATAGAAAATTTTGTTTGATATAAGTAATTATAGAAATTTTAACGATTAGCCTAAAACATGTCACAAACTATGGAGAAATTAAGTATATTTTTGTAACAGCTTTTGTATAAGTAAAAACAATAATTGATTCAATTATATTTTTCTTTACATATATTGAATCTATATAAGAAAATAACCATTTTTTTATTATAGGATAAGGGTGATAAACGAGCACACAGTCCACCTGATGGTATGATGGTATGGTATGGTATATATGGTAGTTGCTGTGGCCCATAGACATCTACATCTGTCCTCGTTTGCGAATCAAAATGCAGATGCGTTGTCACCCGTGAGGACTAAGATGGAATGCCTCATTTCCAGTAAAAAGGGCCTCCGGCCACGTGCACTCACCAAGCGAAACGCAGAGGTAAACCTCTACTTCACGCTGGTATTCTGTGAGGTCATGGTACCACCCCGGTTCGAGCCGGCCCATCCGTGCGACAGCAAAAGCTGCCCCGTGGCTCTACCACTGTTATTATTACGTTTATAAAGCAGTTTTGGAATAAGCTTATGATATTATACTGGGTCCAGTGGACCCAGAAGAGTGTACTTGTGCTACAAATTAGGACATGACTCCGTAAGTGTTAACAGTAGAATATTTAGAAACGATGAAAAGAGACCCCACGATATGACTTTGGTCCCTTGGGACAGAGATAAAGCAGCCTTTCATCTCAGGGGTACCTCGTTTAGAGCCGAGTCGACATCAGAGGCAGCTGAACTAGGTTGCGTAAATATGAATCTCTGAGAGATGACTACATATAAGTGCTATTTGCTATAGATATTATCGGTCCGTGGGGTCCAGGTGCGGTAAAGTTCCCAAAGGAACTGTATCCGCGGCTGGTCGTTGCTGCTGGTAATAAGAGGGCTGGTTCTTTTTTCGCTCAAAGCTTAGTATAGCCATTCTGTGAGGAAACGCTTTCAGTGTTCTTGGCACTATGATATCACGGGGAGTAGGATTGTATGATAACTAAGATTTTTAGTTTTAATTTTATGATATTGTTTTTTTTTATAATATAAGGGTGACAAACGATGATCCACCTGATGGTAGGTGGTTGCTGTGGCCCATAGACATCTACATCTATCCTCGATTACGAATCAAAATGCAGATGCGATGTCAGCCGTGAAGACTAAGTAGTATTATAGTATTGTATATATTTCTTAACTGTAGCATCGTAACTATTTATGAAAATGTAATGTATGCACACTAAAACATAATAGTAACAATAATATTTATGTTTGAAATACTAGGAACAAACGCAAGCTTGTTATTTGTCTCCACAGAATTAAAAAATTATGGAGAACTCTTTTTTGATGAATTATGACAATGAATATATTAAACAAAATAATATCAAGAAAATTATAAAACTAAAACTTCAAAAGGGTTATTGAAATATTAAAGAATACATAAATAAAAATAACCCCTGGGAACGGGGTGATCGCTACCATGCTGCTTCAATTATTATTTAAATATATATTTGTAAAACTTTATCTTTAATAAAACAATCCCGCTGGGTGTTTTGCTGGTTGTTACCAGGAAAGAGGTTATTTCCGTACCAGTGGTAAATAAAAATTACCTAGATTGAATAAAAAATATTCTATTTTAAGGCAATGGAGTAAACAATCTATTTCCTTGTCTTCTAGTGTATGCCGTTAAATTATATAAGGAATGGTTGCGTATATCAATATTGCAGGTCAGACATTATTTAATAGATTATTTTATAGATGAGGAAGCAAACGATCATACGGCCCACTTGGTGGTAAGTGACTACCGCGGCCTACGAATATCCGTAATTGCAGGTACATTGGCGATCTTTTAAAAAGAGTAGGCTCTTTTCTTGGAGGTCCGGAAATCGTACCTGACTACTAAGCGTAGGCTTATTTTTAAAGGCTTCTAATTCGTATTTGTCTACTACCTAATTACTACATTGGTTACTAGAACCGAATTCAAGCTGGAGTCATTATAAAAAAAGTGGTTAGTTTTCGCTTCTGGTTTTGCAGTGATAATCCTCATATCTCAGATACTGATCCTACTCGACGTTCAATTTTATCAAATAGCGATATGATTGCCTAGTTGGTCAAGTGATCGTATTCGTAATCGCGACTGGTGGTCATGTGGATCAAACCTTGAATCCCAAGCAAAAGTTTCGGGTTTTTTATCAATGAATTCTTAGTAGCAGCCCAGAATCAGAAAAGTTTCGGTGTTTCTTCTGTTGTCTTGGAAAGCACTAAAACAATCACACACATCTCTCTCCAGTCGTCCGGTCTAACTGCCGGGTCGGCCGGATCGGTCTATAACATTGAGAGAATAGAGAGTGCGCCTGTGCTTGCACACACACACTTAGGCTCTATATTCCTGTTCTGCGCAAATGGCTAGTCTCCGTTGAGATTAATCGACGTATTGGAATTCGGTCTGGAGTCCATTATTATTATAAGTAGTAGATCGGTCCTAGGATAAGTAAGTGTTTCTTTTTTTTTGCGCCCAGGGGCAATTGAAAAGGGCGACCCCCGGAAACGAGAGGAAGGTGGTGATTGCTCTAAGCATACCACGACAGCCGGCTGTCATGGTTATGTGGGACTCACTGCGACTAACCTAACCTAACCACCCTAAGTGCTTACCCACTAAACACCACCTGTGAGACTGGTCTTGGCTTATGAGGCCTTTCTGCCGAATCGGAAGCGACCCTCTTTTGGGAAAATAGGGCGCAGGGAGTGTTTCTGTGATAGTTACTTTACTTACGAGTTATTAGTAAGGTGCAATTTGAGGCTTATGTTAGTTTAAAAATATCACTGATAACTTAAGTTGTGTAGTTTCTAAAATTGTTTATTCTTTTGATTTCAGTCTTCTTATCCACATTACATGTTCTACTACTAGGACTTTTATTATCCATTCATCCATCCATAAAAGTCAACTGCTGAACCAAGGTCACCTCATAGATTGTCTCATAGGGAGGATTTAACCATATTTGACTCGCTTGGCAGTTTTCTTTTTATAAGTTTGATTTGTTATCAGTAAGATGCTTCTGCACATTTTCTGATTTAGTTTCCCCCTTACATATACCCATACATGGGACGATATGGGGTAGTTTATATTATTACACTATCACTACACGGTCAACTATATGCACTTTTATTTAAAAGGACTTTTATTATTATTTTATAATTTTTTTATTAATTATTAATATTTAGTACTACAATAGCTATTGCGAGACAATTCTACAGAATTTGGGACATTATAACGCATTAATATAAAACATATTTAACGTACTATAAATATTGATGATGAGATATTAATTAGTTTAGATCCGCGTACAAAAATAAAATAGTTCGTATTATCTAGTAGTGCAGTCGACGTCTCCGGTGGATTAGCGATGAATTACGGTGCTAAGGGCTGCGTGATTCAATCCCGTATGGAACAAATATTTGTATATCCTACTAGCAATTGTTCCGGGTCTGGATGTTTGTCTTTGTGCAATTTATGTAAGTAAACTGCCCCCACATTACAGAAGAAAGTCCTAGTTTGGGTATAACGTTTTTATAAACAAACAAACGCAAATAAAAAGTAGAATTAGATCTTCTTAGAGTCTATTTTATCTTTTTTTATTAAAGAGGGGGAAAACGAGAATTAACCTCACGAATTAACCTCACCTGATAATGATGATGATAATGTCCCGCTAATAGAAAGACGCATATCTCATAATTGACGGTGGTGTTGTGTTATCCAGTGTAAAGTTTAATGGGGTATTGGGAGTAGGGACTTATTTTTGTAGTAGCAGTAATAGTGCACTTCATTGTAGAAGGCAGGGAGATGATTAAACACACCATTTTAGTTCTGTACACGGATCTTAGCTAAATAATTTCCTATCTATCTATATTATCCGCTATATAGATAATAATATATCCGTCACTAATGCTATTTTTATTTACTATTTTGTGCACACGCGTTTAAATAAGTAACATAAAACTTTGAATATATCTTTGTGTGTCTGGGAGAAATCCAACTAACACTGGGACAGAAGGGCAAAATACGTTAAAACCAACCTTTGTAATCAATGTACTCTCTTTAGCGAACCTACAGATCCCGCCCACCTTGCAGAGGTCGAAGTGGTGGTCAAGCGTAAGTCTGCACTACCACCTGCGGGCAATCTCCGCAGATGGGAGATCCGGTGACTGCCGATGAAGTTACAAAAGTAATCGAAAGCCTTAAAAAGAACTGTGCACCTGGCCCCGACGGTATAAAAAAGGGTACTGAAATATCTCTCCACGACGCTCGTCTGCCTTCTAGTAGGCATATTCAACGCTCTTCTTGCCAGCTGCGCCTTCCCGGATGCATGGAAAGAAGCAGACGTAATAGGAATCCCGAAACCGGGGAAACCGTGCAACTTGGCCTCTTGATACAGACCTCTTACAAAGAAGTCGCAGAATCACCATTACCGGTGCCGTCTTCTTCGATGTCGCGAAAGCGTTTGACAAATTCTGGTACGACGGCTTGCTTTACAAGCTTTATAAACTCAACGTGCCTGATAGGCTCACCCACATCATCAAAGACTTCCTTGCCAATCGCCACTTTCGCTATCAAATAGAGGGTACTCGCTCCACAAAGCTGCATCATCTCATCATCATCCCACCAAGGCTGCAGTTCTACAAAGCTCCCCACTACTCATTACACTCTTCACGAGTGATATCCCGAAAGACCCAGTAGTGAATACTGCTCTCTTCGTCGATGATACGGCACTTTTCGTTGCCCATCACAATAAAAAAATCCTAACCGAGAAGCTCCAAATAACAGTCAACCGCTTAGGCGATTGGTTGCGCTTATGGAGAATCAAGTGAATCCTAAGAAAAGTACATTGTCAAAGGATCTCCACGTCCAACCTTCAAATCAGAAACCCCAAGAGATCGTTAGGTACGATCTACGCCTATACAGCCACCGGATTCCCTGGCAACCAACGGCCAAATATCAAGTCACATTTGATGAAGGTATGACATTCGCGAAAAACATTTACAATGTTCGCATTCGGTCAAAAATTGTCACTATTCGACTCCAGACACTAGTTAACCGAAAGTAACGGGTGGAAGCGAAGACCTATTATGTCTTACGCACGCTTAGTCTTTGCACACGCGGCCCATAGACTATTGTACGATCTTAAACTCGTCCAAAATATATTCATTCTCATAGCCACCGGAGCCCTTCGGTACCAGCAAAACTCCGACTTACACAGAGATTGTCAACTGTCGACGATCTCTGATTATCTCAAGGAAATGTATCGGCGCTATTTCGAAAGAGCCGAGACACATCCGAACCCGCTAGTGGTAAATGCGGCCACATAGAATCCGACTCCAAACGTCACGCAAAGCATCTGGAGGCCCTGTAAGGTTCTAATCCAACCCCCTGTGCCGCTAGAACCCGACGGCAGAAATGCCACCGGCCATTCACACACAAACACTACACACTCAACTAGTGGCACAAACACAGTTATGGCAACAACGGACGGGACGCAGCGAGTCCATAGACGAGCGTGCCGCAAACCCCACCATACTGCGTACACACCGTACACTCGCTTCCTTGGGCGGTTCTCACCGCCCAGAACATGGAACGATACGAGTAAGCCATTAGAACGGGGGCCGTCAACTCCTGTTCGAACGGCCTAAAGATAACTCATTTCCGTGCAGTGCAAACTGTCCTAGGAGTCGTCGTTACGCAAGTAACGACGCTGAATAATAAAAACTCACCCCATTTTAGGTGTTTTATACAATAAAGTGTCATCCATTATCCATTTCAGCCTATAAAAGTGCATCGCTGAATGTAGACCGGATATTACCTCAGATAGAGGATTTTGCCATATTTACCAAACCTGGTAGGCGGGTTAGCAAACGCAGTTTTTTTTATATAAATGAAAAACAGCGTAATAATTTTTTTATATTTATTTTCACAAATTCACAAACTGGCAGAAAAAGTAATTAAAAATAAAATCCATTAAGACTTTGATAATGTATGCACACTAGCAACTGTTATGTCGGAACTCGGAAGGTGCTGAATGAAGGAGACGTGTTGCTTGTACAAGAACTTTAATTATACTGTCGCTATTCTATACTTAATACTAATATCATAAATGTATATTGTCGGAGGCAAAGGGGAGTCTACAAGCCACTACACCTCCCACCGACAAAAAAATAAAAAAAGGAATGAATACATTTTTTTTATAAACTTTAAAAATTTTTTCTTATATTTTGTCTTACATTTCAAGATACTTTTTACTTTTTTTTATTAACTTTATATATTTTCTTTATTCTTCGGTAATAATTATTTATTTTTCTTTTTATTAATTATCATTAATAATAATATTCATCAAATAATTGCGTCTTTTCTTTCACGTACACAGCTCGCGTATACATAATTAAGAAAATGGCCAATGTATATAATCGTTTCCACGATTCTCATTTCACTTAATAAAAATAGTTACGTACGAGTAACTTGTCATAAAAATTATACATGTCATGCAAGAAGAATTATATTCTCTACACATATATAATTTTAAGAATCGAGGCTCACAATTTAATCATATATCATAGATAAACTATTTAAATCCCTTAAATTCTTTCCTAAAAGAATAATTTAAAAGTATTATAAATCTTATAATTTGCTGAGGTCATTCAATTTAACCAAAAATTTAATTATTTCATTTCATATTAAAATGAACAGAACAAATAAGTCAATGTTAAACAACGTAATCATTTTCAATAACAATAACATAATCACACAAAAAAAGACAGATCAAAATACAAATTGCATTCCCAGCCGCGTAAGCGATTTGAGACACCTTTGTTTTAATTACCAAAGTACGTAGGATATGGAAACGTTTACAATTACATCGTATTATGATCACGCTATTTTAACATAAGTTGTACAGTGTTATTATTACCTACATATATGGATAAATGTAAAATGATAGTTTTAAATTTCTTATTTATACATAATTTTAGATGGTTACATTAATTTTACATCCATGAATAAAATGCGTTAGTTTTTTTTTTAAATTACAATTTCTAGAAGTATGACCTTTACCATATCGTTTACAAAAATAATTGAATAATCATGTAACACCTATCAACTTTACACAACAAAACATGAAAAATTTAAACATTCAATAGAACACTTTTAATTTTTATGTAGGTTGTTACATAACTTTAAGGTCCCTGCTTTTATAAAAGAAAAGAAAAGCTAACACTTTTAAATAATAACGAATTGTTTTTAACCCTTTTCAAATTGAATCTTACATTTAAATGAAATTTACTATAGAAAAAAATGTAATATAGGAAATGTGTCAATGAGAAGGACACGTTTTGCTCACTCAGTTCTATAGTTTAGCTTGATTTATTTTTTATTTTCACTTTTAGTTAACTAAAAAGTATTTCTTTATCTTCTTTATCAGACATTCTTTATTACATAATTTAACCATAACTTTCAAAATGTTTTATTATGAATACACTTAAAATTTATCTGAAAATTATAGTTTTTTGCGCTTTTTAATTTACGTATTAAATATTTTATATTGCATTGTGTCATAATAAATTTACATACATTATCAAGTATTCATTATTATAAATGTTATTTATCATTAATAGTCGTAAACGCATTATTACCTTTTTAAGATGTCATGACTCCTAAGGAATATGTTTATCACATTAGAAACACAAATTTATGAAAACATAGGCTATTACACAAATATAAGTTTGTATAGCAAAATATATGTTGTATTTGTTGTTTTAAGTATTTTTAGTATATAATAACATAATTTTAGGTTTCATTGTTTACAATAAAAAATAAAAAACTATTAGATTATGAAACTTATAATAATAGCGGATCGATACTGTTTCGACTTGGTTTTAAAAAGCAATATATGTATAAACCAACTACAGTTTAAAATTGTACAAATTTTACATAAACAAAAAAAGAACATAACATAAAATAGAAAATTTAAGGTTAAATTATTAATTTAAGGAAAAAATCTTGTAAATTCATATAATATATACACGAAATATACAATTTTTTTCATATTTAATTATTGATCTTTTTGTGTACATGTGGTTTTTGTGTCTATAATAACAACATGTTTAATTTGTGAGTGTTAAATAATTTACTGTGTTTAATTAATATTAGTTGGCTGAAATGTGCGCCATGCACTGTACTTTATTCTATAAATATAATATTTATACTCTACTCTGACTACGTTCGTATCTCTAATTTATTTCAACATCTTCTTCCTTATTATTATTTTTAATTATGTTGAATTTTAAATTTTAAGTAATTGATTCTGTATAATGCTAAACAATCTTTTATAACTATTCATCATTTTTATAATGTAATCTATTAGAAAATAATTATCAATATTACTTGTATAATATGTACCTATTACAATAATAATTTACATAATTATTTTATTTTATTTTAAGCCCTATACTCTATATTACTGCGATTATGGATAAAATATATTACTTACTATATGATTATAACACGTGGATTATATTAGGTATTTATTTAATTATACATGTAGTTTTGTGGATCAATCCTATAGTTACTATACATACTATACATAAAGATACATGTGCAACTAGTAGGTAGCATTTTGGGTAGCATCCTAGTAAAGAAATGCAAATAACTACCTATCTCACTTTATAGATTTGGTCGGGGATCCCCTTAATACCTTGTATGTAACTCATTTTATTTTTCCTTATGTCCTTTTATGATTTGAAATTTTCTCATTGCATTGTACTTATTTTCATACCATTACCACTACTCCTAATTACTTTGTTTAAATTATTAGGCCTTAGGTTATACATATATTTATTTATATTTTCTTTTATAATTCTTGTATGTACATACTTCCTTTTCTTTCATAATAATTTATTCTTTTTGACCTTTAAGCTAGCTTAATTTGTTTTCGTAATTCTATTCACTTATATCTTTATTTATTAATTAGATATCGGGAAACGGAGTATTAATTCACTTCATTTATATTTTATTTCGTGATATTTATCACGCGGGTACTTTATAAATATGGGCCCCCCATTTACTTGGGTATTATTTTACTTTTTTATAACATTCATTTCATTTTATTGGTACATTATCTTTTTTATCATACTATCTCAAGGTAGAACTGTACCTTGGGTTGTGCGCACGACCTCGATGTCAACTTTTAAGTCATTTTAAAAGACTTCAACAATTGTCACGGAGGAAAACTAAGTTCACACTATGATCCAACGAAGGATGTGACCTCTATGTACCATTATTAAGGGTAACAAATTTAAGACTTCTCTGGTCCCCAACAGTACTAATATGAGTAAACTCGTTCACATCACTTGTACTGAAGGTATTGTTCCCTAGTACCCGTTACTCCCGATTTTATCATCCAATCATGGAAATATATCCTGCT
Organism: Parnassius glacialis; assembly: GCA_033319125.1. Classification (NCBI taxonomy): domain Eukaryota; kingdom Metazoa; phylum Arthropoda; class Insecta; order Lepidoptera; family Papilionidae; genus Parnassius; species Parnassius glacialis. The sequence continues at coordinate 25,824,414 of JAVANC010000029.1, read as the reverse complement.
CGACGACTATATGCTTTACTAGTGATGGATGTTCCCGTATCTCTCCTTTTATTACTTCTTTATCAAGGTCAACATATGTTTTATTTCTATTCTCTTAATAAATCTTACTTCCTTCTTTATTTATACATGACCGTGTTTTTTTAACATTTTAATATCTATTTGAGTGTATCGGTTATTTTTTATTCACTTGCAAAAAAGAAAGTGGAGCACTTTCAACTTGCATTATTCTCGCTCATAATGAATTTCATACCAGGAGTTTAGGCATTCATCAATATTTGGGTGGTCAGTCCAATATTGAGGAAACTTAGCAACTCAATGATTCGTATTCACACTTTCGAACAATCTTTTCTTCCATTCCTCATATCTTTAAATTACATACATTTTAATTTTTGTACAAGTGGGATAACATTTTTGTCAGTCAATTTTTTTTGCCGTTTTTAACTCTGTTAAGGAACATTAGTATTAAACTCTCTCTTAATTATTTTATTTCTTACTTTACTGTATTTCATTATTTTCATATTTTTGTTAATATTATGACAGATCATTTCTTACTTATTTTCTGATATTATTATTTTCGTCTTTATTAGAATGGTGTTATGGTTTATTTTTATGTACCTGTTCATATATCGCATGTTGCTCTCTATTGTTTTAAGATAAGCTCATTGCATAACATTACATGTCATATTTATAGATATATCATTCATAAGGAAAGTTAAGCAGACCTATTATATTCACTGTGTAAAGATTGTTACATTTGAATTTTGGATTTAAATTAAATTTAACTTATCTAGATTAGTTTGTGGTCGTTAAAAAGAAAAAGTGTTATTTTAACTATAAAATATGAAAACATTAATTCAGGATGAACTATGGTAAATTTAAGGACGCAAAAATGTAATCTATCACATTATTTCATTGATTTTTGCACGACACTGTAATAAAATAATATAAGACAATAACTGAAAAAAGTGAATATAAAATCGTCTTGTACCTTTATAAAAACAAGCCAGAAAAGGTTGTTATTTTTATAATTTTAAAGTGACAAAAAGCTTGAAAACAAGGACAAAATGTACAATATTTACCTAAGGCCTCGTTATGAAAATTAGTTTAGAACAACACATTTAGAAAAATCTCAACATTGTGCTAACATTTCTTCTATTCTATTCTCATTTTTAAAAGGTCCCATAATATACTATTTAAGCACCATAATATCCAAAGATACAAGGTTATTAATTATTGATTTCAATATAACATTGCGAAGAAAAACCGAGTGTGAGGACAGCGCTACAAAGCTATCATAATGTTTTCAACCCTTTGTTGACAAGGGTCACATAATTAATTAAAGCAACGTAATGAGAGCAAAAATACGGTGAATTACTGCCAAATTTATAATTATTAGGAGCTGTAATATAATATTAAAAATATCGGGAGGGAAAATATTTTTGTTGATGGATACATAAATTTGGATGAAAAAGAATTGTAAGAAATATTTCACACAAGCATAAAGCAGAAAGCCGATGGATTCAGACGGGTCAGGACCATGCTTTGTGGCTTTCCGTTGAGGAGGTTCCTGTGTTCTTTTTGCAGTGGACTTTTAAAGGTTTTAACGTGATGATGATGATGATGGATATAATTGAAAGCAAAGAAAGGGACTTTATGGTACTGCTAACGCCAATTTACCTTACAGAATGGAATGGAATTAGTTTATGGATGAATTTTATTATAGCCTTTTAAAGGTCCGCTGGTAAATATAGGCCACCACCATAGATTTTTAAATAGATTGCCCTAGTTGCGTAGCAACATGACAGGCGAGTTAGCAAGAGCAGTTTTTTTATTATTTAGAGTTGTAAGGTTACGGCGCTCATGGGATAATATGAGGACGATATGTGTGTGGTGGTATTAGGGAACAGATATTTTTTTTTAATTTAATATAGATTATATATACTTTAAGTTTAAAAAGGTAATACTTATCCAAATTCATTCATATTGGTTTAGAAAAAGAACCAGCAAGAAACCAAGCGTGACTTTTAATAGCCAATCGATTACCGACGGTGACCAGCAGTAAACTTTTACACGATAAAACGGTAACAAACAAAGCACACAGTCTACCTGATGGTAAGTGGTTGCTGTGGCCCATAGACATTTAGATATATCCTCGATGACGAATCAAAATGCAGATGCGTTGTCACCCGTGAAGACTAAGATGGAATAACTTATTTCCAGTAAATGGGGTCTCCGATTCTCTACACTCACCATACGAAACACAGCAGCGTTAAGCTGCTATTTTACGCTGTGGTCCTTCGTTTCGAGACCCATTCGTGCTACAGCAGAAACAAAAACAGAAACTTTTTTATTCAATACATAGATTATAAATAATACTTATTAAAAATCACTGTTTTGTTCAATTACCACTGGTTCGAAAAATCCTCTGTCCTGGGAAGAACTAGCAGGAAACCCAGCGGGACTTTTTTTTAATAACAGCTAACAGCTATATACGAGTACACAGTCAGGTCATAAATTTTGTCACATGTTTAATATAAAATAATTGAAACAAGTTAATTCATTATGTGACCATTTATATACAAAATAAACTTTACAAAACATAGATTCTTATGACACTAAAGTTTATTCAAAATGACCTCCGTGATTTTGAATACAGGCCTTCAATCTGCGCGGCCAGTCGTCTATCGCAGCACGAACGAGGTCCATGTTGTAGGGTATATTATAGTTATTGTCGTTATTGTGTATGTAGGTAGTTAGTACCAATAAAGCTTTTAGTTCGCTGTTCAACTCCGCCTTTCATTGATGTTTGTCGTGAAGCGACAATTAAAAAAAAGAACCTAACCTAACAACAACGAAACAGCAAAAATAGAACAAAAAAATAATATATTTAAAATTTTAAAGAGATATTTACACTTTTATATAAAAAAATGATGAAGTATGATGTGAAGGTGATGGGTGACGTGAATTACAATTAAATAGAAAATAAAGATAAGATGAATACTGAAGCGGAGCCTGAAGATTAAAGTGGCACACCGCGCTTGGCGGTGGTGGCACGCAGCGCCTGGTCTAGGCACACGCAGCGCCTGGAGTAGACACACGCTGCGCTTGGAGTAGGCACACGCAGCGCCTAGAGTAGGCACACGCGGCGCCTTGATTAGGCGCTCTCAGCGCCTGGAGTAAACGCTCGCAGCGCCTCGAGCAATCACGCACAGCGGCTAAAGATAGCACGAGCACTAGTAGGTGGAGGCGTAAGCGACGACTTCAGGTGAAGGCAAAGGTCTGCAGGATCCCGGAGCAGTGCGGCCCCGCGCTTGGAGTAGGCTAGGCGACGACTTCAGGTGAAGACAGAGGCTTGCAGGATCCCGGAGCAGTGCGGCCCCGCGCTTGGAGTAGGCTAGGTGACGACTTCAGGTGAAGACAGAGGCTTGCAGGATCCCGGGGCAGTGCGGCCCCTGGATGAGGCCTTTAGGAAATGCTTTAGGAAATGTTTGGAAGCTGAAGCGAGACTCGATTTATTGGCCGATTGTTCGGCTTTTATACCTTTTTAGAGAGAACGGGAACTTATTTAAATTTAAAGCAAATTTTTGTAAATGGCCCAGAGGAAAAGAGTATTTATGTGGAAATATTGAAGTAAAAACATCAGACCGGTAACGAATTTGAATAAAAATTGCCATGACAAGCAGATAAACAACGATGTTAAAACATGTCAATTTTTGGTTTCAGGCTCATAATTGAAAAACGGCAAGATTTAAGTAAGAAATGAAATATTATTGATATAGGAAAAAAGGTAGCGCAACAGCGCGCACGAAACCCGAAATTGCAGAGTTACGGAGAACTAAATAAAAGATCAAAAAAGGTAGACTCCATTAACACCGATTTAAAAAGTGCTGGTAGCGTGAAATAACGAAGTGAAAATATTTTGTTATTGTGTGCTTATGGTCTAAAAACGTTACAGGATCCTATGGAAATAAAGGTGATGCAAAATATGAATACAGAAAATCAAAAACAGAATGGAAAAATAGATGTAAATGATATGTAAGTAGCATAACACTACACGGTACATTGGCGACGAGTCCGTAACCACGCGTTGTTTCGTATTATTCAAAACGTTATAAAGGGGTCGTAATTATGCCTAGTGGTAAATTAGAGCCGTTTGATTTAGCCAGTAAACAGTGGCCCGCGTATATTCGTCGAGTTCAACAATTTATATTGCTAAACGAAATCAAGTCTGAATTACGAGTTCCTATGTTAATAACCGTGGTCGGCGAGGCGACATATTCGTTGATGTGCGATCTATGTTCTCCTGCACACCCGGAAGACAAAACTTTCGAAAAATTAGTGAGCTTAGTGTCGAGTCACTTAGAACCACAGCGTTCCGAGATTGCAGAGCGCCACGTATTCCGCTTGCGCAGGCAACTCGTAGGTGAATCACTTGCCGAATATTTGCAAAATCTGAAACATTTGGCTTTGTCCTGCAATTTTGAAGTGACACTTGAAGAGAATTTGCGAGACCAATTTGTATCAGGTCTTGCGAAAGAGGCCATGCGGTCCAGTATTTTTGCCGAAAGAAACATTCAGTACAAGGAGGCGGTGGAGTTGGCTTTTGCGCTGGAGGCTGCGGAGAGACACGCGGAGGTGAGTGGTGCCACGGCACCAGCTTTGACCTCAGGTGTTCGGAGCAGCAGTCTAGAAAGAGGCGAAGGTTTACATCAGGCCGGGGAGCGCCGAGGGCGGCGAGACCTACGCTCGGTCTCTAGAGGAGGCACCGTGGAGACGTGACGGAGTCAGCGCAGCTCGGGGCCATGTTGGCGTTGTGGAAAGCCACATAGGGCGAATAAGTGCCGATTTGCGCAATACAATTGTGATAAGTGTGGTAGGCGCGGACATCTTAAGGTGATGTGCAAAGAAGTGCGCGACAGGAGGCAGTCAAGCGGCCCCCAGCATTATGTGAGTGATGTGAGTTCCGAAGGAGAGGATTTTTTTAATATCCAGCTGAACGCTAAAGGTAACGAGTCTTATAAATTAACTTTGAAAGTAGATAGACAGCCTTTAGTTTTCGAAGTAGATACCGGTAGCCGCATTTCCACAATAAGTGAACAGTTTTATTTGTGTAATTTTCCGTATAAATCCCTTATCAAAGATAATGTAAGATTACATAGTTATGTCGGTTCGCGAATCGAATCTTTGGGTTTGGTATCGGTCAATGTAGAATTGGGAGAGGTCAGGAAAAAAAAATGTTCTTTATATGTAATTCGTAACGGAGGATGCCCTTTAATAGGTAAACAATGGATTCGAGCTCTTGAAATAAATCAAATTAATATTAGTGTTAATGAAATTCTAGATAATTCATTCGTGAGCCGACTCATTAGCGAATTCCCAGAAGTGTTTACAGATAAGTTAGGCACTTGTACCGAAAGCGTTCAACTACAGCTCAGTGACGAACAACCTGTGTACGAGCGCGCGGCCCGTGCCGTTGGCGCTTCGATCCCGGGTCGAAGAGGAGCTGAGGAGGCTTGAGGCCGAGGGTACCATTTTTAAGGTGGACCACTCCGGGTATGGTACTCCTATAGTACCGGTTATAAAAGAAAACGGCGATATACGAATTTGTGGAGCTTATAAAATTACGATAAATCCAAAGCTTAAGCGAGAGTTTAATCCGTTACCGCGAATTGAAGAACTTTTTGCCAAATTAAGTGGTGGTGAAGAATTTTCGAAAATTGATCTAAAAAATTCCTATCAACAATTACTGCTAACGGAGGATTCTCGGCGTTATACTGCAATTACTACACATCTAGGCACATTCGTATATCGTCGAACCCCATTTGGGTTGTCGTGTATTCGTGTTCCACAAGGTTCGTCAGGACTGTACCTTGATACACAACTTCATTCGTTTTTACACCTTTCTCACAAAAATGTACCTTTTTTAAACCCCAATAAGAAACTCCCAACCTTACCATGAGCGAAGATGGAAAATGACCTCATTGGACACGCGGAATACGGTTGCTCGCTTCTTCACTACTGTGTGCGTACACCTTATTATTTTGTTTGATGTAGCTCTCTTCTACGGTTAAAATTTTTTCATCCGAAAAAAGTATTTCCCGATATTTTTTTCCCGCGTACCGCTTCAACAAAGCGCGGCATCTCTTCAGTCTCAGGTCCATTAGACGAGCATTCAAACGATGTCCTGTTTTTCTTCAATATTCCCGAAGCCCTAAGTCTTCATTTAACACACTTTTCACCGTGGTTCTGCTTAACCCCATCTGAAGGGCCAACAGTTTCTGCTTACGTTTGGGATTTAAGAAGAAAAAGAAAAGTTTTTACTGTGTGACAATATTTATGACCTGACTGGGTATATATTGTTTGCCACTTAATAACTTGAGAAATCTCAAAGCCAAAAATATGACAAAAATAATGTGATAAATCAAGTTTATAATTCATCATTGTAATGACAAAAGTTTTTTGTTTCAAAACTGTATGAATCTTAGATCCCAAGATAACCTGTTTTTATCCAAGTTTTCCCAACTTGGGTCATAATTCTCGATGAAAAAATTCGACTTACAACTTGTTATAATGAAAATTTCACATAAAATATCCTTATTCTATGCCCATAAAAGTATATTGACATTATTTGATACAACATGTTTTTATTTTTTATTTTTCGTTAAAGTCCGTTGTCTCTGCCTACCCCTCTGGGTGAGAGGCGTGAGTGTTTATGTTTATGTTAAGTAATTTTTGCGTAGATACTTTGGCAGCCTCTCATATCAGGGGTAACTTTTTCAGAGCCGGGGCGGTATCAAAGGCAGCTGCTAAGTAATTGGTGCAAATATGAGTTTTTGAAAGATGACTTCATACGAGTGCTTGTTCCATCTGTTGTAGAGAATATTGGTCCGTGAGGTCCACGTGCGGTAAAGTTAACTAGGTAAGTAACTGTACCGGCGACTGCTCGTCACTGCTGGTGATAAGATCTTAAGATCCACAACTATATGCTCAAGCGGAACCATCCAATATTAAGTTACTAAACGAAGATTCACATTATATCTTTGAATGGTTCACTGTGTTTGGAATTAACGTGAATCCTTCAAAGAGTCAAGCGATCATTTTTGGTAGCTCTAGATACTTATCCAAATTAGATATCTCCACTTTCCCTTTATTTCGTACAACAACAATGCTATCCCATACTTCCCACATGTTAAGAATCTCGGTCTGTACGTTGATAGCCATATTTCATAGAACAAGCAGATCAAGGAGGTAAACCGCAAAGTTACTGCAACATTGCGATCTCTTTATCACCTGAAATTTTTTTCCTACCACTACAAAACTTTTGCTTGTTCAATCTCTTATTCTGCCGAAAATAGACTATGCAGATGTGTGTTGCACAGACTTATTTCAACAGCATCTTAACACATTGGATCTTCTCCTCAATAACTACCTGGCTGCCTATCCGTCAGTGTAAATATGTTAGAATACTCTGCACTCTTTTCACTATCCTGAACGATCCTTGTGCTTCTGAGTACTTGAAATCAAGATTTCAGTACCTAGAAGATACTCATAATTGTTTTCTCCGTTCTTGATATAATCTAAAGTTGCTAACGCCTTTACACCATACTGATTATATGTCAAACTCTTTCGCTCTAACGGCTACAAGACTCTGCAACGAAATACCTCTTGAGATTAAAAAAGATTCCAACAAGTTTCTTTTTAAAAACAAAATTCGTGAACATTTTAGTAAAGCATTGCAAGTGTTAATAAACGCTTTTTCCTAAAGAATGATTCTATTGTCACATATTTTCCTTATTTATAATGGCTCAGATATATGTGTATATTTATGCATGTAATATAATTTATATAATTAATGTATTTAAGTATGTGTACGTCTGTATTAATATATTTACATTTTATGATACATATTCGAACTTCGTTTCCTTTTTTTTCATTATTAGTTTACTTTTGCTGCACTACCTCCAATATGTTTATCTATTTTTAGCTTAATGGTTGACTGGGAGAGGATGTCTTAAGGCATCAAGTCCGCCATATGTACCATTTTTTTGTGCATAATAGTTTATATAAATAAAAAAATATCATTCCATCTCGCTCGCACTATGGAAGGGGGATCGTGACGGAAAATCTCATTCTTTTTCTCGCCTGCCCCCATCTGTCAAATCCCTACCGTGCTATAAGGAACTTCGTTCCAAAAAAAAACTAATAATTATTATCATACAGTCCTACTTCCCATAGTATCGTGTCATAACCATTGAAATAAAAAATAAAATATTAAAAAAACTGTAATAACAGATTTAATTATCATACAGTCCTACTCTCCGTGGTATCGTGTCAAGAACTCTGGCTGCGTTTCATTGTTGAATAGCTGTACTTAGACTTTGAGCGTGGAAATAACCAACACTCTTATCCTCAGCGATGACCAGTCGCAAATACAGTGATTTTGCGAACTTTACCGCACGTGGACCCCACGGACTGATAGTCTCTACAGCAAATGGCACAAACACTTATGTAGTCTCTGATACTGCCCCGGCTCTAAAAAAGTACCCCTGAGATTATAGTCTGCCAAAGTATCTACGCAAAAATAACATAACATAAAATAAACACACGTTTGTCAGCCAGAGGCGTAGGCAGAGACTTACAGACTTATACGCAAAAATGAAAATAAAAATATGATGTATCAAATAATGGCAATAAGCTTTGGATATTTTATGTGAAATTCACATTATAACAAATTGTAAGTCGAATTTTTTATCATCGAAAGTCGTAACTCAAGTTGGCAATACTTGGATAAAAAACAGATCATAAATTAATGAAAGAAGCGTGTCCTGGGATCTAAGATTCAAAGAGTTTTAATACAAAAAACTTTACAAACTTTAAATCGTGATTTATCACATTATTTTGGTCATATTTTTGCCTTTGAGATTTCTCAAGTTATTTACGTGACATACAATAATATATTGTTCAATAATTTCTTTATTGGAAGCTTATTTTTTTATATAATTAAAATTGAAGTGTCTCTCTGCAATATTGAAATAACTGGCATCAAAAAATCAGGGTCTATTTGCACGTTGCTTTGACATAAACAAATATTTTTTTTAAATTTTGTTTGTCTATTTGTCATGGACACCTGTAGCCAACTTCTACAACTAACACCATAGATAAATAAAATGAATTGCAAATATTTAAATATACCAAACGTCTGAAGTAAACATTTTCTAAGACATTCCTTTATTTTATAGGGTGACAAACGGGCACACAGTCCACCTGATGGTAAGTGGTTGCTGTGACCCATAGACATCTACATCTATCCTCAATCAAAAATCAAAATGCAGATTCGTTGTCACCCGTGAGGACTAAGATGGAATACCTCTTCTCCAGTGAAAAGGGTCTCTGGTTCTCTACACTCACCATACAAAACACAGCAGTGGTAAGCTGCTATTTTACGCTAGTATTCTGTGAGAGCGTCGTCCTTCCCCGGTCAAGCCGACCCATTCGTGCTATAAATATATACATTTAATATAGCTGCAGTATGGCTCTACCACGTTAAAAATGTTTCACGCCTTCCGTTAAAGTGAGTATATGCTACAATCGCTAAGCTTGGCAGGTTGATTGGTGATGTTAGTAAGCAAAGAAGTTACCAGACGTCACGCAACTTATATAATATTTAAAAAATCACGCTGACTGAGGAGTAGAATAGTTTGCCAACGTCTGTTTTCCCTCCTATTCTTGTGATTTCTAGACCACTACTCACCAACAGGAGAATATGTTCAAAGACTGGCACAAATAACGTAAAAAATAAATGAAGATGAGATAAATAACAATAAAAACTTCGTTAGCGATTAATGACGATAATCTTATTAAGTTTCCGGGCAGATTTCGATCTCTATTCGAACGCGGTGACAACTTTCACGTGTTATAACATGTATTATCCTCACATTGTTGGCGGTGAAATTCGTTTAATGTTTGGATGAAATTTGGCACATACACCCTGACTTGGATAAATAGAGATATTTTTTTTACTTTAACCATACTTATAAAAGTGGATATAGATACGACGAGTAAGCCAGGTAATGTTATGATGTTATGATCGCTCAATGAACTAAAGAGACAGCTATGCTTGGAATTTCTTTGCGTCATAGACTTAGAAATGAGAATATCCACAGTAGAATTAGAATACCCGACAGCCCAGCGGACTCGTCAGTGGAAGTGATAATAGGCCAGCCAATCAGCTTGAAGAAACTACAACAGATGGGAGAAAAGGTTCTCGTGTGTCATACTCGTACCGTTAAGCGAAGTGTAGGGTAGCCGCTGGATTGCGTGGAGGGAAAGGGTGTTGCTCGGAATTTCTATGTGGGACAAAATTCGTTACAAGGGTATCACCGGGTGAACAAGAGTTACTAACATTACCTAGCAGATTAGTAGCTTAAAGTGGCAATGGGTCGATTATTTGATGAGGAAGAATTGTTCTCGAGCATCAACCTCGTACTGGTACTGACAAGCACAGTAATGGGATAACTTCTACAAGATGTAGGGACATTAAATACAATAAACATGATGTGTCTTTTTAGATTTCTTGTTTTCCTGGTATTGTTAGTTCTATACCAACAACATTTTAGCCTTTATCGTAGGTCCTACGATAAAGGCTAAAATGTTGTAAATAACTTCATCAAAGTCATTAAATAATAACGTTGCTTAATTTAATCTTAATGAATTTAGTCTAAGGCCTTGTTTAATACGACGAATGTCCCTCGGAACTTTGGTGTTTGCATAAAATTACTAGAAAATGCCAAATCACTACGCTTCATTCACGTGCAAAGCGTTTAAAAACAGTTCCTTGAGATTATGTCGCAGTAAAATTACCTGTAGGTCTTAAAATACAGACGGAAGTAATGGGATGACCTCTACAAGATGTCGGGAAATTAAATACAATAAACATGTCTTTTTAGATTTCTTGTTTTCCTGGTATTCTTACTTCTATACCAACAAAATTTTAGCCTTTATCGTAGGATAATAACTCTGAAGGGATCAAGTAAACTTAACCCGTCGCCGGTCATGTTTGCTATTATCACAAACCCGATTCGTCCTTATAGTTTATGTATTATTTTTTATTTTGTCTGTGATTTCTTTTTATGCAAGGAAGTTACGTTTGCATTATCCATACAGTTCAGCTGATGTTCAGTGCTAGCTCTGGCCTATATTATATAGATCTATAAACGACTGAGAAACAAAATAGTGATGTCTAGTCACTCATTAGCACTAAGAAAAGTGCATAGTTACTTGCCTAGCAAAAGGCAACTAATGTTGGGTTTATGATTGTGCAAGCGGTGTGCACCATTCACCTATCTCTTCTTTCACAATCAATCTAAACCTTTATTTTTGGCTACCCCCTTGTAGTCGAGTAGCTTGCTGCTCTGTGGACTCTGCCTATCATTTAAGAAATTACAATCATGAAGCTATCTATGTATCTATATGTACTCGTATCTGTTACAGTTACCGTTAAAGCATATCAAAAGTCCACCACTAAACATAGGCCGCCCCATAGATTCGTCCATATATTTGCCATAGTTGCCACGCTTGGCACAGTTTTTTAATTATTTTGTGTTGTTATCCGAAAGACGCTGCTACCCATCTTCTGTTTAATATCCCTCTGTTGTCTTTTACTACAAACACGGGACGATATGTCGTAGTGTAGTAAGATATGACGTATGTTCTTACGTCGCCACTACACGATCTACACTACTACGTGACACTTTACTGTACACTAGAAAATATACGTAATATATTATGTCAATTTGATTCATTAATATCCAAAACTCCGTTCATTAAATCAATGATCTATATTGTATCTAGAGTAACATAGAGACATCAAGTACAATGCATTATTCATATTGCGTAATGACTCTCTTAGGGACAAATTATAATATTCATATACCTAACAAACTCTATGGTTTATGCTTAAGATGATATTTCTTTAATGGTAAAATAATTTTATAACTTAAATACTATGTTAATTAATTAATTTAATAATGTCCTCCAGAAGGAATCTTCATCACGTCATCCAGTGTCAACGGAGATTAGCCATCTGTGCGGGAGAAGATTAAAGTGCACAAGTGCATGCACCAACGCTGGTGCACTCCCTATTCCCAAGGAAATCCAACACGACCAGGCTCAGGCGCATTACCAAAGGCTTTACTCGATTTCCCATGCACGGGTATTACGGGTGTGAAGCACCGCCATCTCCTTGACATCGGGGTGGTGCTGATATTTTTTTAAAAAAACTTAATAACTGATTTTTTGGTCCGACCCGGGGCTGGAACCTAGGACATCATGATTAGCAGTCGCGCTTACAACCACTAGACCAACAAGCTAGTCACTTGAGGTTATACCGACATATTAAAGCTAAAAGATATTTGTTTTATTGTTGGGCTTAATAATATAATGTAAGCAATAATATAGTGTAAGCAATTGGCGCGGCGTAAAGGACCTTAGCGTAAAGGATACCTAACCTCCTTGCTTCTTTTATAGTGAGCGGGCCGGACTTGGCCTGCCTCTACCTTAAATTATATGTACCCTACTATAAAATATTTAAGCATAATAATATCAAGAATGGTAAAGGGACTTTAGGGAATATCCATAATTCATGATGTGTAAGAAACTGTAATGGCACGTGATATTGTGATTTTATTTATCTGTGTTTATAAATGACGATGGAAGCTTAATAGTGAGAGTTCATGAATCTATTATGAAATATAAACCAAATAAATCTGGAGCCAATATTTGTGCAACACACTGGATTTTTTTATTGATTTTGGCTAGTGAAATGAAATAGAAGCTATCTTTTTCGACGCTAAAGCCTTTCGCTTTCAAAACGCCTTTCAAAAGTCCACTGCTGATCATAGTCCCCTTAGATTCATAATCTATCTATAAAGCAAAAAAAAATCTATAAAGCAATCTGTGGGAGAGGGTATTTGCCATAGTTGCGACGCTTGGCTGGTGGGTTAGCAACTTCTTTCTTTTTTTTTCTTTTTTTTTTTAAAAATGTTACCCTCACACTAGGATTTTCTCCTGTATCGTGGAGGCAGTTTACAAACATAAATTGCACAAGGACAAACAACCAGACCCGGAACAATTATTTGTAGGCCATACAAATACTTGTTCCGTGCGGGATTCGAACCCGCAGCCCCAAGCGCTGCAACTCATTGTTAAGTCACTGCGCCACGGAGCCGTCGAACTGCAGTTTATTGTTTTTTAGTTGTTATCAGGAAGACGCTGCTGCCCATTTCCTGATTTATTTCCCTTTGTCGCCTCTTACCAAGCGAAACGCAGAGGTAAACCTCTACTTCACGCTGGTATTCTGTGAGGTCGTGCTACCACCCCGGTTCGAGCCGGCCCATCCGTGCGACAGCAAAAGCTGCCGCGTGGCTTTACCACTGTTATTTAATCAATGACCATTTGTTCTTTCATATTTTTAAGAGTTTTTTTTTTGTATAAATTATATGGCCTAGATCCCTTCTGGCAATTCTCTCTGTTTGTTACAAAACATTCATCACAATCTGTTTAGCCATTCCGAAGATTAGCCCGGACAAACGGACACACAAGCAAACATTTTAAAAATATTTCTTCATGTCATAATGACATGCTAATAACCCTCTCAATAATCTCTCGATTAACTATGTCTTAGCAGCGACTTCAGAAGTTATTAAATTATGTGGAAATTATTTTAGTTCTTTGTAGTTGTTTGTTTCTTTTTTTTGATGTTAAGTTTTAGTTCTGTCATATTTACTCGTTACAGTTCATGATCAACAGCCCTGAGATAATTTCGGCGCTCCGTCGTCTTACGAAACGGTTTATAAAATACTTAAAAAAGGGAAGGAAGCATTTCATTTAAATTTTATACAGCTTCAAAGTGCCGAGGTACATTCATTATATTTACAACATTTTAAGGTACATTATCCAAATTATACAAGTAGTAGGTTTCCTATTCTGTCTAAGAGTTCTAAGGGTATCCATACGAAACACAGCAGTATCAAGTTGCCATTTTACGCTGGTATTATGTGAGAGCGTGGTCCGTCCCCGGTCGAGCCGACCCATTCGTGCTACAACGATACTGCTAATAGAGCTGCAGCATGGCTCTACCACGTGTAAAATAATAACATAATGAAGGTCTATTCATTAAGAATATAATAATGTTCCTGTATTCGACTTACACTCAATTGTTATAAATAACGAATGCAAAAAAATAATCAAAATTTTTTTATAGAATAAGGGTGAGAACGAGTACATAACCCTACGTATGGTATGAGGATGGTGTGGCTCATTTAAATCAACATTTCAATCCTCAGTTAAGAATCAAAATGCAGATGTGTTGTCACCTCTGAGGACTAAGATAGAATGTCCCGGTTTTAGTAAAAAGGATTTTCGGTACTTTACACTCACCCTATGAAACACAGCAGCATTAAACTGTTGTTTCACGCTAGTATTCGTTACTACGTTGACACTTATCAACTTCATCAAAATCATTTAATAATAACGTTGCTGACATACATACATAAACACTCACGCCTGTCACCCAGAGGGGTAGGCAGAGACTATGGACTTCCATTTGGCACGATCCTGACAGACCTCTCTCGCTTCCTCCATATCCATAAACCTACGCATACACGCTCGTCGGTTAAAGGTGCTCTTGATTTGGCCCATTTTCAATATATCGCCAATTTGGTCGATAAACTTTCGCATAGGGCGACCCTTTTCGACTCTGCCGTTCACATCTGCAACATAAATTTTCTTTGTCACTCTTTCCTCATTCATTCTTTCTACATGACCAAACCACCGAAGCATTCCTTTCTTAATCCTGGTCACAACATCATCTTGCAAACCACACTCTTCTCTTATTAAACAATTTCTCACTCTGTCATTCAGATTCATCCCTAACATACTCCTTAATGACCGCATTCCTACAGCATTTATTCTACTCTCGTGCTTCTTCTGCCACACCCAACTTTCACTACCATACATTAAAGTAGGCACTAACACAGCATTGTGAATTGCCATACGTGCCTTTTTGGACACATTCCGACTTTTCACAATAGAGTGTAGAGCCCCATTCACTCTATTTCCTGCATTCACTCGTCGTTCTATATCCTTATCATATCTACCATCCCTGCTAAACACACATCCCAAATACACAAACTCATCTACTTGCTCTACCAACTTCCCTTCTATTCTTATTTCACATATCGTTTTACTTTCTTCTCTTTCAAAAACCATAACTATCGTCTTACTTGCGTTCACTTTCATTCCCTTTTCTTTTAATGTCCTGTTCATTAATGTAACCATCATTTGCAACTCGGCTGCCGACGACGCAAGTATGACTTGATCATCGGCTTACAAAAGGCATTTGACGGTTAACTCACCCATTCTTAACCCGCATTCTTCTACTTTCAAATTTTCCAAACAACTGTCCATAAATAGGTTGAACAGCCACGGGGAAGCCACACAGCCCTGTCAGACACCTTTATGGATGCCAAACCAGTCAGAGTAGGCCCCGTTGATCCTGACACAGGCACTAGAGTCCCTATATAGAGACTTCAATGCCTGTATCAAGCCAGCGCTCAACCCAAATGAGTTCAGTGTTTGCCATAACACATCCCTATCCACTCTGTCATAAGCCTTCTCCAAGTCTATGAACGCACAAAAAACTTTTTGGTTTTTGGCCAAAAACTTCTCCGCGATCATGCGCATGGAAATGACCTGATCCGTGCATCCCATTCCCTTTCTAAATCCCGCTTGCATATCCCAAATTTTTTCATCAGTTTCTGTCATAACACTTTCAATTAGTACCTTAGCATACAGTTTCCCCACAATGCTAAGAAGGCTGATACCACGGTAGTTTTCACAGTCCTGCTGTGATCCTTTTCCTTTATATATTGGGACTATCACGGCTTTGCACCAGTCTCCCGGTACCCGCTTAAGTTCCCAACATAAATTAAACAAGGTGTACAGAAGGTCTGCTACCACTCCTTCTCCAGCCCTTTGCATTTCGAGAGATACTCTATCATAACCGGCTGCCTTACCTGCTTTCATACTTTCATTGCTTTCATTATTTCATCTATACTTACATCTCTATCTATTTCGTCTTCTTTCGGAATTTCTATTTCATTTAATTTAAACGTCTCATTACTCATAAACACGCTTTCAAAGTATTCCTTCCATCTCCTTAAACTCAAAACTCCGTCATTCAGAATACAGCCATTCTGGTCTCGTATAGCATTCATTCTAGGCTGTTTTGAATGTCCCCTGGTAGTTTTTACGAGTTTCCAGAACATTTTAATGTTTGCCTGGAAGTTATCCGATATTTTTCTATCATTCTTATCCGTTCTTTCTTGCTTTTTCCTTTCAACTACTTCTTTTACTCTCTTATTTAGGTGTCTAAAGACTGCCTTTTTCCTTTCAATATCACCATTCATACTGCTAGAATTACTAGCTTTGGTTGCTAGTAGATCTAGCCATGCTTTCTTCTTTGCTGAACTTCATCGAATTTTTGATTCATTGAAAAATTGAACGTTGCTGAATTTCATCTTAATTAATTTACTTTAAAGCCTTGTTTAATACGACGGATGTTCCTCGGAACTTTGGCATTTGCATAAAATTACAAGTAAATGCCAAATTACTAAGCTTCACTCTCGTGGAAAGCGTTTAAAAACAGTTGCTTGAGATTATGTCGCAGTAAAATTACCAGTAGCCTGTAGGTCTTAAAATACGGATTTTAAAAATTAAATACAGCAAAACTAAAAATCGTCTTTCAGGATAACTATTCGACGCAGATTACAATAACTTATTGATGTATCTATTTTTGTTAGAAATATTTCATTAACACACGTTATAATATAAGAACCGTGGTAGCTGGTAGTGATGGTTAAGTGATGGTCCTAAATTTCACAGTTCGTGAGCAACTAGGTTTCGATCCCACCAGCACCAGTGCAATTGTTTTATATTGTTATTTGAAATTGAATGCTGCACTTTAGCTTACATTTTTACTCTCGAATGAGATGTACATACAGAATTTTTGTCTGTATGGAATTCAATGCTTGACATTCTAGTCTAAAAATCTTCTGGTGGTAAGCGTAGATGAAGCCTAGATGTCACCCAGATTGTAATCGGACGAAAATGCAGACCCGGGTAAATTATGTAACTGCTTTGCCGTACGCAATACAAACGACAAAGGAAGTCGTTTGGTCAATAAAAGACTTAAGACCCTCCAACCGCTTAACTGTCCGATAGTGAAAAGGGAGATAGGAATATAGGCATAAAATTCCTGAACACATTCTCTAAACATCTTACCTTTTAGAATAACAAGAGGCTGGCTCCTCGAGGCTAACAAGATTGGTTACAACCAATTCAAATTCACCAATCTAGCTTTAGCACGTAAGAACAACACTTAATGATTTCTTATATTTATGCGAACACTACTCATTTTACAAAACTTGTTTTCCGGATTTTGGAAGAACACTTTCTGTACTCTAGAAAAGGGCCTAGTTTTCTCACACGAAGAATAAGTTTGGGTGCAATGCCAGGAGTCAGGATTATTCGCGACACGCAAATATTCCCTTCAGTTAAGATTATACTTTACTGAAAACTCAGCCACGTCGTTAAAAGTAATACTATATTTTACAATCTCATGTTGAATTATCTTAGATACTAAGATTTTTTTTAATAAAAATAAGGTGACAGAAGAACATACAACCACCTGACAAGTGGCTACTGCAGCCAATGGACATATGCAGCCAACTTCCAACAGATGCATTGTCACCTCTGAGAACTAAGACGCAATGCTTCACAGCCTGTAATTATACTGGCATTTATATACTCCAGACAGAAATACAGCAGTGCAGGCCAGTTATTGTGTTATTTAGCGCCAGAAATATGTTGTTCCTGAACGGTCTCATTGGCAGAAGAGTAGTACTATCACCAAGTGAATGATGATAGTTACTAAGATACAACATGCAATTGTACAATATAGAAAATAATAACCTACGCTACTACAAACACCATGAGAGAATTTGGCGTGTATGAGAAATTAAATAAATATTTCGGGACATTTGAACTCCGTCACCACGTATTGGGGAAGTGCCACGAACTTTATCTGCCCCATAATTCTCCCGATGTTGAAATGATGTCTTAAGTTTGTGGAATATATAAAAGCCGCTACCTTACTTTTACTTTAGCAACCTGTCCGACCATTTGTGTATGACAAATTTCAATAGAGAAAATGGCTGGGTGCTACCATCTACTCGGGCTCCCATAATTAATAAAATTAAATCCAAACCCAAGAATACTACTGCAAGATTTTAAATAGGTTCTGAAAACTCATTCCGCATAGATCGCACCAAAAATTAATAATTAAAAGTTGCAGGTAGCCTTCAATAACAGAACGTTAAACAACTTAGTCCCTCCCAGGACCATGGATGCTATAAAGTGCTAGAAATCTCAGGAATTAAAACATTAAAATTATACGATATACAATCCGTAAAATTTGTTTTATTCCATGTGTCGTATTTTCATAAATATATGAAATCATTACAATAATTTATATTCAAAACTAAAGGTAGCCTGAGCAAACAACATTGAGCTGTAAAACATCATTAGGAATTAAAAAAAGTAACATAATTTAAATTATACTCGATAAAATCCGTTTAATTCGTTTCATTCAATTGTCTTGTATTTGTGTTAATGTTAGAAATCTTTATTAATATTTTATTTCACATATAGTAGAGAAGAAACATTATATAAATGGAGATGAATGAAAAATAAGTGGGAAGAATCCCTACTCAATAATAGTCATAAATTTACAAATAAAAACCTGTTTTACGTAGTTTTCAATGCTTTTTTCTTCAACTAAACAATATAAAGCGCACGCTTGAGGGGAAACTTGAGCTGTTTTTCAAACGTAATGATTGTTTGAATAAATATTTAATCAGTTTCGCCCATACTTGACGAATATTTATTTTAATGACTGTTCTTGTAATGCTGAATGATACCTTACGGCTTCTTAATAAAATGTTAAATAGAAGTAATAAATTGAATATGAACGATCACGGTGTTGGTTCTTCGAGCTATATGAACGACCCATTGCCACTTCAGCTTACAAATCTCTATTTATCCGTTGGGCTATGTCGGTTACTCTAGTTCTACTGCGAATTTTCTTATTTCTAAGTTTATCATACAGAGAAACACCGAGCATTTCAAACTCCATAGCTTCCTGAACGACCTTGAGCTTCATATACGGACAATAGTGTCATTGACTCGTACAGGTAGGCGAAGTATAGGGTGGGGTACCCTATACTTCGTCTACCACTAGATGGAGTGACGAACTGGTAAGAAAATCTGTCAGTCGATGGATGTAGGTGGCTCAGTACCGTGCTTTGTGGTATTCCTTGTGGTAGGCCAATATTCAGTAGAGGACTTGAGAAAGGCTGTAATGATGATGATGATGATTACCGCGTATTGGTGGTATAAAAATATCCAATACACCTTATGGATCGTGGTTGTCGTAAGAGGTGACAAAGGAGGTAAACTAGGAGATGGCTAGCAGCGTCTTCCTTATAACAATAAAAAAAATAAAAAATTACGATATACTCCGCCTGCCAAGACTGACAAATATAGCAAATATACCCCCTAGATGCAATCTATGGAGGCCTATGTTCAGCATTGGACTTTTGACAAGCAGGAACGGTAACGGAATCATAACTTGTACTTCTGTGTGCATTATAAATATTCCTAGTGGCGACAAATTCAGAGAAGAAAGCAGGAGAGACCCACATTCAGATGTAGACGTTTACGGATCTATGAAAAAGAAGGACAATTATACTGAATCTCAATCTGTATGACGCATTATTAAGCATAGAGTGCACTATGATTATCTAATGTATAAAATGTATCTATTTAAGATAATTAATGCAATTAGGCGTTAATTTGCGGAAATTCGTTATATTCGAGATTATTGAATTTACTAAGGTCCGCGTCATAAAATAAAATGATGTGTCTTACCTAGTTTAAAGAACACCTCCCGCCCTTCCTCAATTGCGTGCACTATATCCTTAACCATTAATCCCAGTGCCACTAAACCCAACACCACTACACTAATGAAGACATACCACCTTTGATAATACGACATGTGTAAAATACCCATATGTGTGGACTAAGTAATATCACAAGCTCAAATGCCGTCTAAATAGCTGCGACGTTGAAATTTCATCCTCTTCTTCATTTCCTTGCCTTAAAATCATCTATTCATGTCGGATTTCTGCCTCATCATGCGTGGTGATTATTGTATTGTCATTGGCTCTTATTAGCTTATCTTCACGCACAATCCCTGACGAGGTAGCCAGAGAAAACAGATCGCCAAGTGTCACGATCCTTACATACCTCTTTCGCTTCTTTCAGATTCATTATCTTCTTCATACATGCACGTCTAGGTATCCGAGTACTCTTGACCCTTCCCTCTTCGAGCAATTTGCTCACATGGTCTTCGAAAGTTAGTCTCGGTCTACCTCGACACCTTTTAATATTAACTTTCATGCTATATATTTTCTTCACCATTCGGTCTTTACTCATTCGCTCAACGTGCCCAAACCATCGAAGCCCGCTCCTATCAATTTTTGTGCTAAGGTCATCTTTCAAACCTGCCATATTGCAAATCTCTTCGTTTCGCTTTCGGTCAGCCAAGGTAACGCCGCACATTTTACGAAGAGATCGCATCTCCACTGCATTCAACTTGCTTTTATGCTTCTTTTGACATACCCAGGTTTCGCTGCCATATAACAAAGTCGGTACCAACACTGCGTTATGTATTGCAAGGCGTGCACTTTTCACTACGCCTTGCTTTTTAACTAACGCAGTCAGGGCACCATTCACTTTGTTCCCGGCAGCGACACGCCTGTCCACATCTAAATCACATCTTCCATCCCGGCTAAAAGCACTCCTCAAGTAAGCAATTTCATTTACCAGTTCAAGATATTCCTGTTTTACCCATATTTCACACTTCGTTCTCTCTTCGTCCCTTTCAAATACCAGAACCTTAGTTTTATTAGCATTCAAACGGATACCTTTAATTTCACATTCCTCTTTCATACACGTGACTAATGCCTACAGTTCTGCATCTGATGGTACAATAAGCACTGCATCATCAGCATACAGCAGACAATTTACTTTAATGTCACCCAATTTTACACCCAAACAGCTATCTTTCAGCTTCTGTAAACAGCTGTAGAGATACAGTATGAACAGCTAGGAAGACATGACACAACCCTGTTTTACGCCCGTTTGGACGCTAAATATGGGTGAAAGGTCATGCCCTACCCGCACACAGATTTTACAGTCACAGTTTTTAACGGTGGTAGAGCCACGCAGCAGTTTTTGCTGTTGCACGTATGGGCCGGCTCGCGCCGGGTTGGTACCACGACCTCACAGAATACCGGCATGAAGTAGAAGTTCTGCTTCTGCGTTTCGTCTGGTGAGTGCAGGTGGCCGGAGGCCCAATTCCCCCCCCCCATCAACATGGTAGCGGAATTACACTATAGACTAACCCAGGAGGGTACCAGTACCCTTGGAGAATCCCTCGCTGAGCATCCACGACCATGTTATTCCAATCCTGAGCGTGGGTGCTCAGGCTGCCCCGCGTATTCTGGGGGGGGGGGCAAAATTCCGCTCAAAAACATAACTGCTCGGGGCAAACTGAGCAACAATACCAAGGCGACCCCTGCCACGCTATCCGTGAATTTCTGCAACATCAGGGGACTTCACTCTAACCTAAACGCCGTCCACTACCATCTCGAGACGGCGAAGCCGGCCTTGCTCTTCCTGACCGAGATGCAGGTTTCCTCTTCGGCTGATATTTCGTATCTATCCTACCCGGGGTACAAATTGGAGCACTCCTTCGTGCCTCGGGCTGGAGTTTGGGTGTATGTCAGAGAGGACATCTGTTCTCGACGCCTCGGCAGTCTTGAAGGTTCGGAACTGTCCATCCTTTGGCTACGCGTAGACAGCGATGACCATCCGCGCGTCTACGGGTGCCTCTATAGGTCCCATAGCGGTAATGCCGAAACAGACCGACTCATCGACCACGTCCAAATGGCTACAGATTCCTTGCTACAACAGGTCCCATCCGCAGAGATCGTGATCCTTGGCGATTTTAACGCCCACCATGCCGAATGGCTCGGTTCACGTTTAACCGATCATGCGGGAAGAACTGTTTATGACTTTGCCTTGGCATATGGTCTGACACAACTGGTTACTTCGCCTACGCGGATTCCAGATGTGAAGGATCATACACCTTCCCTGTTGGACCTTTTGCTGACCTCTCATCCGGACGGATATCAGGTTTCCGTCGATGCCCCTCTCGGGTCTTCGTACCACTGTCTGATTCGGAGTGTGGTGCCACTCTCGCTCCCTTCGCGGTTGCGTTCTGCAGGTTGCCGCCGTGTTCGGCATTACAGGATGGCGGATTGGGACGGAATGCGGTCTTTCTTTGCATCCTACCCATGGGGGCGGGTTTGCTTCTTGCCGGATGATCCCAGCGCTGTTGCTGACTCTGTCACTGATGGTGCTACAGGGAATGGAACTATTTATTCCATCATATGTGGTACCCATCAGAGGCAGATCTCAGCCTTGGTTTGGTCGCTCCTGTAAAACTGCATTACGCAGTAAGCAGGAGTGTTATCAAGCCTGGGCTCCGGCTTCGGCGACTCGGGATGTAAACACCAGCATACTTAAAAAGAAGTGTAACTTCGCCTCCAGGTCCTTCAAAAGAGTTATTGCCAAGGCAAAGTCAGAGCACATAGGCAGAATTGGCGAGAAAATAGTTCGCTTTCCTTCAAGAACCCGTGCATTCTGGTCTCTTGCCAAGGATGTCCAAGGGAATGTCTGTAAGCCATCACTACCATCTCTGCGCAGGGAGGACGACTCACTGGCCCAAGACGCAAAAGACAAAGCCGACCTTTTAGGCTCCCTTTTTGGGTCCAACTCGACTCTTGATGACGGGGGGAAAACACCGCCGACCATCCCGCGGTGTGAGTGCTCCATGCCGGATGTGCTGTTCTCACAGCGCTCGGTTCGCAAAGCACTTCTCTCCCTGGACATCCAGAAGTCGAGTGGGCCTGACGGAATCTCCCCAATTGTGCTGAGGACGTGTGCTCCGGAGTTGGAACTGTCCTAACGCGTCTTTTCCGGTACTCCTACTCCCAAGGCGTAGTCCCGAATTCATGGAAGACAGCTTTTGTCCATCCGATCCCTAAAAAAGGCGACCGTTCAGACCCGTCCAACTATAGGCCTATCGCGATCACCTCCTTGTTCTCCAAAATAATGGAATGGAATGAAACTGCCAGCTCATCCGGTACCTTGAGGATCACCAGCTAATTAGTGACCGCCAATACGGTTTTCGTCGGGGTGATCTTCTGGTCTACCTGACCCATAGATGGGCGGAGGCAGTAGAGTCCAAGGGGGAGGCGTTGGCCGTTAGTCTGGACATTGCGAAGGCCTTCGATCGGGTTTGTCACAAAGCGCTTCTTTCGAAGCTCACTTCCTATGGGCTTCCCGAGAAATTGTGCAATTGGATCACCAGCTTTCTTGGAGATCGGAGCATCAAGGTCGTTGTAGACGGTGCATGTTCTGACTGCAAGCCTATTAACGCTGGTGTTCCACAAGGCTGTGTGCTATCACCAACGCTGTTTCTTCTGCATATCAATGATATGTTGCTAACTGGTAACATTCATTGCTATGCGGATGACAGCACTGGTGATGTTCTTATAACCGGCCGTGCTAATATTTCTCGGGAAAACGTCTCCGAGTACCGGAACAAACTTGTGTCTGAAGTCGAGTCTTTGCTGGACAAAGTCTCGGTTTGGGGGCGACTAAATCTAGTCCAGTTTAATCCTCAGAAGACACAAGTTTGCGCGTTTACCGCTAAAAAGAACCCCTTTGTCGTATATCCTCAGTTTCAAGGCACTCCCCTAGTTGCCTCAGCCAGTATCGGAATCCTCGGCGTCGACATATCGAGTGACGTGCAGTTTCGTGGCCACTTGGAAGAGAAGGCCAAATTGGCCTCTAAAACGCTTGGTGTGTTCAGCAGAGCGGGAAAGTATTTCATGCCTGCACACCGCCTGCAACTTTATAAGGCGCAGGTTCGGCCTCACATGGAATACTGTTCCCATCTCTGGTACGATAATCTAGCCAGGGACACTGTATACCATTGACAAGTGCGGATCGCTGCTGCAAGTGCTCCATCTGGAACTGATGCTACACCACCGACCAAAGAACAAGTTGGGCTCATTATTCGAGAACTGCCGAACACTGCACCCGGCATTGACAGTATCACAGCTGAGATTGTTAGACAGGCATGGCGGGTAACTGGTGACGAGATCTAGCACATGTTTAGGGCGTGCATAGTCGAGGGCGTTTTTCCGGATCTGTGGAAGTAGGGCAAACCTGTTGTTCTGCCAAAGGGTGGCGACAGGGCGCTCACTGACCCTAAAGCCTACCGCCCGATAACTTTGCTGCCCATATTGGGAAAAATACTGGAGCGTGTGATAATCTCCTGCGCTCCATGTCTCTACCGCGGAATCTCCGATGCACAACATGGCTTCACGCGTGGCCGATCCACAGTGACCGCCCTTAGTACCATCAACCGAATTACCAACGGATCAACCGAGAAGTACGTGCAACTGATCCTTCTGGACATATCTGGAGCCTTTGACAATGCCTGGTGGCCAATGGTCCTACTCAAGGCAAAGCAATGTGGCGTTCCACCTAACATTTACCGTATTTTAACGAGTTATTTTATAAATCGCCGTGTAGGACTGTTTGCTGGAAACCGGTTAGTGTGGAAGGTCTCCACGATGGGCTGTCCTCAGGGATCGGTGCTGGGACCAACCCTATGGAACCTCCTACTCGATGACCTCCTGAAGCTGCCAAAACCCCAAGGAGTACACTTCGTTGCTTACGCCGACGATGTGACGATCGTGGTCGAAGCATCGTCTCGTTCCGCAATAGAGCGCGGCAGCTACGATTGCTGCCGTATCCGAGTGGGGTATTCGCAACAGACTAGGGTTTTCTACCGGGAAGTCACAAACGATGACCTATTAGGGCAAGTTTAAACGTGGACCAATTATAAAGATGGACGGTGCAACGATCACGAGTGTTTCACAGGCAAGAGCCCTAGGAATAATTTTGGACGAGGCTAGGTCCTATGTGCAGCATGCATTATATATCGGCGAGAAGGCCGCTGCTTGCTTCGGGAAGATGTCGCGACTGTCTTCATCGACCTGGGGCATAACATTTCACGCCCTTAGAGTCCTGTATTCAGGGACCTATGTGGCAACGTTAACATATGCTGCTGCCGTATGGTACCAACGCTCGTCCCTTTATGTTATCAGAAGCGTACTGATAAGGACGCAAAGACCAGCTTTGATTCTTCTCACGAAGGCTTACAGGATGGCTAGCAGCGCAGCGCTACCGGTGTTGGCGGGCGTATTGCCTGCCGACCTGGAAGTTTTTCGTGCGGGACGAGTCGACGAGGAGGGGACGGGTTTGGTCGACAAGGAGCGCAGGATGAAGAAGAGGGAGATGATGGCTGCTGCCGTTGCCATTTGGCAGGACCAGTGGGATTCAAGCCAAGATGGCAGGGATCTATACAAGTTTTTCCCGGACATCGCAGAGCGTCTAATCTTTAGGTGGGTCGAGCCCGATTATGCAGTATCGCAGATTCTTGTTGGTCACGGGTGTTTCAACGAGCATCTCCTAAAATTCAACCTAAGGAACTCTGGCTTATGCCCCTGCGGCTCAGCACTGGAGAGTCGTGACCATGCTCTCTGGGATTGCGATCTGTATATTGAAGAGAGGAACGCATTATTGGACAGCCTACAAAGAACAGAAATAGGACCAGTATACTTTCGGGACCCCAGTGTGCTGCGAATCCAACTTTAAGGAGTTTAGGAGATTTGCGCATGCATGGCATTACAAAAGGAAACAGTATGAGGACTGAAAATACGACCAGATAGCTGCGAATGCGAAGTGTCGTCGCTGTGGTCACGCCCCAGAAGTGGGAGAAGTGAAATGTAGAGAAAAGGGACGGAACAGAGAGATTTGTAGGGAGTCAAGTAAGCGCACGTGGGAAAGAGCCACGAGCAACTACCGTGTGCGTCTCCCGTGATTCGGTCCGTATGCCGCAAGGCGGGAAGGACCATGGGATGGTGGAGGGAATGTTCCCATCTCTGGGCTGGGGCTCCCCAGTGCCAGCTCCTTCCACTTGACCGCATCCAGCGCAGAGCGGCTCGAATCGTCGACAACCGAGCTCTTTCCGATCGGCTCGATTCATTGGCACGTCGAAGAGATGTTGCATTCCTTTGCGTTTTCTTTTGCATCTACCATGGGGAGTGCTCTGAGGAATTGTTCGGATTAATCCCAGCCGCCAAATTTCACGAACGCACATTGTGGCAGAACTCTCGATACCATCCACATAATCTGGATGATTGGCGGTCCGCCACTGTGCGATTTAGAAGAAGATGTTTTCTTCCTCGCACGACTTCCTTGTGGAATCGATTTTCATCAGCGTTTTTCGGACCGATACGACTTAGGGACCTTCAATAAAAAGCGTACTCCTTTTTAAAAGGCCGGCAACGCATCTGCAATTCCCTCACTGGTGTTGCACTTGTTCATGGGCGGCTTTAGTCACTTACCATCAGGTGAGCCGCATGCTCGTTTGCCCCCTCTCCTATAAAAAAAAAGCAAAGTGACTGCACAGCCCTTAGCAATCGACCATCCACACCATACCCCGGCAACAGTTCCCACATTTTCTTCCTTACAACCTTATCAAATGCTTTCTCAAGATCCACAAAAGCACAGAAAATCCTCTGGTTAGCAGACAGAAGCTTTTCCGTGATCATGCGGAGAGAACACATTTGATCCGTGCATACTCTTTCAGGTCTAAATCCGCATTGTGCCTCCCATAGAAATCTTACCGATTTCTCTTGCATCCTACGTGTCAAAACCTACGAGTAAACTTTACTTGCTAAACTGGTCAAGCTGATCGCCCGATAGCACCCGCAGTCAAAATTTGAAACTTTACCTTTATACAAAGGTACAATGACTGCGGATCGCCAATCATCCGGGACATCTTCCGTCCGCCAGCACAAATTGCACAGCAGATGAAAGCTGTCCTAGACGCGAGGCCCACCATACTTGACCATTTCAGCAGATTTACCACATTTCAAACTTCGAATCGCACGTTTAATCTCTTTCATACTGATGACCTCAGTGTCATCGGGTCTGGCGTACCAGTCACATCCCTCACTAAGATCATCACACGCATACATTTCTCTATAAAATTCGCTCCATCGCTGCATGACCTCCGATATTTCTGAGAGACGTCATTGGTTCCCGAAAGCAGTTTGTTCATTCTTAAGGCCGTCGCACCACTTCGGGTCCTTCCAACCTCTTTCCAGAAGAGTTTGGAGTTCTCCTTAAAGTTGTGCGACAACCTTTCGTCCGCTTTCATTCTACACCTTTCACGCACTTCCTCAATCAATGCTTTCGTGTGAACTTTCTGCAACATATATCTTTCTCTCGTCTTCTCTCTCATATCCTTATCATTACTAGAGGCCAAGTAGTCTAACCATGCTTTCTTCTTCTTCTTTAGAGCTTCTTTCACTTCATCATTCCACCATGCATCTCTTCCTTTACTACTACCTCTTTTTATCGTTCCACACACTACTTCCGCTGCACTTACCATTCCATCCCTAAGATTCTGCCATGTTCTTTCCACACATTCTTTTCTGCCATCGATGGTGTCAAGCTTTTCGGCTACCCTCGCATGATATTTGTCCCTAGTATCCGCTTCCTGAAGTTTCCAGCTTCGGATGCGACAGACTGACTGTGGTTCTGTTACTGCCGTCCGGTAGCGCCAACCCGTGAACAGATCCCTAAATCTAGTAATCACTAGATAGTGATCCGTTAGCAGATCAGCACCCCTGAACACTCGCGTATCCATCACCTGTTTTCGCAGTCGGTCATCCACCAGGAACAAATCGATAATACTTCTCTCATTCTTTCTTTCTCTTGTATACATATGGATTTTCTTGTGATTAAATATAGTGTTTGTCACAAGAAGACCCTTTTCCTTGCATACAGCCACTATAAGCTTGCCAGCATCATTAACCTTTTTATCACCAAAATTTTCCAAGCACCGACTCGTACCCTGGTCGAGCGGTACCAACCCATCCATTCAAATCACCACATACAACAATTCTTTCATTTCACCTAACCAAATCTAGAACTTCTCTTACACTCTCCCAAAACTTCTCTAGCTAAGCCCTGGACGACGTAGCTACCAGCGCATAAACAGCCAAAAGGAATAACTTCGTCAGTCCCAATTTAAAGCGAACCCAGAGAAGTCTTGAGTTCACAACCTTATATTCAGTCATATCCTTATATCAGTCACCATCGACCAACCGAGAAAACAGCAGCACCCCCACTCCCTGGCAGGCGTTCTCGCTCTCCGGGACTTCGAACCATAGAATTAACGCCCCGCCAGGAAGCTCTTCAGTACCACTGCCCTTCCGTTTTTTCTCCGCCATACACAAGACATCTAATTCTCTTTCTTTCATTATATCGATCAACTCATTCATCTTATCTCTCATACCTCCTCTAACATTCCACGTGCCAACTCTGCACTCTGTCCTCCACCATCCGCCGTGTCGGGCCTGAACTGTCGTGGTGGCGGTCCCCATCGCCGCTTTGCGCGCTGCATTCCACACCAACGGGGACGAGCTGGTGTGCGTCGCCTTGGGGGGATGCCATAACCCTCGTTGGCATGGGTGTGCAGCTGTGTAGAATGACATCCCTGAAAAGGGCTGGCAGGGGTCGCGACGAGCACGCTTCTACAATGACCCCCAGTACGTTTATAAAATTCAAGAAATTTCAGTAAAAACTGAATATTATAGTTCCATTTAATTCATGAGTCGTGTAGTGGCGGTCAAGAATATCGACTACCCCATATCCTCCCGTGGGTGTCGTAAAAGGCGACAAAGGGAAACAGGCAGGAGATGGGCAGCAGCATCTTCCTGGTTAACGGCAAATATACAATAAAAAACTGCGGTTGCCAACCCGCTCGCCAAGCGTGGCAACTATGGCAATATACCCCCCATGATGAGAGTTACGAAGAGACGGCCCCCAGTCCCCGGCGGCCCCGCTATTCCTGGCTACGGTGGCAACCATGGTAACGGCGGGGCAGGGGGTGCTAAGAATCTCCGGTGGAGGTTCGGTTGCCACCTTAGACGACTCGACCTGGCAACGTACAACGCACGCACCCTGAGGACTGACGAGAAGATCGTGGAGCTGGAAGAAGAGATAGACAAGTTGCGCTGGCATATTATAGGATTATCCGAAGTCCGAATAGAGGGGGAGGACACGGTAATCCTCGAATCCGGCAACTTGCTCTATCACCGGGAGGGCGACCATCTGTCCCAAGGAGGTGTCGGATTTATCGTCCACAAGTCTTTCGTTAACAACGTTGTAAAGATCGGGAGTGTGTCGACGAGGGTTGCGTACCTTATACTCAGAATCACCAAACGGTATTCGCTGAAGGTCATACAGGTTTACGCACCAACCTCGGCACACCCGGATGAGGAGGTGGAGAAAATGTATGAGGATATCTCTAGAGCCATGCATTCCTCAAAAACCCAATATATGGTGTTAATGGAAGACTTCAATGCAAAACTAGGCACAAGAGAGAACGGTGAGCTGAAAGTAGGGAAATATGGAATAGGGCAACGGAACCCAAGGGGTCAGCAGCTGGCCGACTTCATGGAGAAAGAGGGACTCTTTATGATGAACTCTTTCTTCAAGAAGCGGCCCCACAGGAAGTGGACCTGGTCGAGCACCGACGGTTCGACAAAAAATGAGATTGACTTCATTATGACGACCAGACGACAACTGTTCAGTGATGTCTCAGAGATCGCCAGGGTGAAAACCGGCAGCGATCACCGAATGGTGAGAGGCACACTGAACCTAAATGTTAAGTTGGAGAGGTCTCGTCTGATGAAGTCAACGCTCCGTCCCCCTAGTGCTCTAATCCAAAGTCCCGAAACCTTTCAGCTCGAGTTACAAAACCGTTTTCAGTGCTTAGAAGACTACAATGAAGTGGACGATATGAATATCTGGTATATCGTCGGAGCTAAGTTGTGCAAGACCCGCCGCAGAAGAACACAAAAACTCTCCGATCACACTCTTAATCTCATGGCTGTTAGACGGGACACGAAGCTACATTCTTCAACAGATTTGACAGACATACAGGCAACTGAACAGACAGATCTCCAAATGCATGCGGCGGGACTTACGCAACTTCAATACAGCTCATATTGAAGAAGCGATCGAGCGGAACCAAGGCTCCAAAGTCTTTGCCAGAGATCTGTCTGCCAGAAAGAGCCAACTGTCAAAGCTGAAGACTGAGTGTGGCAGCATCGTTTCCGGGGCACCTGAGATTTTGAGTGAGATTGAGAGGTTCTATGGGCAGCTGTACACGTCATCGTTGGAGCCACACGCAAGTGTGAGTAACGATCCAAGAGCGAGTCTGGTCCGATACTATTCCGAAGATATCCCGGACGTCAGTCTGAGCGAGATTAGAATGGCTCTCCAGCATCTTAAAAACGGCAAGGCCCCAGGCAAAGATGGAATTACAGCGGAGCTTCTGAAAGCGGGTGGAAGACCGGTACTTGAAGTCCTTCAGAAGCTCTTTAATTCCGTCCTCCATGGTGGCATTACACCGGAGGCGTGGAGCAGAAGTGCGGTGGTCTTGTTCTTCAAGTAAGGTGACAACGCTCTCTTGAAGAACTACAGACCGATTTCCCTTCTGAGCCGCGTCTACGTGCTGTTTTCGAGAATCATTACGATTCGTCTCGCGCGCAGACTTGACAACTTCCAGCCTCCCGAACAAGCCGGTTTCCGAAAGGGCTTTAGCACCATAGACCACATACCTACCCTTCGGCAAATTGTAAAGAAGTCCGAAGAGTACAATTTGCCACTATGTCTGGCGTATGTGGACTATGAGAAAGCCTTTGATTCCATCAAAATTTGGGCGGTGCTGCAGTCCCTTCAGCGGTGCCAAGTTGACTGTCGGTATATCGAAGTGCTGAAGTGTTTGTACAGTAGAGCTACGATGGCTATCCGAGTACAGAACCAGACTACGAAACCTATCCAATTGCAGAGAGGTGTAAGACCGGGTGATGTTATATCCCCGAAGCTCTTCACCGCTGCATTGGAAGACGTTTTCAAGCTTCTGGACTGGAAAGGATACGGTATTAACATCAATGACGAGTACATCACTCACCTTCGATTTGCCGACGATATAGTCCTTATGGCAGAATCGCTGGAGGACTTAAGCACTATTCTCAATGACCTCAATAGTGTCTCCCAACGGATAGGTCTTAAGATGAACATGGACAAAACAAAGATTATGTTTAATGTCCATGTCACACCTATGCCGGTAGTTGTTGGGAGCACTAAGCTCGAAGTTGTTGACGAGTATGTTTACCTGGGACAAATAGTCCGACTAGGTAAGTCCAACTTCGACCGAGAGGTCAATCGACGGATTCAACTCGGCTGGGCAGCGTTCGGGAAGCTACGACACATCTTCTCGTCAGACATACCTCAAAACCTTAAAACAAAATTGTACAACCAGTGCGTGTTGCCAGTGATGACTTATGGAACTGAGACGTGGTCCTTCACTGCTGGCCGTATGAGGAAGCTCAAGGTCGCTCAGCGAGCTATGGAGAGGGCTATGCTCGGAGTTTCTCTGCGTGATAAACTTAGGAATGAGGATATCCGCAGTAGAACCAGAGTAACCGACGTAGCCCAACGGATTAGTAAGCTGAAGTGGCAATGGGCCGGCCATACAGCTCGAAGAACCGACAACCGATGGGGAAGAAAGGTTCTCGAGTGGCAGCCTCGTACCCGTAGGCGAAGTGTAGAGCGTCCCCCCACGAGATGGAGTGACGACCTGGTAAGACATGCAGGAAGTCGATGGATGCAGGTGGCTCAGGACCGTGCTTTGTGGCATTCTTTGGGGGAGGCCTATGTTCAGCAGTGGACTTGTGAAGGGCTTTAATGATGATGATCATTTAATTCATGCATATATAGCTACATCCAGGTTAAGCTTAACATATTGAAAAGCGAGTAAAAAATAGTTACATGCGACAAGACAAACGCGTAATTGATTATTGATCAATGATATTCGTAATTGCGATTCTTTATATTAATGCTTTGATGGATCTCTTTAATGGAAGCAACATAATATTAGCCTCCCTTTCAGAAGAACTATTCAATTAAATCGGACATAGACACAGACATAGACATATTTTTTATTAGAATCAATACACACACAAAATATACATTTAGAAATAATGAGACATAAAAATCATAGAATGTAGTTGAAAAACATAAATAAAAATAAAATAAATCTCAGCAAGTCTAAGTGACGTGTTGCCAAAAGGATTCCGTCTCAGCATATGCTACCACAGATACTGCAGCAGCGCTGATTTTCAGCGGAGCCCTGATAAACATTATTTCCGTATTGCGCCCGCGACGATATCGGTAACAAATCGAATCGGCTACATCCCGTTTAAAGTTAAAAGGGCAAACTTGGCGCACTATCAAAATTAAAGCGGGTTTGTTTTGTTTGTTTGAGCTAAATGCCTGTCCCCTTGCCAATTTAGCCTAATAATCCGTTGGGATATGTCGGTAACTCTGGTATATAAGAGATCTGAGATATTCTCGGTTAAACTGAGTCTTGTAGATACCACCATTTTTCTTGAAATCACACTAGACGCGAAGCTTCAATGGAGCCCCCATATATCATAACTAGCAAGCAGACTTAGTTCTGCAGCATATGCCGAAAAAAGATAAGAAGTGTAACTAGTGTTGAAACAGCTAGACTATTTTACTTTAGCTATTTCCATAGCACAATGTCGTATGGTATTTTGCTATGGGGACACGCAGCTGACACTGGAATTATATTTGTTTTACAGAAGAGGGCCATAAGCTCAATTTATGATTTAAAGCCTAAAGAGTCGCTGCGACAAAAATTTAAGGAAATTAATATATTAACTTTAGCCCCTCAATACATTTATGAAAATGTAATGTACGTATACAAAAAAAAATAGTTTTACAAAAATAAGTGATATTCATTCTGTAAATACTAGGAACAGACACAACTTAGTAGTACCAGTTACTCGACTCCATCGAGTCAGTAATTCATTTTTGGGGCGATTTATACGCTTTAACAACAAAATTCCAGAAAATATACAAAATTTGACCTCCTCAAAGTTCAAAAACTTTATTTAACTAAGTCTGTATAAAAAGGGTTATTGTAATATTAAATAATTTATAGATGATAATAACCCCTGGAAACTAGGTGATCGCTACCAAGCAATTTCAAATTCGTTGTGTTGTTAATTTGTGTTACATACATGAATGTAAGCTGTTATTTAAAAAAAAAGTCCCGCTGGGCTTCTTGCTGGTTCTTCCCAGGACAGAGGTTTTTTTTTCGAACCAGTGGTAATTATACAAAAGAGTGACTTTCAATAAGTATTATTTATAATCTATATTGAATAAAAAAGTTTCTGTTTTTGTTTCTGTTTCTCATTTCTAGGTTTATCACTGAGAGAAACCCCGAGCATAGCCCTCCCCATACCTTACTGAGTGACCTTGAGCTTTCTCATACGACCAGTAGTGACGGACCACGTCTCAGATACATACGTCATCACTGCAACACGCACTGGTTGTACAATTTTGTTTTCAAGCTTTGACGTATACCTGACTAGAAGATGCGTCGTAATCTTCCAAATGTGGTGTATTTCGTAAGATTAAAATTAGGATCAAAATAATACCAACATATTTTTCTTTTGATTTTTTGAAAAGACTAAAAAACTTCAGAAAATGTTTATATTCGAATGAAGTCACAGTTAATCGTTGAAGACAATCCTCAAGTAAATCATACATACATTCAATGAACATATTTTTAAATAAAGGAGAAAGTACAAAAAAACATCTTTAAAATATTAACGTACATTATTCAACAACCAATTCTCTGTCGGAATGAGCTCCACAGATTAAATATTTATCCAAGAACAGCCATTATGCTTGACTTACGACTCAAGTTTTCACATCTTTGGTACTTCTCATATTGCTTTGGATTAAAAGGAACAAATGAGTGAAGGTTTTCTTTTTTAACATAAGATCCATTTTATTACACCAAGTAACATCAATCTTTCAAGTTGAAATGATATTAAAAACTTGCATATATCTGGTTAAGTATTTTTTATAGGATGGAGTGACAAACAAGCACACATTCCACCTGATGGTAAGTGATTGCTGTGACCTATAGACCAAAAAAAAATAAAAAAAAGAATCTACATTTACCCTCAATAAAAAATCGAAATGCAGATGCGTTGATAACCGTGAGGAATAAGATGGAATGCCTCTTTTCCAGTAAAAAGTATCTCCGGTTCTCTACACTCACCATACGAAACACAGCAGTATTAAGCTGCTATTTTAAGGTTTTGTGACGAGCAGGGACAGTAAAATAAAGTTAACTGTTTGGCTTGAAAATTATACACACATACCACACACACACACAAACACGCACGCACGCGCTCACGCACGCAAGCACGCACGCATGCACGTACGTAGGCACGCACGCACGCACGCACTCGCGCACGCAAGCACGCACGCAAGCACGCACGCACGCAAGCATGAACGAACGGACGCACGCACGCACGCGCGCACACACACACACACACACACACACACACACACACACACAAACACACACACACACACACACACGCACATACACACACACACACACACACACACACACACGAGTATATAGTATAAGTCATAATTTACATGCTTATGATAAAGGTAAGTTGTATTTATTACCTAATTCTTCATTGATACTCGTAAGTACCACTAATGTGATATGGAAGAGTGGCTCCTTCTGACACAGGTGCAAATGCACTTAAAATAATCAGTCAACCTTTGTCCTAGACAAACCTTGTTAAAGATATAAACTTTTTTTTTTAATTTGACTCTCGTAATCTGTAAGAGCGTTGTGCTTCACCAGACGAGCGAACCCATTCGTGCTACAACTACTAATATAGCTGCAGCATAGCTTTACCACGTTAAATATATTATTTTAGTTCGATTTTAAGCAAAAAGGAGTGGAATTTTTTTGATACTAAATTGATAAACATACTTTATAGAATAACAGAGAGATGATAAAGATATCATCTTACCTCATGACAAGTAGATACTGCAGCTCAAAAGTCACTTGTAAGAAACTTCTAATATTGTCCAAATATACGTGACACCCAACAAGACTAAAAATGCGTCACAGACTGGTATTATACAACATAAGGCACATTTTGCGTAAATCATATCTTTTAAATATGTGCAAATTAATAATCTAAGATCCGTATGAAAAAATTGGTGTTTTTTACCTAGTATGAACATCTCCGTCTTTCCTACAATTAAGTGCACTATTACTGTAACCACTAAACTCCACACCACTATCCTCAACACCATTATAATCAACATCACTATTTCCAACACCACTACTCTAAGCAAGACTTACACACTCTTTACGACGCGTTTTGTATTAAAATGAAGCATTCTCAAAAGAAATACAATTTCAAACAAAGAAGGCTACAGATGCGTTGTCACCTCTGAAAACCAAGATACATTTACAGTAATTATACTGAATCTTTATATTCTTTAAATGGGAACACTGTAGTACGGGCATTATTTCTTGACGACAGAAATAGGTTAGGAGATATTACTTACCAAGAAGATTTTTTTTAATAAGGGTGATACACGAGAACACAGATCACCTGATGGTAAGTGGATACTATGGCCCATAGACATATACAACTATCCTTGATTAAGAATCAAAATGCAGATGCGTTGTTACCACTGAGGATTTAAATGGAATGCCTCGTTTTCAGTGAATAAGGGTATTTGGTTATACAGCTGCTGTGTATGGTATCCTTACGCTGGTATTCTGTGAGAGGTTCTTCCTCGGTCTAGTCGACCCATTCATACTATAACAATAATACAGCTGCAGCATGGCTGTACTACGTATAAAACTTGATTATTATGTAATAAAATTTTACTTCCCAGACAAGTGCTTCGTGGAAAAACAACTCACGTTTCATTTGATTGTGCTTTAATCTTTAATTAATTGATAAAACCTCTTTTGACAACTTTTATCTCGAGGAATAACTTTGCATTTTAAATCCTCTTAAAAATATTATCAACATTTTTCCGCAACTGAATTATTTTAGCGAGATATAACCGTAGTAAATTGTTTGTTAAAATACTTAAGTTGAATGAGAAAACGCTCTAGTCAGTGTTTCGTAAAAATTTTGTTCAGAAATGAAAAAAAATCTACCGAATTTCGAACATTTTTATGTCAGTGGTGTTGGGTGGAAAACACTTTAATATTGTTAATGATTAATTTCTCGATAGATTGTCTAATGACGAGATGATTTAATGATATGTGAGATGAGATGTTTATATTTTTATGTTCTCCTGGTACTTATTGGTAGAACTCCTTGTGAGTCCGTCTGGCAGTACCCTTTTACGTATTTCTTCCGCCAAATTTTAGTGTTCTTACTACTATGTGCGGATCTAAAAGGTCTTAAGAGCCAGTATAATTACAGGTCGCGAGGCATTACATCTCAGTTCTCAGAGGTGACAACGCATCCGTAGCCTTCTTTGTTTGTAGTTGGCTGCAGGTGTCCATGGCCTATAGTAGCCACTTACCATCAGGTGCACTGTAAGTTCATTGGTCATTTCAGTTAAAAAAATGCATACTATAGGGTTTTTAATGCATTAAATTGAAAGTAGTGGAAGGAGACCGACCTGTCAAGGTAAAGAAAGTGTCAGGTAATGTCCATTGATGATAATCGATTGTAGATAGTGTGCATTATCACATATATCATTATAGAACTGCATTTATGATATTTTGAAGTATACTCGAAAAGAAAAAAATAATCTACATCTATTTTATGGTGCCTATCAATATTAAATAGGACCAATGATATGTAAAATATTTCAACTTAACATTACCACGAAATTCATCATTATTTTTTAAAAACTAAATTAACTTTAATTATAAATGAATGTAAATAGTAAAACGTTAATAATAACAATAATAAATTTTGATTTCAAGACAATTTATCTTTCTTATATATACATCGGAAAATACACCCAATATAAAAATAGTAGGTGTTTCTAGAAATATATGTTGTTCCTGTAGCACATTATATCTATGACAAATACCAATCATCAACATCTAAAAGTCTTTTAGAATAAAAAAAAAATCTTTGACAGATATAGAGACCCAGACACCGAGGTGACTCTAAAAGTGATCGAATTTTGTTAAATTTGTTACGGAACAGTATTTAATGATATTTCTAAGTTCAAGCCCACGCGAGCGAAGCCGCAGGTAAAAAGCTAGTAATATAATATATCTTCAATTAAGAATCAAAATGCAGATGCAGTGTCACCCCTGAGGACTAAGATGGGATACCTCATTTCCAGTTATTAGGTTCTCCAGATCTGTGCCCTCACCATAGGAAATACAGTAGTATCAACCCCAAACAAATGTTGACACCATGGGCACAAAATAAAATAAAATAAAGATTTCTTATGCTTACGCGAATACTACACATTCAAATAAGTCATTGTTGTTATTTGAATGTGTGGTGTTGTATTTATGTCAAGTTTACGTTACGTATTTACGTTAAGCTTTTAAACATATTAGGAAGGTCTGCAGTCTGTGGACACGTACAAGATTGCCCCCGTCACTATATAAGATTTGATAGATCACAAAACCTCGCTAAAGAACACGAATTCCTTAAGAGGATGACTCGCGAGGCTATTAAAATTTAAAAAAAACGTCCTGAAAAAAGATGGATGGATACCATCTGCTTGGAATCCTATAATTAATAAAGTTAAATCCCAGCCCAAGCATACAACTGGAAAACTTCATGATACTGTAAGTTTATACTGCGTAGATAGGAACGAAGTAATTAATTTTTATCTGAAGGTAGTCGTAGTTAACTATAAAATTGGTACGTCGAATACATCAGTCCTCCCGTGGTCATGGGTACTGTAAAGTGCTCGTAACATCGAAAATATAAAATAAGTTAACATTTTCGATGAAATCCATAAAAACTTTTTTATTTAAATCCTATCTATCACGTCTGTCATGACAATCAATCTATCCATGTTTACATGATTTTTTATTAATCCATTCGTAACAGATACTAGACAGACGGCACTCACGTACGTACATAAACGACTCGTTTAAACGAAATGTGAAATATTACATTGAAATTACATACATACATATTACATACATACATAAACACTCAGGCCTGTCACCCAGAGGGGTAGGCAGAGACTACGGACTTCCATTTGGCACGATCCTGACACACCTCTCTCGGTTCCTCCACATCCATATACCTACGCATACACGCTCGTCGGTTAAGGGTACTCCTAATCTGGCCCATTTTTTAAGTATCGCCGATTAGGTCTATAAACTTTCGTCTAGGGCGTCCCTTCCCGACCCTGCCGTTCACTTCTGCAACATAAATTTGCTTTGTCACTCTTTCCTCTTTCATTCTTTCTACATGACCAAACCACCGAAGCATTCCTTTTTTAATCCTGGTCACAACGTCATCTTGCAAACCACACTTTTCTCTTATCACACTATTTCTCACCCTGTCATCTAGATTCAGCCCTAGCATACTCCTTAAGGACCGCATTTCTACAGCATTTATTCTACTCTCATGCTTCTTCTGCCAGACCCAACTTTCGCTACCATACATTAGAGTAGGGACTAACACAGCACTATGAATTGCCATACGTGCCTTATTTGACACATTCTGACTCCTCATAATTATATCTTAGCTTATTTTCCTGTAGCAATTCCTGTATATAAGGCAGTGTGAACAAGACAATTTTGTGTATATTAATGTTATTGAGTTTACTTTAATAATTGTTTGTAGTTTACACTGCTCACCGACAAAAATAATAAAAACTAGTTGGGCAAAATTTTGTAACTATAATTTTATTTACGATGTCACTAAAAGATACTCCAGACATGCAGCAATTTACAATTTTCTCTAGACTTTATTTTTATACGTGGTAGAGCCACGCTACGGCTATATTTGTAGCACGAATAGGTCAGCTCGACCGGGGAAGGACCACTCTCTCACGGAATACCGGCGTAAAAAGTAGCCTGATGCTGCCATATTACGTATGGCGATTTAAGAGAACATGGGATCGTTTTTACTAGCAATGAGAAATTTTAGTCCTCAGATTTTACCGTCTATGGGCCACAGCATCTATTTGCCATTAAGTAAAAATTTAAAAATAAATGAGATCAGAGCGCCAATACAAGCCGTTATAAAGCCGCGGCTTACTACTATTCGTCCTCTTTAAGCTTCGATTAACAATGTCTAAAACGTATTAGTTATTCCAGATCCCTACTCGCTTAATTCCTTGGTCAGACTTAGCTGTTAGGTCAAATTAATTATGTAAAATAATTTCTTGGTATATTATCTACACACTAGCTGTATCCCGAGACTTTATCTGCGTGGAATTTATTACGATTGAACTTAATGAATTTAATTTATTTTACGTGGAACCCTTATTACTTTTCTAAAGTAAAAGTAGCCTAAGTGTGTGGTGCAGCCATTTTGGAGATTAGCCGGAACAAAAAAGTAGAGAAAACAAAAAACAAATTTTAATTTTTTTTATAAGTACCGTATGTACTGTTATAATATGTATTAAGTTAAAAGCTGTTATTTTGACATTACAAACAACTTTATTTATTTGACTGCCTTTATCTAGTGATTGTAGTAGTGCTGCTTGTGATCATGTATTCCCGGGTTCGATTATTACGGGTCGGGTTATAAAAAAATCGCTTAGTGAGCTTTTCATCAAGAAATTCTCATTTTTTTTATTTTTTTTTTTATTTAATTTTACATAAAACATATTACAATAGTGCATAGTTACTATACAGCACCATTAAACCGCAAAACGGTTTGTATTGGTGCTTGCAGACGTCTATACGCATAAATATATTATTTTTAATAACTACCATGTTATAATTGATAAAGTTAAGCATAATAACAACTAACAACCTATTCATTGTATTAGTGACATGACGACAAACAGGTTTCGCTAGTTTACCGCGATGAGCGTGTATGGTATACTATACATATACAGGCTGATTTCTATAGCGTTTTTTTTTAAAAAAATAATTATTTAATAAAATAATTTTATATATACCTATATACACATACATACACACACACATATATACATAAACACATATACACACACATATACATATATATACATATACATATATATACATATATATATATATACATACACACATATATATATATATATATATATATATATATTTAGATTTAATATCATTTGAGAATTTATTAAGGAAGACAATTCAGGTTTTCTAGAACATAATGCTTAATTTTATATTTTAAGTTTTTTTCTGTCAATTCGTTCTTAAGGTTTTCTGGAAGATCGTTTAGAATAGAAGCTAATATATTAACAGTTCTCCTGTCTCCATAAAAGTTATTTGATTTTATTTTTGCTACAGATTTTTTATTACTTTGTCGCGTTCTATCAGAATATTTTACCATTTTTAATGAAGGAATCATATTAAAATCTTCAATCATGATATGACATTCAAGTTTTTTATTTATAGGTATGACGTTACAGTATTTAAAAAGACCAATATAGTTATTTTCTTTATATTTTTGTTTACCTTGTCATCTACAATGAGCTTTAAGAATTTTAGTTGTAAATTAAAGATCCTTCTTATGTATGTTTTGAATGTACGACCATAACTTGTTATTCCATATGATATTATCGAATCTACTAGCGCATGGTACATTGATAGTAGTACTGAATATGGTACTTTATTCTTGATTATATAGAATATTGCAAGCAATGACCTTAGCTTATTACAAATCATATCAATATGAGGACCCCAGTTCAATCTGTTGTCTATGATTAAGCCTAGGTATTTTTGATTTGTAACTTGTTCTATAGGTGTACATATGCATTTTTGAATAAGGCCATGCATACATTCATGTGTATGCACAGTTATTGATATTGGACTATATACTGTGTTATGACTTGACCTAATATGCATGACTTTAGTTTTCTCTGCATTAATAACTAGTCCCATGTCATGAGACCATTGATTTAAGAGCGTTATATCATCTTGAAGTGTTTTTTGAGCGGCGGCGATGTCACGATCTGCTGATACGAGACAAGTATCGTCCGCAAATTGATATAGATTACACTTTGTTATAAGGTAGTTAAGGTCATTAACATAAGCAAGGTAATGCAAGGGACCCAATACTGATCCCTGTGCTGTTCCTTCTGTAATGTTTATTTTATCACTAAGTGTATTATCCACCCTAACAACATATTGTCGGTTACAGAGGTAGTTTTTACTCCAGTCTAATAAAGGTCCTCTGATACCTGTGTCTTGAAGCTTTTCAATTAGAGTTTCATGTCGTAAAGTATCGAAAGCCTTACTGTAGTCAATAAAGGCGACTAATACGTGTCTTTTCTCATCAAGGTAAGTATTAATATCATTTGTAAATTTTGACAGTAGCTGTGTAGTGCTTTTACCAGGTTGAAATCCGAATTGATTGTTAGATAGAATAGAGTTTGCAGTGTAAAATGTTTGTATTTGTTCACATATATATTTTTCTGCTATTTTGTCGATAATCGGAAGTATTGATATCGGTCTGTAGTTGGCATATTCTTTTTGGGAGTGTTGCTTATAGATTGGCCTAATAATACTTGTTTTTAATCCGTCTGGATAAATACCCTTTCTTATACTTGTGTCTATAAGTTTTGTCAAAGCAAAAGAAATCTTTTCACCTATGACTTTTATGTCAATAGCTCGAATGCCATCAAAACCGGGTGCTTTATTGACGTTAATATTTTTTAATATTTTTGCTACTTGCTGTACACAAGGTTTTTTATAATAAATAGACAAGCAAGCCGGTTTTTTATAACTGTTTGTATCCAAAATATTATTTTTACAATTTGGTATTATTTTAGACACATTTTCTTTAAAACTAAAGGCGAAATTATTTGCTATCGTTTGAGTATTTATATTGTTTGTTTTAAAAGCTTTATTTATTACTTCGTCTACAGTTCGGGTTATTCTCCCTGTTATTTTGTTAATAATATCCCAGAGTTTTTGTGTATTTCTTCTATTTTTATTTATTTCTGTTTTATAAAATAAGTTTCTAGATTTCTCTATTGTTTTGTGAGTTTTATTTCTTATTTTATTATAATCTACTCTTAACACTGCATTAGTAGGATCTTTTTTCCATTGTAAAAATAAATTATCTCTTTTATTGCAAAGTTTTTTTATACTTTTATTTATCCATGGTTCTTTATTTCGTTTAGATGTTGATTTTATTTTTATGATGTATTCCGATTTTTTATAACATTCAGTAATTTTACTTATTATATCATTGTATATCAGATTTGGGCAATCTATTGTATTAACATTACTCCAGTCTATATTATGTAATTCTTTACTCAGACGATCTTGTTTGAAACGTATTAATGTAATAGGATCAGCCTGTATACGTGGCGGAGCGATGCATGCAATTGCAATCATTCGATGGTCCGCCAGTACAGTACCCAATGCCGCACTGTACAGTCCTTGTTTACAAGATCGCACAAAAATATGATCTATGCAACTCTTAGTTACTATATTTTTACGTTTTTCGATCCTAGTGTAATCAGATATCCCACAGGATAGGCCGTACTCGCTCATTAGGTTTACATATTGTGATATTGTGTTATTTATAACTTTAAGGTTTAGATTTATGTCACCTATAATCAGAAAATTATCACAGTGCGAGTATTTATTTAATAAGTGTTTCAGCTCGGAAAGAAATAGCGTTTTACTTTTGTCTGGCGGTCGGTACAAGGCACACAGAGTGTAGGTACATTTATTTGATGTTGCAAGTGTTCCAACAATACATTCAAAACCCAATGGAGTGGTTTTAGTGATATGAAAGTTGTGTTTATTATTCACATAAATTATGATACCACCTCCTTTTTTATGACTTCTTAACTCTGTGTGCATTGTATAGCCGTCAATATTATATAATAAACTCAGTATATCTGATATACTAGCTTCTGTAATAATAATAATATCGATTAGATTCTTGTAGGATTCAATACATTGTAAAATACATGAGTAGTTTTTAATCAGAGATCTAATGTTTATATGAAAACAAGTAATTTTTGATGATTTAGGTAAACATGATAGGAAGGTTTCGATGTTTAAACAGTCCCTAATTTCCTTAATGCTACTTATATCTATATCTGTAGGCAAACCCGTTAGGAGAGTATCGTTGACCTTAGCAGAGCAGAGTCCCAATATACGCTTCCTTCCTCAGAATGAAGACCTTGCTTTTATCTTCTTT
This sequence comes from Parnassius glacialis, assembly GCA_033319125.1. Taxonomy (NCBI): domain Eukaryota; kingdom Metazoa; phylum Arthropoda; class Insecta; order Lepidoptera; family Papilionidae; genus Parnassius; species Parnassius glacialis. Next base: position 25,780,795 of record JAVANC010000029.1, on the reverse strand, counting down.
GCGAGCTCTTATTTTTCCATCTTTGAACCATACATATTTAAACGTACCTGATAACTGTTGTTTTGCTTTCCACAACAATGACTTATTATAGGGTGTTAATGCCTCGCGTACAAATATTTTCCTTCCGCTTTCGTTTTCGTCAGTCTTGGGTATCAGATCTCCGAGTAGTCCGAGTTGGCCGGAGTCAGGAAGTTGGCGGTGTCTTACCCCTGAGCTTCCGAAAGCATGTAAAGCCGTTGATCCTGCGCCTGATTTCTCTCTCTGGTCGTATCAGTTTACCGTCCTATCGGATTAAGAGAGTGAGGGAATAGATAGGGCACATGTACTTACACATACACTTGGTCACTATAACCCTGTCTTGCGTAGATGACTAGTCTTCGTTAGGACTCGCCGCCGTGACCAGAATTCGATCTGGAGTATATTATTTATTTGTATAGGTAACAAAGCAGTAAGAGGTTTGAGGTTGCTTATCGTTGCTTCTAGGTGTTAAGGCTCCTTATCTGCCTAACCATTCGACTAGGTGGGTGGAACTCTCTTTACTATTTCTTTTGTAAGCAGCTGTTCTTTATAGATAATCGTAGCTAACGAGCACAGTCCACCTGATGGTAAGTTGATGCTGTGACCCATAGATAACTACATTTATTCTCGATGAGGAATCAAAAGGCAGATGCGTTGTCACACCTGATAACTTAGATCGTTTTCAGTAAAAATGGTCTCCGATTCTCTACCCTACCCATACGAAATACATTATAGAATTGCATTAAGCTGCTATTTTACGTCGATATTCTGTGAGAGCGTGGTCCTTCCCTGGTCGAGCCTACCCATTCGTGTTACAACTATATAGCTGCTACATGGCTATACCACGTATGAAATTGCAGTGTATTCGTTGATATATTCTGATCTTCTGGATATAGTGAGCCAGATTAATTACAGGTTGTGATGCATCCATTTAAGTTCGCAGAGATAACATCACATCTACATATGTTTGTTTGATGTCGGTTGCAAGTGCAAGCAAAAAATTGAGGGGTTTGTCAATTCGACTCAATTTTTAAATGTGTTACCTGAGAACTTTTTTCGAAGTGAACCGATGATGATAATTCTTTTTTATTTGAAATCTAGTGCTTTCAACGTCCTCCCATATAATATTTGAACAATATCTGATCAGTAGTTTTTATGTTATCATTAATAATGCGTATTTAATTAACTTCGACAGCATTGACGATGTTCTCATTTTATTTATATTGAAGTCGGTTGTACAAATATTTTATTTTTATGACTTGTTGTAGATTCAGATCTTCGTCACGTTCTTCAGTTACTGCACCACACGAACACTGTGATAAAACACACGTGAAAAGGAATTCCAATATCGAATGTAACAATGAAATAAAAATAAATGGACTCAGACTGGATAGGGCATTCCGAGGATTCTCCGTTTGTTAGATACGTAGTTGTCCAAGTTCTAACTGGAAATGCAAAGCGAATGAGCTACAACAATTTGCTCGCTCGTGTCTGCAGCAAAAGACAGGTAGTTTTTTATGTTGTGACTTGATAATCTATGATTGTCCTCTTATGACCGTCCTAAACAGTGCTCTAATTTGTTTAAGTATTCGTAAAAACATTTCTGGAATATTTTAACTGTTTAGGTACAATTAACAGCCAACTTATGAATTACTTTCTGTTAATTGCAGACAAGATGGTCATTATTTTTTTTTTTTATAAAAAGTCAAACGTATTAACAACTTATCTCGTTGAATTTAAATTTTTAATTTTATTTTAAAGAATTAGTGTGGCAAACGGGCATTCAGTCCACCTCATGCTTTAGTGGTCTGCTCTTAAATTTTTGTACATTTTTAATACATTTTTGATTTTTTCTAATTTTATTAAAATTTGATTTATTTATTTTTAATATTGTTATCATCACTGAGAACTAAAATACAATGTCTAAAAGCTTGTAGTACATTACCCGCATTGCTACTTGGCAGCAGAAATAGTTAAGAAGATAGTACCTACCCGGACAGACTTCGAGGCAAAAGAGAGTCAGCAGGTGAGTCGCATGCTCGTTTGCCCCCTCTGCCCCCTCTCCTATAAAATAAGTACCTATTGCGATTTGCTAACTAATCGTGATGAAAGTTACCGGCTAAATACGTTTATTTTTATTTTTATTTTTTAGACGTTCAGATGATGTTTTCTTTCACCGCCTAAAGCGTGTTAAATTGCCACTTAAAATTGCAGTCACCAACTTCATTGATTCCACAAAAGAAGAATTTCACAGAACGTGAGCCAACGTTCTGTGAAATTTATGGCAAGCACCCAACCGGTCGTGGTGATTGCGGCAAAATCTTAATTATTAGAAATTCCTACGTCTAGACGTAGATATTTAGCGAGCTAAAAAAGAAAAATCTAGGACTTAACTTTTAATTTGTGCAGCAAACATTATGGGAAATAGGATAAGTGTTAAGAGTAACAATGTCTGCTTATTTGTGCACAGTGGTGTTGTGTTGTGAGAAACTTTTGTTTGTACTACATACATTCGAGTACGTTGAAATCAAGAAACTTTGTCGGGGAAATATCTGTTTTCCTTTTATATTTTATGCGATTATATTTATTTTTCTAAAGTTTTTTACTGATCGAAGTTTCTATTATAGGTTTTTATATTTTTATCTGACTTGATTTTGGCAGAATTATACCAGAAAAAGCCATTTAAATAAAGAAGAAGAAATATGATATTTTATGAAATTGAAGTAACAACTTTTACTGGTAGCGATAGTTATGATGATAAGATTTTTTTTCTGATACCGAGACATTTCATTTATATTTATTAACTAGTTTTTACTATTAACTATGCTACCATTTTGTTTGCGTAGGTTTACCGGGGGTGGATTGTACTGATGAATGTGCATTATAGGGTTTTAAAATTAATTTGCTTTAACTAATAATTAAAACTCGTTTTCACCCAAACAATGCGAGCGTTGGAATGACGGCTGCTAACTTAACTAAATCTAGTTATACGGCTGAAAGAACGTCCTACAAAAATGCCAAATTATTCAGTTTTTATGCTGCATATAGATATCTTTCACCTCAAATTTACAAAAAGATGGCGTTGCGGTTCACAATATAAGTAACTATAAAACACATTATTTTTCAAATTAAAAAAAATACAATAAAAATGGACGTATTGCTTGGGATTTGTTTACCAACAGAGACAGGCAAATCTTTTCGCAACGCCAGGGAATCGAGACGATAAGATACAACTCGGTCGTCGGCGATTCAGGCCGCTCTTCTTTAGATGCGGTCAAGTGATGGGAGCTAACACTATGGTGCCCCGGCCCTGAGATGAAAACAGTAAAAGAGCGTGATTCTACGTGTTCATTAACTTTAAATAACATTTTCAGAATATTTCTGTGAGTAAAATAATATTTTTACACAGTTCATCTGATGTTAAATGGGCGCTGTGGCCAATCGATAGTTGCATCTATTTTCGATAAAGAATCTAAATGCAGATGTGTTGTCACCCGTGAGGACTGACATAGAATACCTCGTTTCCAGTAAAAAGTGTCTCCGGTTCTCTGCACTCAGCATACGAAACACAGAAGCGTTAAGCTGTTATTTTACGCTGGTATTCTCTAAGGGCGTGATCCTACCCTGGTCGAGCAGACTCATTCGTGCTAAAACACTCTGATATTCTCTACACGTGGTAGAGCCATGCTGCAGCTATATTAGTAGTATAGTTGTAGCACGAATGGGTCCGCTCGACCGGGGAAGGACCACGCTCTCACAGAATACCAGCGTAAAATAGCAGTTTAATGCTGCTGTGTTTCGTATGGTGAATTTAGAGAACCGGAGACCCTTTTTATTGGAAAAGAGGCGTTTCATCTTAGTCCTCACGGGTAACAACGCATCTGAAAACGAGGATAGATGTAGATGTCTTTGGGCGACAGCAACCACTTACCATCAGATGGACTGTGTGCTCGTTTGTCACCCTGTCCTATAAAAAACCATAATGTTGGGCGCCACAATTAATGCCTTGTATACATGGCGATACTAGTTACTACTAGCACCTTCTTGTATCGAGTATCAGAACTAGGAGAGTCAAGATCCTTCTAGAAATTTCCATGGAAGAACTTTCTAGAATTATCGACACCTTATCAGTCGGGACCAGTATATACTCGAACATTCTAAATGTTTCTACATTAGAAGCTTCTGGAATTATCTGTGGCCCTATATAAGGCCGGTATAGAGTCAGTGTTGAATTGGCGATATATATTTACAATAATTTTCCAATAACTTCTTATCTCTCACATCAGTAGCGTATAAATTAGGTATGATGTAGATTGTTACGTGATGTACGATGCTACAAAAACTTAAAAAGAAACTAAAGTAGGTAGTTTTAATAAAAAAAGTGATATTCATTCTGAAACATAAACACAAAATAGTGGTGTCAGTTTCTCGACTCGACAGTGTCAGAAATTAATTCATGTGTGCAAAGCTCTTTCTGTTATAAAGTTTAAATATTTTTTTTTTAACAAAAACTGTATAAAAAGGGTTATTATAATGTAAATAAATACATGGTTGTCGTATTATGTCCTATGAGCGTATGGCTTTAATAGTGAATAAATCCAGTGTACATAATAAAACTAATGTCCAAAATATTGTTTTTGGTTTGCTTTATTGTCTCCGGGTTAGCTATTTTCCACGTGGCAAGTAGATTAGCTAACAAGTTTATAGCATTTGAAATCTGTTTATGCGTTTTCAGCGGCGCCGTGCTCGAATTCTGCCCGAGTCCTTTCGGAAGCAGCCTCAGCCGGAGCTGTTGAAACGATTCCCAACTCAGGACTTGCCAAGGTCCTCCGGGGTCCTTTCCGAATGGCTGACCTTCGTTGGTTTCTTCGACGGCCTAGTGGACGCCCGGAGTGACTTGACCCCGAGCCAGAAGATGGCGTACCTCCTGGCCTCACTGGAGGGGGAGGCCCTGGGCGTTGTCGGGACCTCCTAGCCAGAAGATACGTCAACGTCCGGCGAATTGCGGACGAACATGTTAAGCAGCTTCTAAGCCTCCCGCTGCTTAGTGACCAGGCCAGACTACGTCCGGACCTGTTGGATCCAGTCTTGGTGGCCTGTAATATGTTGAGGCGGCTGGATTTGCCAGTGGGCGAATGGGCCTTCTTGTTGCTCCGCATCGTGCTGTCCCGTCTACCTCTCTACCTTCGAATGCATTTTGAGGAGAGGTACGGTGGGGACGAGGCCTCCTATATTTCGCCCTTCTATGACCTGCTGTGGTTTTTGGAGGAGCAGTGCCGACAGATCAAGCACGCGGCGGGCACCGTCGACGACTTACGAGCCGTGCCCAGTGAGAGGCGGTGAAAACAAAAAACGTTTTCAGCATTCATTTGGAAATTGATTCGAATCATTCTTATATATCTACAGTAATATTATGAAAAGTTCTTAGAGTAGTAATAATAAGTTTTATTTTTATATTTTAAAATACTAAGAATTCTATTAAGATAATAAATTTTCCCTTTAACCACTACTGGTATGCTTAAAATATTTGTACTAGGAGTGGTTTACGAGAAAATTAGAATGGCGTCAGTTTTGTGGAACTTATAACAAAAAAAGTGCTAATTGTGTTACTAACATGTTACAAAAGGCGACTAATGTAACATTCACTAACTACCTATAAATGTTTCTTTCCTTTTATCTAAATTCATATTTTTTGGATTAATGTGATCCAAGACACTCGCTGTTCTTTCAATTTTATTTACGGGGGTAAAGTCAAGGATTACGGGCGTGACTTTTTGTATGTATTTCATTGATGTAAAGTTTTAAGTATATAAGTAAGTGTGTCTTCAATTAATATAGCTTGAAGGGCTGATACTAATTTCAATTTAACGTGGCAAAGCCTCGCTGCAGCTATACTATGGCTGCAACACGAATGGGTCGGCTTGACCGGGTAAGGACCACGTTCTCTCAGCATATCAATGTAAAATAGTAGCTTAATTTATAATAAGTGCAGAAACTGTCAACCTCCTTACCTGGTAAAGAAGCATTCTATTTTAGTCTTCAGAAGTAACAGCGCATCTACATTTAGATTCACAATTGAGGATAGATGCGACTATCTATGGGCCACAGCGTCTACCTATCATCAGGTGGAATGTGTGTCACCATTTTCTCATTAAAAATAAATTTTCACTTACAGAAATAATTAAAAAATGTTGTGTAAACGATATGCATGTGTAGGTAGTCGCAATTTTACTACCGGTCAGTGCAGTCACTTCGTAATGACGTGACGGCGCTAAATGCGAACCTACAATAATTTCGTAACGTAAGCTTACCTACTGCGCGAAAATGGCGTGTCAACCTAAACGCTCCGAAACCGTCGTAGTCCACGAGTTCATGGTCTTTTCAACTTTTACCAACAAAATTGGACGGCATGGACCAGGTGTTTCCGGGGCAGATACTGATGACAAGCTTCACCGAGGACGAGATCATCTAAGCGAAGAAGGTGTTAGCAGATTCAGCCGTGACCCAAATCCGTCTTATCACACGTCACAGGGATGGACGCGGTAAGAAAGACCTGCAAGACATCTTCAGGCAATTGATCAATGAGACCAACCCTGATGACATCCCAACTTTCGTCGCGCGTGATCTCAACAAGCTGCCTCCCATGACGTTCGATCACGTAGACGTACCCAGATTGTTGAAAGACATCACCACGTTGAAAGCCGATGTTACCGAGATCCGTTCCAAATTTGAAGAATCGGAACGAGCCGCAAAAGAGCTGCAGATCGAAGTCAATATGTTGAGTAACATAGTTGCAACATCTGCGAATTCACCGCCGCCGCAGAATGTAAATACAGTACGCGGTAACCGTAATAGTAGTCATATTTCACCGATGATTGCTACTGCGTCACGCGATGCCGTCTGTCAGCGGGTTGATGACCATGAAACTAGGGTAACCTCGGTCATCATTGCATCACCACCTCAACTTTTGACTGAACCCATTAGTAATCCTCCACCGAAGCCAACCTCAAAACAAGGGAAGACATTTGTGGATGTTGCCTGAAAATCTTTACAACCGGCACGCTCTTGTGGCCGAACGCGAAAGAATGTGTAAATAAAATCAGTTCCAGGGGCGACCCGAAAAAGATTGATAAGGACGGGTTTATTCTTGTTAAGAAGTGACGTCGGTCGAGACCCGTCTGTAACCAGCGTGGGACCGCAAAAATAAACGCGAGTACAACTCTGCGTGCTGTGGAGCCAACCATACAACTCTACATGTCCCGTTTGGACAAAAGCACGTCGGGAGAAGACATCCTGCGTTTCGTTGAAGAACGAAGCCGATGCTGCATTGAAGATCTGATCTCTTTATATTTGCAGCGTCTGGAGTCTAATAGGTCAACGAACTTCAAATTTTACGTACTTTTCCTGCAAAACACAAAAAGACATTCTTCGCTCCCGATTTCTGGCCCTCTGGGGAAGTGTTTCGCCGACACAGGGACGCGCCAAAGAAAAAAGTTCCCTAAATAGTATTAAGTAATGTCTATATTATACATATATATTTAGGTTAAGGTATATATTGATATGGGCCAACGTTCTTAATTTTGAAGTCCTTGATGCCTGAAATTAAGTTATTGTATTGTATTGTAGTATCATCACTCCTTCAATGTATATATCTGAACCGGGACACCTCATTGCCAGCTCCATCTACTTGACCGCATCCAACGATGAGCGGCCTGAATCGTCGACGACCGAGTTTTTTTGGCTCGATTCACCTGTGTTGCGAATATATTGTACCCCTTTGCATTTACCACGGTGAGGGCTTAGAGTAAAAAGAGAAGTTAGAGTATTTGCCAAGGCAAAGTCAGAGCACATAGGCAGAATTGGCGAGAAACTAGTTCGCCTTCCTTCGGGAATCCGTGCATTCTGGTCTCTCGCCAAGGCTGTCCAAGTGAATTTCTGTAAGCCATCACTACCATCTCTGCACAGGAAGGAGGACTCACTGGTCCAAGACGTAAAAGACAAAGCCGACCTTTTAGGCTCCCTTTTTGCGTCCAAGTCGACTCTTGATGACGGGGGGAAAACACCGCCGACCATCCCGCGATGTGAGTGCTCCGTGCCGGGTGTGCTGTTTTCACAGCGCTCGGTTCTCAAATCACTTCTCTCCCTGGACATCCAGAAGACGAGTGGACCTGACGGAATGACCAAGCCCTTTCCGATTGGCTCGATTCATTGGCACTGCGAAGAGATTTTGCATCCCTTTGCATTTTCTTTCGCATCTACCATGGGGAGTGCTCTGAGGAATTGTTCGGATTAATCCCAGCCGCCAAATTTCACAAACGCACATCGCGGCAGAAGTCCCTATACCATCCACACCATCTGGATGATTGGCGGTCCACCACTGTGCGATTTAGAAGATGTTTTCTTCCTCGCACGACTTCCTTGTGGAATCGATCACCATCAGCGATTTTTCCGAACCGATACTAGTTAGGGACCTTCAAGAAAAGAGCGTACTCCTTTTTAAAAGGCCGGCAACGCATCTGCAATTTTCTCCCTGGTGTCGCAGTTGTTCATGGGCGGCGGTAGTCACTTACCATCAGGTGAGCCGCATGCTCGTTTGACCCCTCTCTTATAAAAAAATAGAGCTTTTGGGCATTATTTTTTCTGCTTTGTCAGGAAAATAATGCCGAATAAGACAAAAAGTATACTTCGTAAAAACAAAAGCGACTCTCTAAACCTTTCGTTACTTACTTCCACACCAAATTATTTAATCTATGGTTAATAAAAAACATCTTTACTTTCTGACCACTGAATGATAGCGGGAACGTGACAAAACTACCTTAAGTCTTTTCTCTTGCCCGTTAAAAAGGAATTTATATACATACATAGCAACGTCTGTAAGCACTAAAAGAATAGGCTGAGTCTAAAGAGCAGCAATCTATTAGGGGCTATGTTTAATCTCATCTCATCTAAACTGGCGAAATAATGGGTGGTTTGTGAAACTTCAATTAGTTTATTTTAGTAAATAGGCCGAAGCTGCACACCTAGCTAAAGCCACAGAGTACTTTATTTACTCCGACCTCAAATGCCGCCGTGAGTGGTTGTTTGTAACAGCGGCACGCGCTGAAAAATATCGATCGCCGTAGAAATACAAAATATTCCAAAAACCAAATTTGATACATACTTGACCAATATAATATATTATTATTATTTTTATAATCACAGATTTTTATTACAATATTTCTTTTCGCTAAAAGCACGCAGGATTTATATATAAATATACTTATATATCTTGAACCTTATAGACCTGAAGGTGTGTCCATATCTGCTACTGGAACTCCTCGACGAGGAAAACTAGATGTGCCGAGTTTGGCCTCGTTTTGTTTGTTATGATGAGATCTTACCTTCGGGCTTGATAGAGTGACTTGAAAATGTACTTTGAACACTGCCACTAGAACTCATCGACGAGAAGAACTAGATGTACCAAGTTTGTAATTTTTTGTTTTATTTTACTAAATAGACTTTGCCTTCCTCAGTCCGAGCCATATATATAATACTGTATAGTAAAGATGGTTATTATTATATATTTTAACTGTTGAAATAGATAGTTAAAACAATTAAATATTTGTTAAATAAATAAAATTAACCATATTCAATAAAATTATCATATTCCATTCCATCCAAAATAAGCCACGACGTTACTGATTTCTATTAGCCGTATTTATGCCATCTAGCGTCTTCCTTACGTACGTTTAAATGTAAAATTGATCGACTATCACGGTGGTATCACCATGAGAGTCGATCAATTTTCGTTCGATACAATGGCTTTTCCAATTGAATGGAGTAGATGGCGGTTCAGAAAGCCATTTTGTTGGAAAGAAAACATTCTTTAAAAACATCAATACATATTATGTATTCTTGAGATTTATTAAATTAAAGTTTAGGCTTCACATGTCTAAAAAATTAGGATTGTAACAAATATTTCCTATAAAATCAAACTTATATCCAATATTTTATGCTCAATTTGTGGTTGAAAATAATCCCATTAAATAAATTGTTTGCCGTTAAATCTTTTGAAGCGTTATTTTTATTAAACTGTACGAAATGATATTTTTAACACATAGATGTAATAATTGGCTGAATTCATTAGTGACTGATGTTAATTTTATGTACTTTGTTGTTACGCTATTGGCTGAAATATTGGTTGGTATTAATTTAAACGTAGCGCGTCCGTTTAATATTATTTAAGTATGTTTGTATATAAATACGTCTTGGTCTTTATGGAGTGACCTGAACGATGATACGATGATCAAATGAGCATTGAGTCGTGAACTTTTGTCCAATCTTTTTTTAAATTGAAGTTTGACAAAAAATTATTAGAAAATTGGAAGTAAAATAATAGGGTTATTAGTGAAAACTTGTGTGTATTTAAACTACTATAAAATTTACGTATAATCATGTTATACGTAATGTTTTTATTACGCTTAGGGCATGCACAATTGGATTTACCAATAGTACTTTGATTTGTTCTTAGGAAGATGCTGTCAATCTCATGTTTCATTTTCCTCTGTCTCCCGGGATAATATGGGGTAGTGGTTACTCATACGTCAACAGTACATGGCCATAAATATTAAAATAATTAATATAAAAATTAATACAACAAAATAACTGCAAGAATATTGGAATAAGAGATGTTGAAACTGCAATATATCGTATCAATATAGTTACGACTCTAAATATGCACAAATAGTGACTTAATGCGATCGTCTCTATACTGAATATGCAGCACTGGTCCAGGGCCACCGGATCATTAGCTGGACGCGAGCATACTACAAGTTTCATGCTAAAGGCTATTTTCTCTCTCGGTCTGTAATATTTGTTTGCACTTTGCACTGAGTTTATCTTGTTAGCGAAGTTGGATGTATTTCAGTTTACTTTTCAATTGTTGATGAATATGGTTTTGCAAGCGTAATATTAAATACTAACTGATCCTAACGACTTTGCTTGCGTGACATATTTTACGATCAGATCTTAAGGAGTTTTAATTTTTATTCGCGGAATTTTAATTATTTTTCTAAAATAAAATTAGCTTAAATTACTCCTTACAATATTATCTATATGCCAGTAAAACTCCTGTCAAAATTGTTTTAGCCAATTCCGAGATTAGCTGGAACATACAGACAGACAGATAAGCAAAAAGGCAGACAAAAATTTTAATAATTATTTTTTTGTTATAAGTACCGTATATACTTTCATACGCATTTCGTTAAAATCTGTTATTTTTAACATTACAAATAGACACTTAAATTTTATTTATTTTTATTTACATATATGCATGTAAAATCCTTGCGTATAAAATGAATACCTCCCACGCGTACCTTTGTGCATTTGCATTACCATTTGCGAACCTTCACCCACATCCTCATCCACGTAGATAATCATGTCATTCTAACCTGCAGTCTCGTGAACATTTTGGCATTTTTATTCAATATACATTTAAAATAATACTTATTGAATATCAATCGTATGTTTAATTTACTACTGATTCGGAAAATACCTCCGTTCTTGGAAGAACCAGCAAAAACCCAGCGGGACTTTTTTTGAAAAAAAAAAAGTTTACAATTATTAATTTACACAAATTGTTATATTGTGTTGTTACACAATCCATCCATCACAGTCTTTAAAAGTCCACTGCTGAACATAGTTCTCCCCTTAGATTGCGTCATAAGGGAAATATCTGCCATAGTTGTCATGTTTGGCAGGCGCGTTGGTTAATATCCACTAACCGATATAATTCTGTTGGTGTCGTTATAGACGACAGAGGCAAACAAACCAGGAGATGAGCAGCAGCGTCTTCCTACTAACAACTAGAAAATAAAAAAGCTGCATTTCCCAACACACATACAAGAATATCCCAAGCAAGCTGTATATGAGCTGTATTGAAGTTCGTTTTTATACCAGAAGTTGTATTTTCTGGCTGTATAAAAGCTGTATTAGCGATTATACAGGTCCTATAAGTAAAAAATTGGTACAACTTATGCAGCTTCATGCGTTAGTAGCGCTGTACAGTAGCTGTATAAGCATAAAAGAAGCTGTATATCTACTGTATTTCAGCTGTTATTTGGTGTGCAAGGAAACTATTACACTACTAATCGTCTTATATGTAACTTATAAAGACAATCTAAATTGGTTTTTGAATGGGATTACAAATGAATATAAAACAAAAATAATGTTTATTGAATGATTGCGGCATTTTATGTGCCTATGTACATATATTTAACACATTAATAATATATTCAAATTCGAGTTGAGTTTGACAATAACAATTGGTGAATTGAACGTGCAAAATTAGATTAACGGTAAACTTGCATATGTTTTTTAACGAAATATTGTCGCGCCAGCAAAACAACAAAATAATATAAGGACAAAATACTAAAGACGGTAACTAAATATCGGTTGTATAGGTTATATTAAAAAAAAAGGATATGAAGGCACATTGGGGCACAGTGATCATTAGTCGAACTGAAATCATAGTATAAGCCTAATGTCTAATATTCCCAAATTTATACTTTTACTTTTGTTTTTATGGGCCTTAAAATGGCGATATTTTGCTAAACAGCCTTAACACTATTTCGAGGGTCTCATAGTCTTAGTAGTTTTACTATGTATGTTACGAATTATATCATGCAGCTTATATATTGGTTTTTAATCAGTTCTCCAGTGATGTACAAGATACCTTAAATAATGTACCTGAAATAAAAAATGAAAAATACTTTAAAATTAAGTATTTCAGATAGCTGATGCAAATAACTTTCTGGAATGGTATCTGAAATATTACATATAAAATACGTATCTTGTGAATACTTTATATGGATAAAATTCTATATATATGGACTATTATGCGGAATAATTAAAAATGACTCCTGCCCAGTAATGAAATGAAAATTAATGTATAAGAAATATTTTAATTAAAAAAGTTGAGATGGTTGGCGGTCACCCATATTATCAAGAAATAAGTTCATAGGGATATGATATTTTTAAGACTTCCAGCTTTAAACAATTAATTGAATTTAATTTTTACTTGCCCGAAATTTTGGAATAACTTATATGACGCAATATAATGTAAAACAGAATGCCAGATTCGCTAAAGAATTTTCCCCCACCCAAAAGTGTGGTGTACACGAATACAAATGATATAATTAGAAGTCTCTAGAACTTGCGATTTTTTCAAACTGGAATTTATTAAATACATTTACCTTATTTTTTAGAACAGCATTTGTTGGGCTTATGATATATATAAATAAAAATTTAAGAATTTAATGAGCATAATAATATAATGACCAGTAATATTGGAAAAAGGGTTCTCTTGTATAGGATCTTAAAGGTCCTTACACAATACAAGACTAGCACCACCTGTTTTCCATCAAGTCCTAAACGATTTATATTATTTACAAAATTATTTTTCAAGTTACTTTTAGAAGGAGTAGTTAAGTATATTACAGAGACAAATTTTGTAGTTAGGAATAATAATTAATTCGTTATCCATGAATTAATTATCCAACGAGTCAAGGATAAATTAGTAACGGAATACGACAAGCGCACCGTTCCACGTCAGAGCCAAGACTGTCCTTCCAGTTTATAAAATGTACTCTGTGGACTGTCCTAAAGGCGGCCGCTCCGTCCGTTTTATACAAGCAAAACGGGCGCCACCGCAGGTGTGCTGTTCGCGTGTTGTTTACAAGAATTCTGTCTAGCTACACCGACGTTGGCGCACGTGCAATGGTGCACCTGAGATTCTGCACAATGGGCACAATAACGACATGAGACTCGTAGAATTACAGACTGACTGCTGCCCTTCGTCGACTGCGTGATACTTTATACTGCTAAAACAAGTGGGAGATTATTGTTCCACCTTCAATATTTCTTATTTTCTTTTATTATATTACCCTCATTCCTAACAATACATATTATTATGACATGTGTCGCAAGAAGGTGTAAATATTTACAGATTAGTAACTAATTTTACGACAACGGTAGGACCATAAATTATCAACTATATAAAAAAAAAACCTATAAAATTAAATAAATCTGTTGCATAGATCTCCACGTTGAAAGCAGAGTTAAGACTCTCTGTAAATCGAAATGAGGACACAAAATGCCCCTGCATTCTATCGACGCAAAGATGACAATTAGTGCACCTCAACATCGTGGATGCAACTATCAGAATGTTCGTAGTAATTAGCAGTAAGTCAATAAATAGCCGTGATCGAGTCCGTATATTAATAAAAGCATAAGTCGTCAGCAAAAGCAGGAAAAAGTAAAACGCTAAAAAAAGCGGGAATCAGCACAAGCAAAAATGCGATATAATCATAATCAATATATTTCACAAGCACAGATTAGTTAATGTATAAAAATATTCGACATTAATTTTATATAAGTACTTACGATATTGACACAACGACGTGCGTGTATCATTTCACAAAATGCAAGAAAATCAATGATTGTTATTCT